>WAAD01032989.1:0-135087 GCA_013389945.1 Fregata magnificens | reverse complement strand
TTACCCAGCAAAGTGTATGCCCATCCAAGCCGTGAGCTGCCAACTTCTCCATGAGAATGCCGTGGGAGACCATGTCAAAGGCCTTACTAAAGTCCAGGTAGACAACATCCACAGCCTTGCCCTCATCTACTAGGCGGGTCACCCGGTCATAGAAGGAGATCAGGTTGGTCAGGCAGGACCTGCCTTTCATGAAGCCATGCTGGCTGGGCCTGATCCCCTGGTTGTCCCGCACCTGCCCGGTGAGCTCACTCAAGATGAGCCGCTCCATGATCTTCCCCGGCACCGAGGTCAGGCTGACTGGCCTGTAGTTCCCCAGCTCCTCCTTCCGGCCCTTCTTGTAGATGGGCGTCACATTGGCTAGCTTCCAGTCATCCGGGATCTCCCCCGAGTGACTCATAATTTTTGAATTACAGGGTTTTTCAATGTTAAATTTGTTCTACTCTTATTTGTTTTAATGACTCTAACAAGTAAATAAATGTAGGCTCAGGTTTTTTTCCTGCTGGAAGTAAATGTCTAGCACCTATATTTTTTTTCTAGCATTCAAATAATTCCTGTCAGACCTCATCTGTTTACATTTGAGCTGCAGTTATGGATTTGTCTGTGTTCCTCTGTTGGGATCCATCACTACAGTAGCTAAGAAGTTTCCCAGAAAAAAACCTCAGCAATGATCCTCCTCTTCCTCTCTTAAGGGTTTTAATTTTTTTTTCCCTGCAATGTCTTCATATTACATCACCAAATATTGGGATACAACCCTTCATATTAATTTTGACTTTCTGAAAAAGAAAAACTTGCCAGATTTAACTTTATTGTAAGCCTTTTGTCCACCCATATATTACTTCCGGTATGAACAGTTATCACATATGAAGAAGTCTCTGAAGGAAAGATTTAGGCTGCTTGTTGCTTAAGTGAATATAACGCTTAAGGAAGGAAGAGAAGGTCTTCACTGACATAATAAACCATTCAAAAAATAACTGTAGAAAGCTTGGAGCCTGTCCTCCATTTTGTGATTTGCAAGAGCATTCTTCTTTTTCTGTCTGCCCCTGATGCTGCTTAAGAATTTGTTCCTGTAAATTTCAGGGGTTTATTAATTTGACTTACATTTAAAATGCTGTTTCTATGGAGTCAAAAATATGCTTTGCACGCCGGTTCCATAGAAAGTAGAAGAAAAGTAAACAGTTGTTCTACTTCTCAATATGAGAAAAGATCAAGAGTATACTAAGAGCCTTTCTTTAAAAGTAAAGAAAAAAGACAATCTTTCTCCCAAATCCTCCTGAAGAATGTATTTGTTAGATATTTGCCACTTAGGAATTTTCTGAACAGAGGAAGCCTGAGTACAGGTGTATAGCTTGCTTTAGAATGTATATTTTTCTCAGTTTTCACTCATAAGGGTAATATAAATATTTCATATACTCAGGGGTCTATGCTACTTCTAGATTAGAACAGAATATAGGAAATTGTGAACCTGCCACAGTTTTTAAAGAAACCTACATTATTCTATTTTTGCTTTGAATACATGTTCCACTGGTACTAAATTTCAAAGACTACTTTGCTGAAATTTCCTGGGCAACTGGCTTGGCATCTGCTAATTTAATTCCCATGTATACTGTAATAGGATATAAATTAGAACTCTAGGGACTACTGATAATGTTCAGCAATGATGAAGCTTTGAAGGATATGAAAGGGATTGCTTTGCTCATACTGCAAGTGGTCACAGAGAGGTAGAAGAAAGTTTGGGGGAGTAGATGAAGTAGATGAAGGAGCTTGAGCTCTTTTCCCATACCAAACTTGACCCCAAATGTGAAGAATTTCTTTGCACAAAATATTTGTTTCCCTGTATCATATAAATGATTGAGAATAAACTTGCTATGATAATGAGTGAAAGTAAGTGTTGACTGTCACCACCTTCTGTACCCCGAAAGTCAGCAACCAGGTTTTTCTTTCATAAGTCTCTCTCCTGGTCTCTCAATTAATTTACCCATTCCCTTGCCCTCTTCTGTAAATTCCTGGTCTGACTCCCTTACCCTTCTCCAGTTATTTTACAATCAGTAAAAATCTTCTGGATCTGTTGCATTTTTTTGGTTCCCCACCTTCCTTCACCTGGGCAGAAGGGAAGACTATGGTGAGGGTTAGGAAATGTCATGTTGCCAAAAGGCTCATCTCCTAATTAGAAGAAAACAGGACACAAACTATAATGGACTGTGTATAGATTCATACTGAGATGCCTTGAAAATAATGTTTTGGTTCAGTTAGGAGAAAATTTCGATGTTGCTCTACTGACCTGAAATTGTGTTAGGTGGTATCATAGCCATGCAAGTCTGCATATAGGCAAGAGGGAAACCTTATCTATTGATAAAGAAGAAAGGAAGAAGGAAACAGCTTTCAGAAAAATGACTCTGCTGGTTTTTTTCACCACTATTGGTGGGTCTCCTCAAACTTGGCCGTACCTGCTACATTTGCATCCTCGACTTTTTCCAGCTCTTTTGCTTCAAAAAAATTAAATGTTCTCAGGTTTACATTCCTGCTGTTGACACTGCACTTCACATGAAAAACACTTTATTTGGAAACATGCTGATGTTTTTGCCCAGCCATAGCTTATAAATCCATCCTCTTCTCTCCATCCCTGGGTGGGGGTTTTCTTTTTGGTTCCTGACTGGGACTGACCTTGTTCTACCACCTTTTACAGTTGCAGTTACCACTGCTGGGTCAACTCTTTCCCAAGACTACCTTTTTAATCCTGACCTGCCTGATCTCCTGCCATGCCATTCTGCACCTTACCCCATCTCTGGTTCCTCTCTGCAAATGGCTCATCAGTATTCAAGGCAGGTAGCTAAAATATATATTCTCCTTCTTTATTCTGCACATTTTTCTGTGCAGAGGGCACAGTTGAATACTTGTTGCCCACTGCCATAGCAGGGAGCTACCTGCCCATCATCCTACTTCAAATCCTGTCACTTTTCCCGTAACATCCCTTAGATATTTAGTGCTCCACTTCTGATGCAACTGCTTCCCTGACACAGCTGTGTACGCCACTCTCCTGGCTGGTCTTCTCTGCTGCTTCTCCTCCATGGCCAAGACAGTAGAAAGTGCTTATCCTCAGTCCTGAATGCCCTTCACATCTTCACCTGATCCTTGGCCAGTTTGATGCCTCACTCATCAACCACTTGTATGTGCCTCTTATGGCATGATTATGTTTGTGTTACACTTCACTGCTTATGTCTCCAGAGATTGTCAACTGGTGAAGCTGGGTGGGGATGCTGGTAAAAAATAGTTTTGCTGTGTAGTAAGTTTTGTGCTTGATCAATAGTGATGGGTCAGTTCTAATCTTGTTTTTTCTAATTCTGCAGAAAATCACTAGCAAGAAAGTTAGAAAAATTTCAGTTTTCTGCCCTTTGCCAGGAAAAGCTTGTGTCAATAACTATTCTCTTTTTGAAGATGGGCAATTTAAGTGAACTCTATGGATTGACTTCAGCATTTTGGACTTCCATGATTAAGTATATCACAACAGAATATTGGTCATGAATAAGCAAGAAAGCTACTTGGGGCTTGAATTTCTTCCCTCACTTTGCACTGAGGCAGCTCCAGCAGCTCTACCACAATGTTACACCTGAGTTATATAGCATTCGGTTATGGACACCTGATTTACTGGGGCGGGGTCTTCTATTTGACACTTTGAAATGGTATGTTTTAATGTGTGCTGGCTGAAGAGGGGTTTAAAAATGCAAAATAATGATGCATAATGACATTCATCTCTGAGAAGTGGGGCTTGTCAAGAGGCTCATTGGCTTCACTAACCCTTTGAAAGAATCTGACCACACTTCTGGTTCGGCCAGGGTTTGCTGGCTCTCGCTATCTCTCTTGCATGTTTAGAGTTGGTTGCTGGACATCCTGCAACAACTAGCCTTTTCCTTTAAACCTCTGAAAGGTGTTGTCATGGGTATCATGTCTCCATCAGATCATCCTCTCCATCAGTGACAACAGAAATGCTTCTCAGGTCTTACAGTCACTGCTTCAGAGACATTTCTTTTTCCTCTTTTTTTCTTTTGCTTTTCTTTTGCTTTTTCTTCTTGGCTTCAGAAGGCAGTGTGAATTGATTGGTAATCCAGTTTTCACATATTTACAAGTCCCATTAAAATTTCATTTCAGGGGGTTGAGACTATTGGGTCTTCATTGGTTTATTGTTATTGAGAACAGAATCTGTGCCCTCAGGACTATAAAACTTCAAGGTTGTATTTCATAATACAGCAAATTTTATTTCCTTTTTGTAAATGTTAAAGGAGTTTGCATTTTGCCTTAAGTTGTGAGGCTATAGTACTGCAAACTGCATTGAAATAAAGGGTGCTGCTGCTGTAACAATCAAGCTGGCTTATACCATATTCTTGGAGTAGAGGTTTTTTAGCTGCTGGAATTATGAAAACTGCCATTGCCACTTGATCCAAGGGAAGAATTAATTGGGCTAATTCTGGAAAAAATGCACCTGTAAATCATTGGTAGGTCAATGTCTTGAAGAAAATTCTGCAGTGCATACTGGAATTGATACTCCTTGAATCTGGTCTATTAGGCATAAAAGTCCCTTGGAGTTGGAGCTGCCCTTTGCAGAATGCATAGTTGCTTGCACATGATTTGAGGACATTGCAAGGAGGATCCACTTCCTGAGCACCTTCTGAAGTGCACTACAGTCATCCTTCTGAGCTGACATGTCACTTTTATTGCAGGAGAGTGACTACACCCCTATGAGAGGACAGAGCAAGGCAGAGCTTTCTCTTTGCCTTTAATTCCCTAAAACTGTAAATAGTTGCTCTTCACTAGAGAAGGTAGTTGTTCTCCATTCCTAGTGCAAAAGTTGGGCCTCACTGATTAGATTGCAAGCCCTCTTCCAGACACCATTTCCTTTATCCAGCCCCATAGTCAATAATGGAACAGCCCGTCTTTCTTCGGTGAGAGCAGTTAAGTATATGCACTTCATCAAAGTAAGATGGAAGAGTTTATGCAACCTGATACTGTTGCTGTAATAAGATGTGTGCTCTATGAAATATCTTTAGAGGTCAGAAGAGATCTTTTTTTTGTGCTGAGAAGTCAGCTTCCCACAGATCTAGCAGAACTCGGCCATCTCTGCTGCTTATTAACTTTTATATTCTAAGAGTTCATTTTGAGTGTTCCCTTCTGAAAGGCCAGAGAAAATTGCTTGGGACATGTAGAAGAGTGAATAGGAAAACATCTCTGTTTACATGCGATGTGTAATCCTCTTATTTCATATCAGTGATAAGTGGAGACTTCATCTGTGTATACTGTAGTCCTTTTTGTAGCCAGGATATTCTGTTAGCATAGTGACTAATGCCTCCCTTCCCAGCTACATGAATGCTTCTTATTTACACAGCTTCAACTCTTTAGTCTCACTTTTAACCGATCATTTAGCAGTCTGGCTGCTGGTGTGGCCAGGCTTTGCAGATTGCAGGAGGGTGCTCTGAATGACACACATCATTACACAGGCTCTGGCCCTGGCTGCTGGGAGTTGTGTAGAAATAACATAAAAAATATCTGGCTCACTAAGGCTGAAAAACACAGAACTGAACCACTTGCACTGGTTAACTATTGGTGTCAGAGTGTCTTTGGGCATGATGTGAAGCCACAGTAGGTGTAATGAGTAAAATGAAATCTATTAGCAATGTTGTGGGTCTATCATAGCTAATTTAACCTAATTGTGCAAGAAAATCCTTGGCAGCTTTAACTGTGTCTTAGAATGGTACTTGTTTTCATACATAATTTAATGAAACAATCAGTACAGTATGACCGCAAGCATGGTTTGAAATTAAATGGAAATATAGAAGGGAAGGCATGAAACTGAGGTTAGAGAAGACAGACTAGGGAGAATAATTAGGTGAGAAGATTGGAAGGAGACTAAGGGATGGGTAGGCAGAAATACTTGGAGGGCTGAGGAAGAAGTAAAATCCAGGAACCTAGCAAAAGCTTTCAAAGAGGAAGGCGAAATGGTCTGCAGTATGTTAGAAACAGATACTGCTCAACACAGGCTTTATCTCAGTGGTGTATATTGTAGACTCAGAAGAGGAGAGCTGGAAGGCATCTCGAGACATCATCTTTTATACTTCTTTTCCCCAGGGCAGGATCATGTGCACACTTTAAAAAGTTGCTGACCCATTTTCATGTGCACTGAAGAGAATGCATGGCACTCATTAATTGCATGGGTACTCTTTTAGACTGGCTCTGCTCAGGCATCTGGAAATATTTAATTGATACCATGCATGACTGGAGGTTGAATCCAGGTACTAGAATAGTCTCCTCAATACAAGTAACTTGGTTAGTAGCCATGTATGTACATCAGATACCAGTATTAGAATGGGAAAAGCAATCCTTCAGGAGAAAATCTCTCTGTGCTGCTGGGAATAATTTAATCTTCAACAGCTATATAAATGAACTGAAGTTGTTTTTGTTGAAGGACATTTTGGTTTTTAGCATCCACAGAATTGGCAGTGGAAAGTAGCTAGAGAGAAGGACATCAGTAATTAGAGCCTGTCTCTCAGTGTTTGGAAGTTTTGGTTCTCACCAGAGATCTGTTACTGATGTGATTCATGACCTTTTGCCAGGTCGGTTGACATCCCTATGCTTCTGTTTCCCTACTTGCCCCATGTTTGAATTACTGGTCCTTAAAGCTGGAGCTAGAACAAAAAGTCCCATGCTTGTAAATATAAGAGTTCTTTTGCAGACTTACCAGTATTTATAAAGCTTTTCTTGCATACAGCATGTGCTATCGTGTCCAAATAAGAGTATCAGCAAAAATAAGGGTGGGAAGAATAAGCTGTCTCTGAACCGACTGGAATGCTTCCACTGTGTTCGGTCAATTTTAGAGAACTTGTTTATGAGCACTGGGAACTCCACTTCTCCCTGCTTTCTAACAAAAACAATGGGTCATTCTCTAAAATTCAAAGTTGGCAAATCCAAATTGATTCAGGAAAAAAGTAAATCCCTTTCACGTAACAGATAACCGTCGCATTCATCAACTGTAACATGTACCTGAAGCAGTGTACACCAAAACCAAGTAGAATTAAAAAAATGGTAATTTTATGGGTTTGAAGACTTCAGAATTATGCTAGTGATCACAAAACTAGCAGAAGAACTAAAGAAGCTTGGCTTCTATTGGGTGTTTGTCTCATGATTAGTTCACTTTTTAACTGGTTTATACTAAAGCCTTATGCGTCAGAGAAGCAGCATGCAGGAGAGTCCTTAGTGATGCTGTAATTGCTGGGGAAACATCAGTCACAGCTGCACCTTATTAGGCAATAGACAGTCACCATGGGAGAGAAACCTTGAAGAAGAGATTAATTCCTTGGTATCTCATAAAATGCTTATTTCAGTTGCAGCTTTTCCATCATTAAGGAAAAACTCTTTCCCATGAAGACTTTCTGTTGTCACATGAAGTTAAAGCTTACTTTACAGCCTTCTCTCAGCCTTTCTTCTCCCTGGTCACTGATTTTCACAAAACTTGTGGGAACTCAACTCTTCCATTGAAGTTGCTTGAAACTGGCCAGAAAGTTAAAAAGAAGATAGGGCATGCATATAAGCTGGAGTTGTTTAGGACATACTTAGAGGGATATAAAGTAAAACCTCACACATAAGAGCTCATTCAGTCTTTAATGGCTGGATCTGAAATGAGGGAGTGTTTGTTCCTTGTATACTCTCTGTATTACTCTTACATAATCCTCTGAAGTATTTGACTCACACTGCTATTGGAGATGGGATGAGAGGCCAGGTGGGCTTCATCTCTTAACCAAAAGGGCAACTGCTATAAAATACCATCAAATTTCTTTATAGGAAGATGATCAAAGCATGAAACACCACAGTGATAAGCATCTGAATACAGTAAATGGCAGGCAGTAAGCTAATCCTAGTTGGCAGCTTCCTCAGAAAAACCAGAAATTAATGTGTATGGACCAACCAAAGAGCTCTTCTGGACCTGACAAGGGCTGAAGCAGTCTTCTGCGACAATTTTCCAGCTCAAGGAGGACTTTCATCTCTAGGGCTTCAACATAGGGGAGGAACAACTCTACGCACTGGTATAGGTTGGGGGTTGACCTGCTGGAAAGTAGCTCTGCTGAGAAGGACCTGGGAGTGCTGGTGGACAGCAGGCTGACCATGAGCCAGGACTGTGCCCTTGTGGCCAAGAAGGCCAACGGGATCCTGGTGTGGCCAGCAGGTCGAGGGAGGTTATCCTCCCCCTCTACTCGGCCCTGGTGAGGCCACATCTGGAGTACTGTGTCCAGTTCTGGGCTCCCCAGTTCAAGAAAGACAGGGAACTGCTGGAGCAAGTCCAGCGGAGAGCCACAAAGATGATCAGGGGACTGGAGCACCTCTCTTATGAGGAAAGGCTGAGAGACCTGGGTTTGTTCAGCCTAGAGAAGAGAAGACTGAGGGGGGATCTTGTTACTGCTTACAAATATCTGAAGGGTGGGTGTCAAGAGGATGGGGCCAGACTCTTTTCAGTGGTGCCCAACGACAGGACAAGGGGCAATGGGCACAAATTGGAACACAGGGAGTTCCACCTGAACATGAGAAAAAACTTCTTTACTGTGAGGGTGACAGAGCACTGGAACAGTTTGCCCAGAGAGGTTGTGGAATCTCCTTCTCTGGAAATATTCAAAACCCACCTGGATGCAGTCCTGTGTACCCTGCTGTAGGTGAACCTGCTCAGGCAGGGGGGTTGGACAAGATGATCTCCAAAGGTCCCTTCCAACCCCAGCCATTCTGTGATTCTGTGGTAGCAGACTGTACAAACACCAAAATCACGTAGATTAAAAAAAAATCCAACCCCCCAAAAAACTGTCCTACAATTGAATGCTAAAGTACATTATGGACAACTGAGATTTCTCTTCCAGACAGTTGTTATTCTGTATTAGGAATTGTATATATTGATATCAGAGGAAAACTGATTCTGATGGTGGTTTTAGCTTGTTGCATGTGTAGTCTGTGGTAGAAAATAACTGTGTTATTTGGATGCTTTCACATTAGACAAAAGATGGTTAAATATGCAAGTCTATTTAGCTAAAATATGGTTATTTCTGAAGCAAATCAGTGATAACATTTTTCCGAAGCTGTGATTAAAAAAAACCCCCCAACCTTTAAAATGTAGAATTTTATATTGGTGACACACGAGTTCTTGCTACATGAAGAAAGAATTTTAGGGGTTTATTTCTGGTGCTGTTGCCTCTGTTCTTGTGAGCTGCTTGGGTTCATGGTGTGTCTGCTTTCATACTTCAATGGCTCTTGGGAATATCCCTTTTTGGTTTTGGTTAAAACAGGGTTTGTATATCTTCTTGTTGTTGCTGCTGGCTTGACTGATGAGGAGTGCTGGTATCTGTCACCAGTTTATTTTCTAGAGGAAAACTGGGTGTCCTCTCTTTTGCTGACTCAGTGGTCTTTGTGCAAGACTGAAATTCATAATAGTTCAGGTGGAAGAGTGTCCCTTGCATCAAAACTATACTGGCAAATAAGCTGTATGTGTATTGTTGCCTACAAGGAGATCTCCAGTTAGTTATTGAAGGTGTTTATTCAGGGTAGAAAAAAGAGCTTAAGACAGTTTTTTAACTTGGGGTGGTGGTAAGGAAGATCACAGATGTCCAAGGCAGGTTTTTAGCTGTTAAACTAATCAGCAACCAACACCACCATGCCTCCTAAACCATGTCCTGGAGTGCCATGTCTATACCTTTTTTTGAATGCCTCCAGGGATGACGACTCCACCACCTCTCTGGGCAGCCTGTTCCAATGCTTAACCACTCTTTCAGTAAAGAAATTTTTCCTGATATCCAATCTAATCTAATTTAAGGACTCTTTGCAAATAAAATAATCAAACAGTTTTGCAAAGCAAAAAACAGGACAGTAAACTGTATTAAATATATACCTTAAAAATGGGACTCTAATTCACTTTTATTTCAACAAATTTTGATGTTAAATCTCAGATGAAGTATTATGTAGCAGGAGGCACACTGTGTTTGCTTTTTGGTGTTTTTTAACCATAAATAGCTCATAATAACTTAAATTCAATTAAAAGAAGCCCATCTGTTACTGTTCTTGTTTTCTTACCCTTCATTTAAGTGGTAAACATCAAACCATAAATATTTCAACTGTGTTCTCCCCTTTGACAAAGAAAACGTGATAACTGTTCACCTTATTGTGAAAGCAGTGCAAAACACACACAAATACAGGCCTGAAATCAT
Source organism: Fregata magnificens (assembly GCA_013389945.1). Lineage (NCBI taxonomy): Eukaryota > Metazoa > Chordata > Aves > Suliformes > Fregatidae > Fregata > Fregata magnificens. Next base: position 124,864 of record WAAD01032989.1, on the reverse strand, counting down.
CAGCTGCTTTATGCAAAATAATTATTCTCAATGAACTGCCAAAAAATTCCCCACCTGGCTTCTGGTCACACATTTACCTGCTTTTCAAACTTACTTCTCCATTGATTTGAAAGGAGGCTATCCTAGCTGATATGAATATTTAAAAAAGGGATGGTTCACACCCTGCAAATTTTTCAAATACACTTTTTATTTTAATGGTCCACATATACTTTCTGTTTAATGAGTTTGAAAAGCTTTAATTTAAACTGCAGTGGGTTGCTCTAGTACTACCACCTAAGTACTGTCATGCAACATTGGTTCTTGTCTAACAAGACAACATAATTGGAAAAATGAGCAGTAATATTTATAAAAATATTTTTCCTTCCTGGAAAACAGCAAATAAAATGTGCCTGAAGACTGGTTCTGGGCGCAAGTTGTTTAAAGCTAGCCATTGCTGTTGGAGTTGTTTGCATTGAATTTAAGTTTCCCTTTATCTCTGCTGTCACTCAGTATGTTTTATCATTCTGAACCTAAGGTTTTTCTTTATCAGTCCTATCTCAAAAGCCATTTACTTTAGGTTCTTGAGTTTTCCTACTGTGACAAACATACTATTTTTACTGATTTTCCAGAGTAGCTGAGACAAATGAAGGGGCATGAAAAAATAGTAGGTTTTGTCCGAACAACCACAGTATTATGGTAAGCTGCAGGTTTGTCTCTGTTAGCAAAGAGCACTGCCAGGCTCTGGAGAGAGGCTGTTTGCCTGCACCGGGGAACTGTTGGAGCAGTCCCTGGCCTGAATTTGGCCCTGCCAGCCAGCTTTCTCCCAGTGGCTTCCTAGGCCTGCTTTGGGAGTTAGAGGGTCGGGAGATGTCCCCATTAGGCAGTTTGCATGCAGTCATCTGTTTCAGTCCTATCTTGGAAGGTGGCCTCATCCCTGGGAAGCTACCTGGGCATGTTTAATTTAATGGGATGGATGTAGCCTATGAGGTTTCCTCAAGCAACCTGAGCTAGCAGTGCTGGCAGCTGGTGGCCAAGACAGCAGCTCCCCTATAATATCGGTATTTGATCTTAACTCTGTAGGTGCCTCTCCCCAGGTCAATACAGCGGTGATGTGGGAGGTGAAGAGTGGTGCAGTGGCATGGCTCCTCTCTGCCCTGCTGCCAATGCTGTGCTAGCAGCCCCTTGTCCCCTTGCTCTCAGGAATATCTCCCACCTCATGCTGGGCACATGAGCATGGCTCAATGGGTGAAGTAACATACCACGGGAGCAGCTCTGCAGTAGTTACAAGGGAGCAAACAGTGAGGGAATTGGGGCATGTATCAGAATGTGACACTTTCAGGCGTGGGAGATTAATAAAATGATTTAAAATGGGGTTGGTGTTGGTTTGTGATTTTAGTTTTCCTCATTTTTTCAGTGTTTTTCTGAGCACTGAGTTTTTCATTTGTGTCTTAGATAATTCTTCCTTTTCTCATGACAGCTTTTTCTTCCCATGCCTCTTCCCTCCTTCTGTTGTGTTCCCGCATCCCTGGCTGCTTGCCCCTCTCATGGCTTCTGTTTTATTGCTTAACTTCACTTGCCTGTGCCCCAGTCCTGGTGTCCTGTGGTCTGTCTGCTCTCCAGGGCACAACTTGTCATTCCCTCACCACCCTCGCTCCCTCCCAGTGAAACCACAGCAGTGATGCTCATGCTTCTTCCCTGTTCTTGACTTCCCTCCATCTCTTTCCCCTCCCTGCCCCCCCGCTTTTTTTCTTCAGATTTGTGTAGGCTTGCTTCCCTTCCCAGATTGACACCTTTAGTTGAGCTCAGAGGGTCCTTGCCCGTTTCAGATTTGTCTGAGCCATGGGGTTTCTCAGGGTTGTCCCATCATACCTGCAGCCAGACCTTGGTTCCCGGGGACTGATACTGCACAGAGTAGAGGAGGCACTGGCTAATCGTTCCTGCTCAAGCAGCTTTAAAAAGCAGGATTTTTAATCCTTGTTTCCCAGTGCAGGTGCAGTCAGGTGAGACTGTTTTCCAATTTTAGAAGAAAATTAGACTTTGTTGCCATACAGAGGGGGAGGGGGCAACAAAGGATTGTTAACTGGTGGCAGCTGGGCAAAGCCCTCGCATTTAGCTGTTTTGTATTTTTGCAGCTAAGTTGCGTAAGTGACAGGTGACAGCTCTCTGCTTGTCTCCTTGCGGGCTGGTAAGAGCAGTAGGGAAACTGCGTGAGGCTGCTCGTGGGGGAGAGGGAAGGCGGCTGCCCAGATACTTCAGGTCGGTGCTTTGGCAGTATTTTCTGAGCCATAATTGCTGGATTTCCCTGCTGGCACAGGGGGATCTGCAGGCAGTGGCTTCCTGGCAGAGTTCTGGGAACAGCACCAAAACCCATGACAGGCAGCAAGCAGGTTTTGTGCTCTGAGTCAGAAGTAGGCTGAGAAGATGCAGTCCTCAAAGCACCTACCCGAGCCAGAGAAGCGGATCTGTGCGAGAAGGATATTTCCAGCGTGAGGTTCAGAGCTTGCGGGAACCTTCTCCCGCCAGCTTGCTTGGTGAGACTGTGGGTCAGCTGCCGGTTTTGGTGAAATCACAGGAGAAGGGAGATTGCTGCCTTTCACCACCACCACCCTGAGCCAGCTCATCCTTCTAGCTATTTTTGTCTGTGCTTATCTATAGCATCATCCCCCTTGTGCCTGTGTACCTGCCAAGCATTCAAAACAGGCACTGCTGTGGCAGCCTCCTTCTTTCCCTCCAGCCTGGAGGATAAATGACTGGATTGCTTTTTTTTAATTGTTTCCCTGCATCAAGAATTTATGGTGGGAAAGCTAAGCTGGAGAAATGCTTTCAGGAGTGGGTGGCTGGGTTGGCAGATCCCCGCTTGTTCTTAGCCCCTAGGGAGGTCCTGCAGCCTGGCCCTTGCCGGGCTCGCTCGCTGCCCTGTGCATCGGCTCTCTCTTTGAAAGCGATGGTTTCCTGGAGTGAGATGTGGTCTCGGGTAACAACAGCTAAAGTTTGGATGCGAGAGAGAAGACCTGGATCTGACTTGCTTGCAAGGGGACCCAGAACAGAAAGCTGAGTGCTTCGGTAAGTTCATAGTAGCCAGCTTGTCCAATGCAGGACACTGCATTCTTCTTTAATAAAGACTGAGTTATTCAATGTAAAAAATAACAATATCAAAAATCCTAGCATCTATATGCTATATGCTGTCTGTATGTTATATGTGCTATTTAGTTTGTCTGGGCTGTGAAGCAGACTGCTCTCTGCGCTTAGTACAGCTCACTGTGGTTTGTGACTTTGCTCCCAGCCGGGAATCTCAGTGTTTGCATCTGGAGTCATGCAAACACTCTCAACCATGCAAAACTTACACGCTGCTTTTGAGTCTGTGTTACAGCACTGGTTTGAGACAGTAAATTTCACTCAAATTGGAAAATTGGAATTAAAGCATGTCTTCTACCACTTCAGCATATGACTTCAGAGGCACTGACGCATAGATAACATGTATATTTGTAACATACTGCTTCTGATCCTTAAAATACAAGGTGTAAATGTAATGAGATACAGTTTCAAAGCATCTTCCCTACAATTACTTTCTTGGAGAGGTGGGAAAAGAGATCAAATAATCAGAATTATCTTCTTTCAAATAATCAGGTTCTAAAGATGGAATTTGTGGGGTGGGGTTTTTTGTTTGTTTTAAATAACGAAACTATATTTCAATGTGAGGCTGTCAGGGCTCCCCAGATATTTTCTTCTATCCTTCCACTGACTGAAACTGTCACTGTAACATTTGAAATAAGGCTTGTATTCAGACATCCTATTATATAAATATTTCTGTTTGTCAAATCTGTAATTTGCATATGGATTCTTAGGGCAATATCTACAGTGGAAGTTGTTTTGATTGGCAAGAAACTTTGCAGTATGTGGAGTATCTAAATTAATAATTGTTTCTTTCAGTGTTTGTAAAATAGCTCTATGCTGTAGGCAACTATTGATTTGCAAAATTTAACTTTAAAATATTAATAGGTTTTAGCACTTCCACAACACTATAAAGATATTTGTAGTTGGCTCCTGCCCAGATGGAGCATCTGGGCTGAGATTGCTTTGCCCTGCCAGCTATGGTCTGGATGATGTTTCTGGCCAGAAGCAGAGTCCTCAGCTTTTTGGCTTAGTTTCCTACTGGACTATGAAGTTAAACCTGGCAGGTCCAAGGAAGAGTGTGTTTTACCCTGACTGTTGGAAATTATCCACTGTTACTTGAGATGAGTCAGGGAGGTTTCAATATATACATATATTAAGGGTTTTTTAAATCTGTAAGTAACAAAGTTCTATTTTTTCTCTCAATCTATAAGTACAGGTAACTAGTTCTTACGTAGCCCTTGTCATGAATTGATGAGAAGGCCCTTTACAAACGGGATCACTGCCACTGCACCATTGCACGCATTCAGGAGTAGCAGCACAGGAGGTAGGAGTCATTTTGTCTCATTTTTACCATATAAAAGTTGAGCTGGTCATTCAGGCTCCCACCACATCAAAGGGAAAGGTGCACAATTCATCACACTCTGGAGGAGCTTCATTTCCTTTGAGTATGTGATGTCTACGCAGTTAAATAGCCTAATTCTCCTGCTCAGTCCCAGGTCCTGGTCCACCGGATCAGATAGGCTGGGTTTCTTCGCTTCAAACGCTTGTCTTTTGGAGACAACTAATTATCTCCCTCTGAGACAAAACCCATGCTAGTTTTGAGGACAGCTTACTGAGGGGGCTGACACTGGAGGAGTTAAGGGTGACACCATACCAGGTCTGGCTCCCCACATCATATATCCTCTAGTGCTGTCCCAGCAGAAGGGTTACCAAAAGCATCCACATGCCCATGCCTTGCTCCAAAACATGCAATACACCCTTCATGCAGTTAAATGTTGCCCTGGTGAGCTGCAACACAGACCTCGTATTATATCAGACAATTTTGAATGGAGAAAATAATCAATTGCCACATGGCACTTTGAGGTGTGGGCGAAGCGCTTAATGTATGGATGTGACCAGGTAGGTATAGACAGGGGTGGCTGTGTGGGTGCTTTGGGAACTAGAGACCTGTCTGTGGGGTGGGTGTCTTTGGCAGGGTAGATGCTGTCTCTGGCCAGGGAAGTGCTTACCTGCTGAGCTGGATTAGAGGCATGTCAGGCAGCTGACAGATGGAGCAGATCTCACCTGGTGTGAATTGCACAAGGTCACTCAGCAGGTGAGTGCCAAAGCTGGATGCAAAAGCCAGGCCTGTGTGTTACTCCCTAGCACACACCACCTCCCCAGCACCCGAATAGCCCTGCTTTGTTTGCGCTTCCCTCATTCTCGTGTGGTTTGTGAAATGCCTGGGTTAAACGCCCGTCTCTTCATGCCCCACAGTGTGTCTGGGTGGGCAGTGCTTAGCACTGTGGCTATGTGAGGATGTGAAACCAGCAATGCCTGCAGGATGAGATGAAAAAAATAAGGGAAAAATGGTTCTTTTCCTAGATTTTGCAAAACATCATAGCTAAGATCCTGTTGTGCAGGAAAGGCAGCAGGTGCATGGCACTGTCAGATTGGTCATGGTGGCCTTAACCGATCCTTTACAAGCCACTAAACCACACAACATTTGTGAACACTGCTGCAGTGTGCTCCTTTGCATTCCAGTTCCTATGGAAACATGCTGTAAGAACGTCTAAAATAAGTACAGTTCTTTGAAACTATTATTATTTTGATCTTTCCCCCAAAAATCTCCTTTATCACCTTTCTGGCTGAATTTTCAATACGTTAAAAAGGTCATTGGCATTTTCTGGCAATAGTGTGCTACTCAGCTTATCCAGGCTTCTGCATCCTGGGATCTGATGGATCCCAGGATCTGATATGGAGATCAGTGGGTCTGAGTCTGTCTCCATGGTGACGAGAGTCCCTTCCCCTACCCTCCCCACTCAGTGGGGTGGCAAGTTGTGGGATTGTTGAACATATATATATATATATATATATATATAAAAAAATATATATGTGTGTGTGTGTATGTCTGTGTGTATACACACGCTGAAGGAGGCTTGGCTCCAGCTCCCTTTCTTACCCATGTGGTGAATGAGACAGTGTTGTTTGCCACAACAGCTGAAGGCAGAAGCTTATTCCCAGCTCCTTTTAGGATCATGGCATAGCGTTGGCTGGGAGGGAGTGCTGGAGGTCACCTAGTCCAGCTGCCCATCGAAGCAGACCCCTCTTCACTGGCAGTGCAGGAGATGGTTGTGAGCCAGATGGAGACATCCTGCAGGTCCCCTTTGCCCTGTGGGAGGGTCAGTGCTAGAGCAGGCCATGGGCTGTTTGGGGCAGCTCTTGCAAAGGAAATTACTTGTTCTCCCCAAAAGGATGCTCATGCTGGTAACTGAAAATAGGGCTGTGTCTTTAAAGGGCTTTTCCCCAGTGTTCCCATGGCTTCCTTGTAAAGCTATTGCCTCCCTTAGAGCAGTATCCCTGACCTTAGTAATGTCTAAGATTTTCAAAATAGCTGCGTCCCTTTCAAAAGCCACTTTTGATGGGAGAGCTTTAGGAAAGCTAGGGCTAAATCCAGTAAAGGGACAAAAAGCCTTATTTAAAACTAGGTGCTAATTTTTGCTCATTTTTGGGCTTCTGGCCTCTTGCAGTACCATGCCCCAGAACCCAGGGTTAGATACCAGGAGAAGAGCTGGAGATGTGTCTTTGACATTCGAGGGGGAAGGAGGCACTTAAATTCCTGAATCGATTTTCTGGATTTTTGGGCAGTGCCAAAACCCACAATGCCTTTATATGCTATATGATACATATTTCCCTTGGTATCTGCATTCTCCAAGTGTTTTCTGGTCTGGGGAGCCACATACCTGCCATTTCTGTAGAGCCCTGCTGGATCCCAGGAGCAGAGGTAACAACAAAAGCAGCTTTGAAATAAAAGGGAGTTGACACTGGAGCAGTATTTTTCATGACCGCACATCCTAGACAAAATGTATTACACAGTCATGATGGTATGGATCTAACTGACGTTATGCTTTAACATTAAACCATCTTTCAGCCGTTTGAGAAATGTGGACATCTGTTTGAATCTCATTCCAAATCATCAGGCCAAATTCTGCTGACAGGGTTACATCTGCAGAGTCAGCGAGCAGCATGCTGTGTAATTGTGCACCCTGCTTTACGTTGCTGCATGTTTAGTCTTTGCATGACATTTCACATGCTTGTGGTAAGTGTAGTCGCAACATCAGACCCGTTTTATTTTGATGCAACACCAAAGGCCAGTAGAAGAAGTATGAGTCTAATCTTACGGACAGAAGAAAGCTTTATAGACTGATTTCAGGGTTGCTATCATAGTGGAGTTAAACCACTCATTAACCAAACAGACAAATTAAAATGTAAATGCTGGTCCAAAAAAAAGTATTGTGAAGCTTGGCATTTGTATTTCATAGCTGTGAAGATCCTTCCTTCCTTCCTTGAATAACAAACATTGGCTCCAGCACTGAAGTGAATACCAACAGAGATGAGAATTGTGAACTCCGGAGCAGTTGAGGATTATAAAGAGCAATTGCTCTGTTTTAACATGGAAATGCAAGGCTGAGATTTTGATTGCAAGGGCTCTTCTCGAACTGCTTTGGAGCTGGGCCACTGTAGATGTAACCTTTCTAACCCAATTGATAAGTTCATGTGTATGCACACTATGTAGGTCATTCACATCTATCCTGAGGAGCCCAGAAATGAATGCAGTAAGACTTCAAAATACGTTGCCTGTCAACCCTTTCGTTGTAGCAGATCTCTCTCCCAGTCCTTGTTCATCTATGCATTTTATGCTGGAAAAAATCCCAGCAAGATATCACCTGATATGCACAGATAACTGATAAATGAAATGCTAAATAAACAGCTACACTGACGAGAGTAAGGGGCAGCTGGAGATGCATATACCTGCAAATATGAGGGACAGGTACTCTGAAATAGGGAATTATTTACACCTTTACTAAATCATTGCAAATTTATTTAGCAGTCATGGGAATTTTGGAAATACCTTCAATTTGAGAAGGGCAATATTGCAATGATTTAAAAGAATAATTCTGGCATATGCCATTAGATAATATTAAATCCTGACCATAGTCAAGTAATTGTTAAACTCTCAAGAGAAAAATTATAAGTTATCTTGAAGGTAACGGACTCATGAGGAATGTACATGTGTGGTTCAATAAAGGAAAATCACAGAATTTAAAAGTGATTTTTAAAGGTGACATTTGCACATGTACAGTATTATTAATCTTTTCCTTGTATTGATATATTTCATAGCGTCCTAGTCTTACCTACCACACAATAAATTTTCTTGGGCCCCAGTGATGTCAGACATACCGAATGTGGCATGAATGGTAATGATGGATGGTCGTACTTCGAATTGAGACATAGTGTCCATTGGGTTCCCACGGGAATTCGCATTAAGTCTGGTTGTAACTAATGATCTGTGAATACAAAAATCAATTGAATTTGAAGGTAGTACTGGACTGGGAAGTATTGCAAGCTCTGCTGAGGACAGAGAAGTTTATAGCTGGGGAACTAGAAATACTAGGTTTCCTATCCGTAAGGCTCAAATAAGACAAATGTAAACAGATAGATCTGTGGAAAATGATCTGAAAATATGTAAACAGTACTGGTGGGAAAGAGGAGAAGAGGTTCAAGTTATAAGCCTGTCGTGCAGTGTCTCTTAATACCAGAAAAGTATTGACTCCTTGACTGTGCCAGACTGAGGCAGACACTGGCAAATGGCACTAGTCATTGAAGACGCTTGTGAAGGGAGCAGCCAAACCCTTGCTCCCCTACTGGCACGAGTGCCCCGTGATCCTGGCCGGCACCGGGTGCTCAGTGAAGGGCAGTGGCTGGCCTGTCACCACAGTGAGCTGCCACACGTACCTCCATCTGCAGCAGCTCACCTCGTTCTGCATCTTACACCCATCCCTGTGTTCAGTCTTAGCTCCTGCTGGTGGTCAATGGAGATAAAAATGGCATTAAGTATAAGCAGAGTGAGTGGGCAACCATGGCATGTGGGGGCTGAAGCTGAAGAGAGACGTACACCTCTGCAAAAGAGGTCCTAGCCTGTTTTACGTTAGGCATCCGGGGCAATGGGCTGAGTTGCTCTCTGCACGTCTGGAGTTCTCCACTGATCACAGACCCGAGACCGCTACAGAATTAAAATCACTGGATAAAACTGAGTGTTTAACTTTTAGATGGCTAAACCTGCCTCTAATATGGACGTGCCATAGGGAAGCAGCTGCCAAATTTGCCATGTGGCCTGGGACTCTTGGAGAGTCTGGTGGCCATTCACAAGGTCTGAATTTTCTTCAAAATAGTGCACTGAGTGTAATTTATTTCTGGCATGTTTTAAGGTGTGGACAACTGCATTCCTTGCTTTTCAAAATGCCTTTTGTTATTGTGGTGTTTTTTTTTTTTTCCCCCTGAAACAATCTTTTCCTTTGTGCGATGTTGCAGTGGAAAGAAAGGTCAGCGTGTAGTGGAGGTGTGAGCGGAAGGGTACCGACATGGAGTCCCGTTACGATAGATGGGGAGGAAGCAGCAGAAGAGGAAAGGGGAACAGCCCCCTACGCAGAGCCACCCTGACTGAAACACGAGTCTCTTAGGTCATGTTAGTTAAACTGGGTAAGCAGAGGGACAGCAGTCAATACAGGTTTTGATGTCGGAATTAATTTTTACCGATCTATACACTTTGCCTAATCAAATATCTATATGCCTTCAAGGATTAACACTTCTGTATTTAATTTATCTGTCCCTGGTTAGGATCAGAGTCAGGGTAGAGGAGTATAATAATTTCTACTTTAACTTTGATTCTGTGTTTTCTCAGTTAAAGTATGACATACGTTTTGTTGTCTCAGAAAATGCGTTTGCAGATACCTAATGTTTGTGTTTGTGTGAATTCTCCCCCTCCTTTCCCAGCCACAAAGAGCATTGGTTTTCGTAGGTGCCCCAGGGAATTACATTTTAGTGCATCATTGTGTTTGAAATTCCAGATTTCCTAAAGTGAACATACAGCCTACTCTCTCTTAAACCACATAATAGACTTTTTTTTTTTTAAATAGTAGAAGGATGGAGTGCTTGAAAGAAAGGAAGAGTTTCTAGTAAACAGAGTACTAAACTGAGCATCAGGAGGCCATCAGCGCTTCCCTCGTTATGTTATTTATCTGTCCAGTGACCCGGGACAAAGCATTTCACTGCTCTGTTTCTTCCACACGACTTTGGATTTTTCCCACACTTTGTTTTACCTCGTCCTACTGTAAACTCTTTGAGGTGGTGTCCATTTCTTACTGTGTGTATAAAGCCTACAGCACTTGACTGTCTGCCTGTGAGCAGCTGAAAATGAGGGCACATTTGGGGATGACAAAAAAGTAGAAGATGCGTGTGTCAAGGGATTAAACGTAATAAGTAGTTGAGAGGAGACAATAATAATAGTTGGGCCTAAAATGCCTGGCCTATTTCTAGAAGGAAACTTTCATTTCTAGTAGCAGGAGTACATTGGGTGTAGTCCACAGGAATTCAGCTGGAGAGGAATACAATTGCTAAGAAATACATGTTTTGCTGAGCTGCAGTTCTTCATGTTAATATAATCCATAATTTCCCATCGATCTCTCAAAAATGGTGGTTTTCTAGTATGCATAGTTAGTGTGCATTGCTTCAGATGTCCTTGGGAGGGAAGTGTCAATCTGGACCTGCACTGTCTGGGCTTTGCCCCATATGGCAGGTCCATGTCCCTGAGCTGGGACCAGGTGTCACTTAAAGCGCCACAAATCTGTGAATGCTTCTGTAAGCATTATTACTGCATTCTTGCATGTGGGGAGAAACCATGGTAGAGGCCCGTTGAGAAGAGTGTCTTGCTTCAAATGTCAGTGATTTCCTCAAATACAGTTGATAAAGCCCAAACTACCCTTAGATCTCCAAAGCGCCCATTTACCTCTCTGATTATGCCCAGACCAAGTACTTCAAAGAGTTAAAAAAAAAAAAAAATCTATAAATTAATTCCTCTGGCCTGTTTCCTTCCCCAAGATATTTCATTATAGGACAGGTTGAACGCAGCAGAGAGATTAGCAAGTTTTTGTAGTTTTGATCACATGCATATTTAGATCAAACTGTTATAACATTTTTGTAGAGATCTGTAAATTGCTTTTTTTAAAGTAAATTTAATCTCTTTGAGCATGTTGTGCATTTTATAGCTCTTAAATGATGCTTAAGCTCCAAGTTCTGTCACTGTTTATGAAAAATAGGTTGTCTTCATTTGTAAAATCATGAGAATCTTTTAAGCCCGCTGGCTCTCGTTGCAGTCAATGGGATATTTTTGCTTTGGATTCCAGCTGGAAGAGGATCAGCTCTCCTGCCACTGGGAAATGTACCTTTAAATTGTCCTGCATCCTACTTCATTAATGGATGCATTCTGCTCTAAGCTGTGACATTTTCATTTTCTAAGCTGTTTATTAATTCCAGCACTGAATAATTAAAAAGAAAAAAAGGAAAACGTATCATTGAAGACCATCATAGAAGCTGTATATGCAAGAAAGCATGCAGACTGTAGGGCGGATTGCAAACCTAAATGAAGAGTTACATAAAAGCCAACATAGTTCAGGAGCTGTATCCCCAATTATGCATGTGTAGTGTTTTTAGGTGAGTGCTGCAATACCCTCATCGAGTGCTCGTTTGGTACTTTTAACTACAGAACTTGGTGTGGAGTTACAGGCTGATACAGCAAAGCAGCACCATTAACCTGCTTTCCACTATAAGGGGATAAATGTGGGACAGCGTGTTCTCTTAAAATGATTTTTTTAAAATGCCATCTACGCAGATAAAGCATGCAGTGGTGTCCTACCATATTTCTGCAGGGAAATTAAATAATAACAAAGGAAAAGGAAAACAAGGCAGTGCATTTTGAGGGGTTGTGAGGAAGCAAACTGAAATTTGTGGGTTAGTTGCCAAGAGCCATCATTCTCTGTCTTTGGGAGAACAGCAAGCGTTTTACTCTATCTTCTTCCCTAGTGTTTCACTTTTTGTAACAATACAAAACCACAGGAGTGTGTTTTAATCTTTTACTTCTCTGTGTTGTGCCTTATCTTCTCCTCCTAGGTTTCTAGAGAAAACAGGATTCAGAAGCTTTGATAGAGGAACAGATCAGATAAATCTGTGCAGGTTTTCATTTGATTTGTACTGAAATGACGCTATGTGCAGTGCTGTGGCAAAAATACAGGGTAAAACTAAGACTACACAGCCCATAGCAAGTATTAAGATTTAACAGCAAGACTGAAACCTGATGTGCCATTCCCAGCCCCGTTGAGATATACAGCATGGCCTTTGGATGCTGTTGTAAGTGTGCTTCAGAATGAGTCTCTGCTTGGTTATGCAAATTATTCTTGTATCAAGGAACCACTATGTGCTACAAAATTAAAACTGGGAGGAAAAATAACCGCTGTGGGATAATATGCAATAAATCTACTGAAGCTGCTGGCTCTGGTGAGGTAACGTCTTGTCCCTCTACGGGTGGAACATTTCTCTATCGAATCATTACAGTTTTGCTCAGAAACATCCTGCTGCTTGAACCACTGTGGGAAGAACAGTAATGTCAAGCAGATATCAAGTTTTCCCAATAGGAGCATCCTGCTGGGAAATGGGGTGCATTGGTGTGATGGTCTGAAAAGCTCAGCTGTGGCAGCTCTCTGTAATTGCTATTCCTTTCTGATTTCTTTGCTGAATGCAGAAAACTGCTTCTAACAAACAGATCTGAGAACAAAATCCTTGACTTGTCACCGGTGTAATACTCTGCATGCTAAGCTGGGGTTCGTGACTAGTTTGCCTTCATTGTTTCTTGCAATCACTATTTGATATTAGTCTCTCATCTCCTGTTATGGTGCCAAAGCCTGACACTGGGAGCAAATGCTTCTGTTTCAATTGTTGATGTTTAATTTTTCATGATCAGTGCAGTTTAGTGCCTCCCTAGGTAGGAGGCTCCAATGCTAATTAGCAAAGAAATGTTTTCTGGCTTCACAGGACACATGTGCACTCTGCATTTCGGTTCTGTTAAACAGCTGAGCTGAGTAGGATTGGTGGTGGTTACTGCCAGCTGCACCGAGCAGCCTTTCACTACTATTGCTGCTTGAAGAAAACACTGCTCAGTTTTCTCTCCTAGCCCATACAGCTGCAAAAGAAAGTCTTTTTTTTACGTGGAGGCTGTTGAAGGAGACGTGTAGTCCTGCTTGGAAGCGGGTAAGCATCACATGCCAGAGAGGACTGCTGTGTTAGTGTGGTGTGAACAAAGGGCAGGCTGGGTTTGGTTCTTTTGTGTATTCTTTAGTCCTTATAATATTGGATGACAGTTGGCTATAGACCTACAGCAAAAAACATCTCAGACCTCCTATAACGTATTTAAACTTTATAGGGTTTTTTCCTTTTGTTTTTGGTATATAGTTTAAAATGATTGCCACTTAAGATTTATTTTCTATGACCACGTTGGCTTGAAAAGAATGGTAAGGTTTATCTTATTCACTTTTTTCTGGTGAGCTTATATCAAGGCAATTGGATAGCACAACAGTAATTATGTCCCGCTTAAAGGCTGTTATATGGAGTATTCAGGGCATTGCTTATAGGGAGTTGTTTTAAATGTATACTTACTCTTTGCATAATTTCCTAAGCTGTTGTTTAGCCTCACCATTCATTTCTGAACAAGTCACACAGAATTCTGTTCTTCTCTTTGATACCGCATTGTTTACCAGGAGGATTTTCAGCAGCAGTTTTTTTTACTCTACTGCACACAGAGAGTAGAGCATTAATAAAGAAATGTAAATTAAGGAATTAGAAGTATCAAATCATGACTTTTTTTTTAATGTCTGTTTGTGCTGAAGAGAGGTGGCTGAAATATATTAACGCAGCAAAACCTTCCCTATGATAAAGTAGAAGGAAAAGTTGCATGTTAGGTGGACTATACCCTTTAACACCATAGACCCAAGAGGCTGCCGCAGAGCTCGGACCTGCCCGGGCTGCTCCAGTGCTTTGCTCTGTAGGAAATTCCAGTTTCAGAGGAGGCGGTTTAGCAAATGGAAGCAGCGCTGGCAGAAACTGGGCACAGAGCTTGCTTTCCAGGGCATGCAGCCAGGTGCCCATATGCTCATTTCCCCAGCCAGAGCAGGGGTGGGTCCTGTGCCAGCAGAGACTCACAGTGGCCTTGGTGCCTGTGAGGCATGGAGTGTAGGTTTGGCTTTCGGGGGGCTGTCAACATGCCCTGCCCTGCAGGGAAGCAAGGAGGAGATCTTCAGCAGTGACCTGGCTGAGACGGATGAGCCCCGTGATGATGCTTTGAAGAGGGGCAGGATGCAGGGCTCCTTTCCTCTGTGTGCTTCATGGCAGACAGACTGCAGAGCAGATCCCATGAGAACATTAGCATGTACATGCCTTTCCAGAGAGGGTCTAAGGTTTTCAGAGCTGCTGTAATTAAGTTTAAGAGATTCTTAGTTTGGAAAATAGAAGTTTAACCTCAGGGCTCGAGCCTAGGGCTGGGATTGCTCACAGCACAGATCCCTAAAACGCACAGCAAATCCTAAAGCTGCGCCTTGAGCACAGTTAGGGATGTTAGGGTCTGAATGAACGTAGCAAATCAAGCCCTTGGGACTTAAGTGAGGCCCTAAAGGACTTAGAGAGCTGCCAGGTTTATGTGTCCCCACTGGCCTTATCTGGGAGGTAGGTATATACATGGGCAGCCCAGTTTCTCAATGCTCAAGAGGACAGGATTATGAGCGCTCAAGAAAATGTTTAGCAGAAACTTCTTGGATCACTGTGCTCTTGAATACTGGTGCTAATTCCACTTAGATACCAGTTGGGTGCACGCACATGCTCCTCCAGGTCTTACCATGGGTTTCTAAACAAAGTGAACTGCTCTAAAAATGTCTCTTCTTTCTCCACAAAATTACAGGGAGCTTGTTAGTCTTGCAATATTTCAGATTCTTTTGCCAGAGCGGAGAACTTGAACAAAAATTTACTTTTTTGCCAAAATAAAACACAAAGATTTTATTAAAAATAATTGGGGTGGCTCAATATATTTGACTTTCTGAAGCGCTACTGATGAGTTATTTTAAGTGTGAAGTTGGGGATTGTAACAGGGTAGTGTCAAATCAAGGTGCTGTGTGTGTATTTCAACAGGACGATACAAATTCCAGCTAAAGGAAACCTCGCTCTATGTGTAGTGAGATTTTAGCATTTGCTTTCAGGTTTCGGATGGGTGTACATGTTGGATGAGCTAAAGAAACAGTCCACAATTTTTTGCCCTTCACAAATTTTGACCTAATCCTCTTTCTTAAAATAAATAAATGAGAAAAGCCAGCTGAGAGCTCACTTGTCTCAGTGAATGGCTACAAACTGCCACCTTCTTCCACCTGGGCATTGGTAACTTGAGCAGATCTTGCAGTTTTCTGCAAGTACTGCAGGGTTTGGTGTGGTCCCTCCTGCAGCCAGACATAGGTACCAAGGTCCCAACTTTCACCGACGACAGAAACCAAAAGTCTAGTCCTCATGGCGAAGAAATAAAAAATAAGATTCACAGACAGTCAAAGAGAGAGTGGTTAAAAAAAAGCCCTGGCCCAAAGTGTGGTATTAAAAATTAGTAAAATCTAATTTTTAAGCTAGACTGTGATATTAGCAATTTTTATTGACAGGATGGTGACATGCTGAAACAAGAGGGTTTCAGAGCTCTGGGGAGCTTTTCTTTGCAGCCGTGGAGGCTATGAACTTATTTCTTTTAAGTGAAAGCTTTTGTTCTTATTTAATCTCACGCCTCCTGGAGCCAAGTCCTTTAAGAAAAACACTAACATAAAATTCAGCAATTTGTTGCTGCTCCTCAGGGATTTTTTTGGCAAAATTGGTCTTGCCCATCCCCTTTGTGTTCAGTCAAAGTTAGTGAGCCATGCTTGCCACGGCAAATGAGCGGGATTTGCTGAGTCCCCAGCTCCTACTTTAGGTCAGTAGAGTGCTGAGTCCTTATGTGGGCTAGATGTACCTTTGCCCTGGTATAGGGGCAATAAAAATAGGTTAATTTCTGTGTTAGATTGCTTCTCATTAGTTCAATATTTTCTATACTCAAACTAGAGGGTGGAAAGGCTGTTTTCGAATGAGCATGTCTTGAGTTTTTTGTTCCAGTCAGCTGCAAACGCTCCTTTCAGATGAGGGCAGAGTAGCCCCACCGAGCTGCGTGGGGTGTGTCGCTCCCAACCAGAGCCAGGAACTGAACACTTTGGTTTGTAGGAGTACATTTTATTATTGAGACGTCCTGTGCACGCCACATACTTCAGCAGAGCTAAGCAGTCTGTGTGCTTGGGAAACACTTCCAGCAGTAAACCTGAGCTGAATAAATTCCTGTTTCCTGTAGCTGGGGAATGTCCATATGTCACTGATGAATTCTGCCAGCTCACGTGTTGAAGTTCTGGGTTTAATATCGAAATTTGATTTCCAAAGGGATTTACTAAATCAGTACTGTTATAGATGGGGAAGCACGTAAGTAAACACAGATTAATTGATTCAGGAGAACTGAGCTCCTTGCTTGGGAGAAGAGTGTCAGGGCAGGATCCCGTAATGGATGTCTGGGTGTGAGGGTAAGATATTGACGATCGTTTCTGTGGTTCAGGTCACTGGAGTAGATGAAATTATATCTTATAGAAGAAGATTGATTTGCATTCATTCATGTTTGGGATGCACAATTAAGTAAGAGTGCTGTTTATCAGAAGACATAATGCTGTGTCTCTTTGTTGTGTACTGTAATATTTTGTGTTCAATTTCTACAGTATTTTACCTGGCATCTTTTAGAGATCTAGAAAATTGCTTTCATGAACGCACAAGAATGAGCAGTGGAAAAAAAACCCCTCTCATCTAATCTCATCTAGTACCCAGTTTAAAGTGTCAAACTACCAGGAATTCAGAATTAATAACACTTCACAGCTAATACTGACTTGTTAACGATTTGTGATTTTAGAGCATCCTACTGCATTACATACTGACGAACTAGAATTTCAGTGTTGTAAGTAATTCCAATTTGCCAGTCTATATATCTCTGTTTTTTGAGGTAAGAAAGGCAAAAGATTGAGGGTCTTTTTGTATGAATGCACAGAAAAGTGGTTAGGCTTATTTCCTTTTTAAAGCATTTAATATTTCATGCCTCCTGCCAGCCCAGCTGGGAATCTTTAAAAGCACATCTTTGCAAGAGCTGACCAAGACTTTTTTGGTGTAGGGGTTTTTTTTTTCATTTTTTTTTCTCAGAAAATGCTGATGGATCAAACTCAGAACTGTGAAGTTTAGATGAATTTTTCATTTTATAGAACGTTCAAAAACGTTTTGAAACTGGAACAGGATGCCCCTGCATTTTCAAAATAAAATAATCTAATTTTGTTTATAATTTTGTGGGGTTTAAAATACGGTGGTAATTATACCAAAAATAAAAATAAAAGGCAAAATCAAGCAATATTTTGGTGCTATTGAAAATATTTTATTCTCCCAAATACTACAGATATTACCGTTCTTTTCTGAACATTTTAGGGTCATATTCATTTGCTGCTTAACCTATGGAAAAAAAAAAAGTTCTGTCCCCAGAATTAGAAATAACAAAGACTCAGTCCATTGGGACTCTGGTTTTGCCGTTGATTTTTACATGAAAGAGAGACTGGGACCACTGTGAGGGCTGGCCTCATGAAGCTTGTGACAATTATAATAAGTATGTGATAATGATAGATTAATATGGAAACATACAGATGGCAGCTGGTGGTCCATGAAAGATGCAGGGAGCCACATCCAATTTGTTGTATTGGTTAAGACAGGTTTATTGTCCATCAGTGTACTGCGTGGAGTGTATCGTGAGTGTCTGGTTGCTGTGTGTTCCTTCCCTGAATAATTCTTGGACTTGCTCTGCTAGTAATAGCTTATTTTTTAAATATATACCTTATTGGCTATACATTTCTGTCATTCAGTTTTAGGCCATGTCCCATTTCCTCCACTGAATAATGAACCTTCCCATCCTCTTTTTCTCCCCTCCTTGAAATGAAAAAAACATTAGTGTTTTTCAAGGGTTCAAACCCTTGAGGTAAGGTACTGCTTATTTTCTGTTTTTCCGTGGTTTTGGCAGTTTGATGAGCAGGAGGAGATGCTGTCCTGGGTCCCGGCGGTACAGGGAGAGCACACGCAGACCTGTCCTGACATGGAGGTTGTGAGCCGTCTTGTGACTGCAGGTTGGAAAACTTGACATGGGATCCAGTTTAATGGGAATGGTTGTGTGGAGAGAATTGGAAACCAAAACCCTTTCTCTTTGCCAACTGGTTCAGGTTGGCTTCCCATGGTGCCAGAGCCCCTCAGCATCAGTCCTGCTGGCCTGCTTTTAAATACAAGGGATATTTTGGGGCCAGTGGTTTTCCCATTTTATCCTCAGCATTTGCTGGAGAACCTCAGCTCTGCTGCTGCTATGTTGCCACCAGTGGCTGGTTTCAGACACAGCACCTGGTATTGATTAGAATTGATTAACATTTCAGTAGTGCTTTTTCTTAATGTAGAGGTGGGTGTCATTACACCCACTTGACAGTTAGTAATTTGCAGCCCGGAATGGTAAAAGGTCTCATCCTCAGTAATCGAAGAGGTGACAGCGGTTGTTGTGCTAACGTGCCCTGGTGGTACCTAGGGGTCCAAAGGAGGGGTCTGTGCAAAGCACAGAGTCCAGTACCCCTGCCGTGAGGGTCTCAGAAGACCTGCAAGACAGAGGGGGAATGGAGGCACATCTCTGCGGTTGCAATGCTGGTGTCTATCTGCTGTATCAGAGCAGCTTCCTGAAAAAGAATTTACAAAGAAAATAAAATGTGCTTTTGGCTTCATGAAAGGCAGGTCCTGCCTGACCAACCTGATCTCCTTCTATGACCGGGTGACCCGCCTAGTAGATGAGGGCAAGGCTGTGGATGTTGTCTACCTGGACTTTAGTAAGGCCTTTGACACGGTCTCCCACGGCATTCTCCTGGAGAAGTTGGCAGCTCACGGCTTGGATGGGCATACACTTTGCTGGGTAAAAAACTGGCTGGATGGCCGAGCCCAGAGAGTGGTGGTGAATGGAGTGAAATCTAGTTGGCGGCCGGTCACGAGCGGTGTTCCCCAGGGCTCGGTTCTGGGGCCGGTTTTGTTCAATGTTTTCATCAATGATCTGGATGACGGGATTGAGTGCACCCTCAGCAAGTTTGCAGATGACGCCAAGCTGGGCGGGAGTGTCGATCTGCTCGAGGGAAGGAAGGCCCTGCAGAGGGATCTGGATAGGCTGGATCGATGGGCCGAGGCCAACTGTATGAGGTTCAACAAGGCCAAGTGCCGGGTCCTGCACTTTGGTCACAACAACCCCATGCAACGCTACAGGCTTGGGGAAGAGTGGCTGGAGAGCTGCCCGGCAGAAAAGGACCTGGGGGTGCTGGTCGACAGCCGGCTGAACATGAGCCGGCAGTGTGCCCAGGTGGCCAAGAAAGCCAACAGCATCCTGGGTTGTATCAGGAATAGTGTGACCAGCAGGAGTAAGGAAGTGATCGTGCCCCTGTACTCGGCACTGGTGAGGCCGCACCTCGAGTACTGTGTTCAGTTTTGGGCCCCTCAGTACAAGAAGGACACTGAGGTGCTGGAGCGTGTCCAGAGAAGGGCAACGAGGCTGGTGAAGGGACTAGAAAACAAGTCTTATGAGGAGCGGCTGAGGGAACTGGGGTTGTTTAGTCTGGAGAAGAGGAGGCTGAGGGGAGACCTTATCGCTCTCTCCAACTACCTGAAGGGAGGTTGTAGGGAAGCGGGTGCTGGACTCTTCTCCCAAGAAACTAGCGATAGGACGAGAGGAAATGGCTTCAAGTTGCGTCAGGGGAGGTTTAGATTGGACATTAGGAAGAATTTCTTTACTGAAAGAGTGGTTAGGCATTGGAACAGGCTGCCCAGAGAGGTGGTGGAGTCGTCTACCCTGGAGGCGTTCAAAAAAGGTGTAGACGTGGCACTCCAGGGCCTAGTTTAGGAGTCATGGTGGTGTTAGTTGATGGTTGGACTTGATGATCTTAGAGGTCTTTTCCAACCCAATGATTCTATGATTCTATGATTCTATGATTCTAGCCTTACTTGAGTAAAGCAGGTGACTTCTTGACTTACAGCTATGAGGAAAAGAAAATGCTTTTGCTTTCCAGGAGCGTGCTGGCTGCTGTTGGACGGGAAGCAGCAGCAAGCGCTGGGCCTGGATGTGCCGCTTGGCTGAGGCGAGCACGTTGTGGTGGTGGTGGTCTCCTGCAGGAGTTGCGCTTTGATCTGAAGGGCCCTGACACAGCAGCTGCTCTGCCGGAGGGGCCGCTTCAGGCATCAGTGAAAGTCAGACCTCTTGGTCAAGTGTTTCCTCTCCTGCTGCACGGGAGAGCAAGGTGGAGGAGAGCAGGAGGAGGCACCCGAGGATGTGCATGGAGAGGGGCCGTGTCCCTTACCCCGAGTGGGGCAGCCCTGGGAAGAGCTGGAGGCTCTGCATCCTCATCACGCTTCTGTAAAAGCTGGCTCGTACAGCAAGGTGATTGGTAGAGGAACTGAAAGGTAACATTTCTACTTGCTTTTGCTTCAGCATGATCACTTGAAAGATTTTTTTTTTTTCCTTCTACTCAATTTCTTTATCCAAAAAATATCGGAAATGCCCTGTCTTTTCTCACCTCTTTGGGATCTCTCAGAGGACTTAGATGTGAATAGCTAGGGTTTTTTTTTCTCCCTTAATTGAAAGCCTGGAAAGTTTTTATCCTTAATAAGCATATCTTTTCTTCCAGCTATTTATATGGTGTCCATACAAAATAGATTTTAACATTGCAGAAAAACAGTTTTAACCCATTTGATCAAAATGATTTCTTTTCCTCAAGCAGAGGTCACTGTCATGGTGCCATAGTTCTCTTTGTTCCCCACTCATCCATAGGGTCTTTCAAGTAAATAAGGGAGACAAGGACTGAATTTAAAGAAAGTGTGGCAGCCTACTCTTTGAGGCCCTCTCTGTACGTTAAAAAGAAGCAAAGAGATCTAAGTACTAGATTTCATCTAGTACTCCATGTGTCTTGCTTTCCCCAAGCATGTTGTCTGCTGATTTGGTGTTCAGGACACCTCAAATGCTCACAGCTGGTCTTATATGGCCTCAGTTTCCAAAAGGCTGTTGCCACCCCAGTTCTCAGGAGTGACTGCACACGTGCTGTGGGACACAGGTGACTGTACGCCTATGCTGGGTTTCTGGGTGGCTGTGGGGAGATCTTAATTTCATCCCATAACCATCAGTTCAGATTCTGTATCTCCATTAGTCAAAATTGGTCAAATGCCTGTTCTCCCTGCTCCAATTCCTCTGTCACCAGGGGCTGTGAGCCCTGGCCAAGCAGGTCATGCTTCCATCTCCATCTCAGCTCTGTCCCTTGCCTTCCCATGGCAGCCCCTCCACCTCAGAGCAGCAGTGCTCTGTGCTGCTATTGCAGGCTCCTCAGGCAAGTCCTTAGCTGCCCACTTACTTCTCTGAGTCACCCAGCTGCTTGAGCTGGTAAGGATCTTACCACTGATTGCTACTTCTGAACCACCAAGCTGTGTGCCTTAACACGAAAAGAAATTTTAAGAAGTACTTTGCACTTAGATGACATGTAAGTTTTGCTATAGTTAGCTGGTATTGTTTGTCAGGTTTGGATGAATTATGGCATATTATATTTGTCTCTTCTTCAGATAGGTGGTGTAGTGCCGTTAATAATGTTTGCAAACACTATCTGGTGTTAGACCGGGCAGTAATGGAAGTGCTGTAATGAGTCTGAACTGGGTGGCAACAAGGGAAACATCAAATGACACTCGCATAAAAGGCCCTGCAAATTCATCTGGGAAGCATCTTTTCAGGGGAATGGACTAGCTGCACATTCAGTGAAATTGGCCTTGGATTTGGGGATGTGTAGAGGTCGTGGTAAGATTCAAATGCATTCACATCAGTCATTCAGAATGTAATAGTTTCCAATACCATGTATTCTGCTTAGTACTCCCTTTAGCAAAGATAGAGGGAAAAATCAGCCTAAGGTGATCCCCACATTTTCTTAGAGAATCAGACCACTCATTTTGCACAGGTGTCTGTGTGTTTTGTGTGCATGCGTGCGTAATCCATCACTTGCAGAGCCAGTCAGCCAGCTATTTTTCTCTGGAAAAGGCAGAAGCTAAAATCTGCTGTGGATTTATGCCGTGCTGGTTTTTTTTTGCCTGACTGATTACTATCTAGGTTAATATATTATACATTCCCATGTATTATAAATATGTCTGTTATAAAGGATATAGGAGGCAACAGCCGTAGCTAAGATTGCTAAATAGTTTTCATTACAGAGTTTCCTGGATTTAGCTGGCCAGAACTTTGTGAAACATCTGCCTTTCTGGGTGAGATATCCCAAACATGGCTTATGTCCAAAGATGACAACCTGATTTTAGAATTTTTACAGATCCACTTCCCAATATTTTTGAGAGAGAGGAAAGTGGAAAAGGAAATGTTTGTATTTAAAGTAATTTTTGAAATGCTTCCTTGGGAAGGCAGGGATCATAAGAAACTTTAAACCTGATGGTGCTTGTACAGCAGGGGGTTCGGTGTGCTGCAGATTTCAGGGAAGTTATATTGATGATCATTTGAAAACCAGCTGATGTTTGTACACAGCACAAACCCCATGAGCCATGCTGTCAATCTCCATATGAATCAGGTGTGCATGCAAAGTCAGTCAGTTTTATAATTAGCCACCTGATCCAGTGCACTGCTCTGAGCTGTCTCAGAAAGCTTTCCAAGCGTTTCAGGGAATGCAAGGTCATGGCAAACAGACCTTCTCCTTGTAGCAGCACAAGCCCTTCTGTGCCCTCTTGGCTGGAGGGGATCAATGTCCTCAAAGTAAATAAACTTGGCTACATACAGGGACTTCAGAGGAGCCTTTGAAGACTGGACCCCATCACTTCAGTGGGGATGTCAGAGCCCCAGATACTTTCTGTAGAAAAGTCTCCAAGCGAGCGTGCTCTGTCCCCCTCTGAGCCTGCTGATGCTGCAGGCACTTGCACAGATCCGCGTAACCCTATTTGCAGGGAAGCTCTATTAAAGTTGCATAGTAGAGCACTCAAAGCCAAATACATGTCAAGAATAAGGTTAAAGACACAGTTTTACTCACCCCATTCCCTTCCCACCCTGTATTCATTCTGTTACTTTGCAGTTGCCTCACTGCAGTGCTTTATCTTTTTTTCCTGGGAAAGCACAATTATGTTGGAGAAAGAGAGTGCCCAGGGGAAGCAGATGCCACTCATGCGAGTAGGTGCTGTGCAAGAAGCTGTGCTGTCCTCAGGGACTGCCCTAGGGATGCACGTGGAGCAGTGCCATCACTTATCGAGTAGTGTGGTGGGGAGCTGAGCGCTCCCAGTTGTTTTTAAGGAGGAGGGAGCAGGTGGAGCTGCTGCACCTCCTGGAGAGGGCAAGGGCTGCTGGTGTGAGAGCAGACCCCAGGTGGCTGCTGGTCTTGTGGGAACAGAGGCAGAGAGGAGGTCTGCGCGGGCAGTTGAGGGCTGGCAGTGTTACCAGAAACAAAACCGAAGGAGATGTGTAGCAGCAGGGCCCAAACCAAAATGATTTATTGCTGGGAATGCACAGCATACGCTGCTTTGCTGAGGGAGGTTACGCAAAATTAATTGGTGTGTGGGTTGGGGGTGCCCTTACCTGTGCTGGAAGAGTTTAGTCTGTGAAAGCCTGGGGACAAGAGGCTGCGGTGCAGGGTGGGATGGGTGCCAGTGTGGTTAGAGCATGGCCATCTTCCTGACCAGACGCAGCCTCATCACCTCTGTCCTGTCCCTGGAGCTGGTGTGCGTGTCCTGCGCCTGGGCCAAGAGCTGTACCTGTGCACACTGTGATTATTCTGCAGACTATAAAGATTACTTTATGTACATCTCTGAAGCTGGCACAGAGGACTCGCTGTTGGGCTCAGTCTATTGGTGACTGCCGAGAAGAGAAAAGTGTCTGGCTTCTCTTTGTCTTGCAGCCACGAGGGTGGAAACCTTCAGAGACCTCAGTGCAGACTTTCCCTCGGCTGGCCCAGAGGTGGGGTGGTATTTACTTCCTTCAGGGATGGGTTTTCCTGCTACTTACCTGGGGCGTTTGTTTCCTGTGAGACCTGTGAGAGGGCTGGGCCTTTCCTTAGCCGCTGCCACAGATGTGCTGGCATGTGCCCCCCCCCCAGCAAGTCCTGCAGGTAGTAGAGCTGCATTAGCGGGGCACCGCGCTAATAAGGAGTAAGCTGATAAGTAATAAGCTACTAAGTCTCTCAGGAGATTCCAGAAGTAGCTTATGAACAGTTAACCTGAAGATCTCTGCATCATACTTTGTGCGTTTTAAACCTACTTTCTGTCTCTTCTGACACTTGGTGCGCCGGTTCACCAGCTGTCTTTCTCCTGACCATTTATCATTAGGCAGCAAGCTGCAGGGAGCCATGTGTGACCCAAGGACTTGCTCCCGGAGCAGCAGCTAGGGTAATGCAGGTCACATCGGTTTGTTTCTTCGCTTTGCACGGGGTACATGCTGCCTTTCTGGGCCAAATGAGGGAATTTGCTGCGGGGAAGCACCCCGGTGCAGGTGGCTGCTAACACTATTGAACTCTTTAAGCAGCGCCTGCTTTTTCCATTGATGCTAACAATTGTACTGCTAAGAACTATAGGAAGTTAGACTCTGCAGACATCTTTTCAGCATCTGTTTCATATCATACAGATCCCATGCCAGTATGGGATACTCAATACCGGCTCCAGTGGAACTTCCCTTCTGCATCAGATACACTGTGTTTCCTTTAGGAAGCCCTAGCTAGAGGAAGAGGCATTGCTTACTTTCAATGAGGCCAGTTAGCCTGAAGCAATCCACCTGGCTGCAGAAACAAGTTCTGTGTGATGCTACTTTTGCTTCCTCCAAGTATTTGGTGTAAAGCTGAAGCATCTAGTGAGGCTCTAGCCAAAAGCTGATTGCAGTCTCTGGGTGTGTAAGCCACAGGGTAGCAAAAATAGATGCTTTTTGCCTTTCTTTGAAGAATTTATATCCTTTTTTTAAAAATAACATCAAAAACTGAAGAAGGTGCAGGAAGGAACCATGGAAAGAAGGGAAGAAAATACAGTGACAGTCATTGAACACCTCAAAGAAAGCCTGAGAGGTGACTTGATGTCATATATACACTTGGCCATAAAGGAATAGTGACAGTAAAGGACTAGCAAAGAAAGGATTGTCAGGGACTAATGGCTGAAAGCTGATACCATTGAAATTCTAACTGGAAGTAAGTCACCACTTCTACAGCTCAATAAAGGGGCTAATGAATGAAATTCAATAACTCGTGATATACAGAGGTCAGACCAGATAATTGGTTTGTTCTTCGGGGCTTGAGTTCTGTGAATCCAAGAACTGATGTACTTTCTGCAGTTTCATCAAGGAAAAAAAGCATACTAACTAGCAGACACAGTTCCTCCACTCTGAACCAATTTGAAACTCTTTTCTACAATCCNTTCCCCCCCCCCCCCCCCCTTTTTTTTTTTTTGGTAAAGTTGTTCTGAGATCAGTTATCTCTGAATTATTACTGTGTGCAATTTGGCAAGTACGCATGATTTTAAATAGATTTAAGAAAATCTTTGGAAAATAATATGGATGAAGAATCCATTAAAAAACTAATGTTTCCTAACTGAACGCTATTTTTATCCTTTGGGAAATTAAACAAATTGTTTTGCTTTCAGAATAGTATAAATTAGGAGTAATTAAATTGAAGTCAACAGAGTGACATTTGTCAGATTGGATGTAAGCAAGTTTGTATTGCAGTCCGCCAACAAGGAACCTTGTAAAATGTGCTCCTTGTGGGTTTTCTGATTTCAGCTGTTTATTAGGACTGCTTGAATTATTCATGGTTTATAAATTATCTGATAAAGTTGAATCTTTTTTCTGTCAGTGAAAAATTTGCAGATTGCCTCTGAATGCTGGAAGTGAAATATTTTCAGCCCCTGGGTGTTTGTGGAGTTCACTTTGACTATCTGCATTTTGCTACCTGTGGGTCATGTTCATCGTGTGTTATTGTCCCAGCTTGGCTGAGGCACTGACATCTTTCAAGCAGGATGAATATACATATACAGTGAATGGAAGTCCCTTCAGGAAGGGACGGGGAATGGGGTCATCCATGTCGGTGCATGCGAGACCTGTAGGGCCAGCTCTGTCTCAGTGCCTGCAGCCAGACGGTTCCTGGACTGAACCAGGGCCTCCCACCTGTCCTCTGTCCCCTCCATCCCCAGCAAAGCCAGCTTATCCCCTCTGGAGCCCTTACCCCACAGTATCCAGCATTTGGAGTCATGGTCACGCTGGAGCATGAGCCCTGCTGCCTGTCCTCTGCCCTGCGACCTGCCCATCCTCAGCACCTGAGCTCAAGCACGGGGGTTCCCACCACGGGAAAGCAAAACACAAGTCTCCTTGTGAATGGCCTTTTTCTTGTGTACATATATTAATATATATGCATATATTCATACACACACCTATGTATTCATAAGGAGTAATCAGTAACCAAAGTCTGGGGAGGGGAGGAAAACCCTCTTCTGCAGGGCTCTCCTTTTCATAAATTTTCCTCCTGTGCGAGGCGGAGAAAAAGTGTGGGAAGAGCATGCCATCATCAGTGTGTACTTAGGGAATTAGCATTGCCTGGTGTGTTTGAAGTAGTATACTGATAAAAATGTGGTTTTAATTGTTTGGAATGGTTACATTGAAGCACCACGCTTTGTGTTTCCCTTGCATTAGCCTCTGTCAGGCTGTTCTTAGAATAGCCTCGGACTTGAAACGTCTGAATTTAATTACTGTTAACACTGGAGATATTTAGTCCCATTTGAGGGAGGAAAAAACCAGAAACTTTCGGGAGCAGAGATAGCTTGTAAAGACAGGAGCATTGAGAAGTTTGTTAGCTGGTCTCTAGTAATTAAGCTTATTTCCATAGCAACATTATCAGTTCAGCTCCAGAATTTTGAGATTTTTGTGTGCCCAGTAATTAGAACTAATATCCTAATTTTAGCAGAGATATCACATTTGTATTTGGCGAGAGTCTTGTAACTAAGCACACTGTTTGGAGAGTGAAATAATGTTCTATTTTCACTGATTTCTCTTTCTTGGATCACTTCAGACTGCTTAACCAGCTGAAAGCAAATCACTGCAGTTTGCTTTCTCAGTACATAAGACTGGTTTTACCTTTTGGGAGAATAGATACATATATATGTGTGTGTGTGCATAGATATATAATTTGCTTATTTATAAATATAAAAGCTTGCCTATCTGTGCAATCCTCGGCAAAACGCAAAGGCAGAGCCAAAATACAGCAATTCAGAATACCCATATAGCCCTCATCCAAATTGCTCCAATTTAACACAGCAATGGCCTCTCTCGCTGATGAGGGATTTGTGTGGGATACTGCTGAGCCCAGGAAGGGAGGGTATCCTGCTTGCTCACAGGCCTGTCCAGCCATGGGGTCCTGTGGTTCGGATCTGCAGGAAAGGGAGGCCCCCATCCCACCTTAGTCTCACTCCCCACCTGTACTTCTTGGCTTCCCTGGGACTTCACATTAATCTTCCCAGAGGCCAACCTGCCCTTCACAGGAGCCATTTTTTCTGAGCTTCCCTGTGAATAGACAGCTGATGAGATGCACAGCAAATGGAGAGAGTTTTGGCAGCACACAGGGGGATGTTTGTGAGCCCTGCAGGAGTCCTCAAATGCTGGCAGGTAGCACCCAGGGGGTGGAGGAAGGAGGGTGCCTGCCCCTCATCTCCCCACTGATGGTTCTGTAGGGCTGAGGACTGTGATCTTTTTCAGGACAGATCAACAGCCCCCCTTTTTGTAACATTACACAAGGACTACAGGAAAGCTGTGGCACCAGGCTGCCATATTTCCACTGATTTCAGTGCAATGACTCCGGTTTATATCACTTAGTCCCATATGACCAGACTCTGCCTATTTCTTATAAGCAGCCTGGCAGTATATACTATTTCATAAATATATACATGTTTGCATTCCAAATTAAAACATTAAGTTTTCTCCTCATTGATGTTGTCTGTGAAGAGAGTTATGAAAAACCAAGCAGCTTCAGCAGGAGAACTTGGGTTTATGTGGATTTCTGTTCTCCATCCCCTAATCCCTCCCAGCTCCCAGAGCATGCTGTGCTTGATCTGGGTTCCCAGCCTGGTGGGCAGACGTCAACCCAGGCTGTGGCTGATTTGGAGTTAGGTTTGCAGGGACAGCCAGCAGGCTGCTGCCTCCCACAACGGGCAAAATACTCCTCTGTATCTTCCCTATCCAGGCTCTAATATTCACAAAACTTGTCAGGACTTCTGCCTCCAAGACCTCTATCTTCCCTCTTCCCCAGCTGTCAAATTTGCTTAAAACTAGCCAACAGGTTCAACGGTTATTAAGGAAGGATTGACAAATATATATACAATGTGATCATATAAGCCTCAATTTCCTTAGAAGTCAGGTTAAAAACCAAGTCTGCAGTGTTTTGACAATAAATCCCTGTGTCTAGGAAGAGTTCATAAAGACCTGTTAGATTATCTACCTACTGGATCAACACGGTTTGGGTTTTTCTTTTAAAGATTTTTTTTTTTCCCCACTGTATTCAGTTTGGGTTTTTTTCAATTCACTCTTTAAAGTAAGGCTAATGTCGGAAATACAACACTTTTGATTGGCACAGCAGGTTCAGCATATGCAGTGGATATATAGTGAAAAGTAGCATCAGAAGACTTGTTCCTGTTGCTAATGAGTTCTGAAGGTAAGAGAACAGTTAATGTATTCATAACAGACTTATACTCAAAGATTTGTAAATAATGTATGGCTTTCCATGAGTGGGAAGCCAACTACCATAAAGCTTGGACCCAAATAGAAAATAATTTTCTAGCAGCAAAGGACTTTGGATTTTGCAGACGCAGCAATTCAGCTGTAATCCCCCGACTGGGAAAAAAATTATTTAGTAGACTTACCATAGAATATCTGGGGACTTATAATTTAGTCTTTGTGGCCTCCTGGGGTTCTATCACAATTTGGCATCTACTTCCCCCTAAGGAAAATGAAACTCCTTGCAGTATGACCAGTATTTTGCTAACTTGTGTTATCTGCAAAAATTCTATTACAAATCTAAATTAAAGGCAGTGGAGAAATATACTGTTGGTGTATGAACCCCCCATCGGTGATGGATTTGTGTGTAAATTGGCAGATAGTAACTATTCTTAGGAAATACTAGTGAAATAGGCAGACATACTTGGCAGGTGAATCATGGTTGCCTTTGGGAGTCTGGAACACTGATTTCTTTTACCATGGATTTAAGTGGCTGAACTGTTGTTTAAGTACGAAAAATTCTGTGCAAATGCTTTTTTTGTAAGATTGCAAGTAAAAAGCACAATGACTGCTCAACAATAGGCAGCGGCAAAGAGGACAGCTTACAGACCGGATCCAGAAGAATTGCCTTTGTTCCCAGTTGAGCTGTTTTTATAAAGGTAAAATAAAGGTATGAGCAATGCGGTGCTGCAACCAAGACCTATTCCAAAGCCTGGGTAGTGACCGCAGCCTTTCTAGTTACAATGAAGCAGCATTGCTTATGCTTCACAAGAATAAAATGACTGGAATCTTCGTCCCTTTGCTTTGGCTCAAACTGGACAGTTTTAGCTCTAAGAAGGGAAGTGGGCTGAGGAAGGTCACGGCGGTGAGAGGCAAGAAGTGTTTGTTGCCTTTTCCATCATTAGTAAGCTTGAATGTTGACACAGCAGCTCTCTGGTCAATTCAACCAAACTGTCTTCACTTGGGGAGGTTTTCCTGCCTGCTTGGAGCCATGCTCTTGAAGGAGGCAGAGAGTTTGAAGCCCCTTGCTAACATCCAAGCTATGATCTCTTTCTTTAAAACTTATTTAAAAACTAAAACTTTATTATTTAAAACTTATTTTACACATATTTTGGACACATATCTTGCTGAATACTGCATTTATCTACAGCTCCTGTGAAACTGGAGAATGTTATTCAAATTCTTTAATTGCAGGAGAAGTAAAGTTTTTTCCTTACTTTCCTTCATTATTGTTCTCAATTTTAGTAGGTGATAGAAAGGCCTTTTTTTTTTTTAATTTCTTTGGGTTTTTTATTATAATCCTTTGGGTTTTGAGGACATTGGTTGAGTTAAAAGTTGGAGGGTACATTTTCATGAGGTGTGATTCAATGTCCCTTGCCCCAGGAAGGGGGTCAGTACAGAGGACAAGGAGATCTCTTTGCATTGACCTCACATTTTGATAAGGCCATTATTTAGGGGGGATATGGTAAAATAAGCAAATGAATCCTGTGGATTTGTTTGGTCCTTTCTTCAGTGAAAATTTGAGATCCAGAAGAGGTGTCTATCACTACCCAGAAGCATGATTTGCAACCCTCGATTTCAAAAAGATTTTATGAACCATTTATGGGCATTTTCTGATTCATAGCAAACAAGTAATTGCTGGTTTAAAATTTCTGCTTTCCTAGGAGACTGTATCCAAAGAACCTTTTTTGACGCCCTGGTGCCCTAGCAGCAATACATAACTTGCTGAAATGAAAGAACAGCTGAAAAAATATATATATTTATAGTTTCAGCTATTACAAATGAAGTGGGTCAAAATGTGCTATTTTACCTATGAAACATAGTACTTTTTTACCTTCATGATTAAGATAAATCACCTGGGCTATCTGACTCTGATAACTATGTGTTAGGACTGATGTTTAGGTACAAACTGGTAGGAATCTGGTCTGCTGCATACAGATGAGGAGGCCCTAACGCATAGGCATGTCTTTGGCTTCTCTTCATATGATTCTTACACCTCATGCATGCAAAGGAGAGTTGTGGAAGGGTTTTTAAAGGCTGCAGTATGTTGTGGGATTTATTGCAAGGAGTAGCAAGAACTGGAAAGCCAAAGAAGTGCCCTATCATATTCTGTCTGATAAAGGGATTTGTACAGCCTTCTGCTGCAAAAGATAGGACAAGTGGAGTAGTGTTTCTGACTTAATGGATAGTGTGTAGTAGTAAATACGAAAAAGAAGAGACAGCAGTGTATAGTGTCTGTATTTTAGCCCCCTCATTTAAACTTTTTTCCTTTAAACTTTATATGTAAGACATCATAATCTACAGTCTAAGCAAAATCAAACAAGGCCTCCCCCCAAGAAAGCTTCCTGTTAACTAGTGGAGAATATGGGGATTACTTTTGCGAAATATGTTTAGGAGACTTTTTTCCCCATTCCCTCTGCACTGCGACCCAGTGGACTGAGGAGTTAAATTCTGCTAGATGGAAAAGGTGAAGGTAAGTGTTTCTGGCCTGAAACTAATGAACTACTGGGAACTGTGAAAGGAATTTCTTTGGTTATTTAATGGAAGACTAGTGACTGGCATTATCTTCAGATGCCAGGAACAGGATGGGGAACCACTGGATCAGAGTTCAAAGTGAAGAGCAGGCTGTGTTAGGGAGGCTGTCATCCAGAGAGAGAAGCTGCCCAGGAGGCCCCAAAACTGGGGGCAATTTACACTGGTAGCTGCGGATGCACATGAAAGCTTTGCTTTGGCTTTTTTTCCCCAAAATTCTTGGGTAAATCCTTTCATTTTGAAAGGCTGTCCTCCATTGCTGCAAGGGAACATAACCACTAGACAGGACCAAGTCTGCTCACATGTAACCACATAGTAGGCAGAAGGGTTTGCAAGCATCTGCTTCTATCTTAGAAGAAATTAGACGCATCAACAGTGTGTGTTGATTGAATGGCTCTTACAAAGGGAATAGCTGGTCTAAACTCATTGGGATCTGCTGGAAGAGTGATAGCAGGAAACCTTGATACCTGCTAAAGATAGGAATGTGGTCTGATAGGGAACATTTAAACTTCATAGCATGTGGGAGCTGTGTTATGACTTAAATACTGTCCTTCTGGTCACCCAAATTGAGCACCTGAATTAAGAGTGTGTTGTTGCTTATTGTTGTTGAGAATTTACCTGATTTTCTTTCTGTTTATTTTAGTTTCTAATATCTCATATACAACACTATTTGGCAGCTCTTTCATTGCAGTTCATTGCTATATTGTTGACTCATTGTCCATGATAAAGTGAAAGGGAAATAAATTGCAATGTTCCGTGCTTTTCATCCGATGTGGTCTCTGAATGCTTGACATGCCCAGACTGACTTCAGACACCACTGAAATACGGACACCAAGCAAGTGCGTAATGGTGTGCAGGTGCACTTGGCAGGGTTGAGACTGCAAGGGAAAAACACCTCATGAGTTTGAAATTCCAGGAAGCCTTTAGCTGGGCAGTATGTTGATAACTCTGTTAGCATTTGTTTATGGTAGGAGAGCATCTCACAACACTTCTGAAAAGCTAAGGAAAGCATTTTCAGACCAAAATAATACTCACTTGTGGCCATTTAAATGACCACACAGATAACAGCTTGACTGGTTTAGTTTTAAAAGTATTACACAACAAAATATTTGGACTAACCTGGGAAAGATAGGCTAGAGGACAAGGAGGTTTGTCTTCAGCTTATTAGAAAATTGTGTGTTCAATATTGGAAACAAATGTTACAGGTAAAACTCTGGTCATTGCTATGGTTCTTACTTCAGAGCAATTACACTGATATTTATAAAATCAGTAATGGGGATGGAAAGGAACATCTACTGCCCAGGTATACTTAAATAAGAT
The DNA here is from genome assembly GCA_013389945.1 of Fregata magnificens. NCBI lineage: Eukaryota > Metazoa > Chordata > Aves > Suliformes > Fregatidae > Fregata > Fregata magnificens. Next base: position 92,163 of record WAAD01032989.1, on the reverse strand, counting down.
CTACATTGCTGTGAAATAGTTTTGTTATAGTTTTATAAAAAGCAGCAGTGCTTAGTAAAATCAGTTAAATCATTTAGAGGAATTAAAGTGCTGACAAGCTAATATTGATCCTCCTAATTATTGAATAAATTAGCATAAAGGAAATAAGTGATGCATTACTGGATTTACAACAAGGTTATTTTATTAGAATGACAATTTCTTGAATTGGGTTGTTTCTGAATATTCAGGTGTGATTTTTTTTTTTTTTTGCAGCTCACATTAACAAAGATACATAGAAATGAAAACATATATTTAAGAAAGCATACTATATAGAAGTAATTTTCTTCTGTTTTACCAGTCATATGGAGTTGGTCATGGGCTTTGTACATTGTCTTTTCTCTCTGTGAGCATGAATTGCACAGCTGGAACTTATCCCTGTTCGTAGAAGCTTGCTCTTTCATTCAATAAATATATTTACTTTCAAATAATTTATGAAGACAAGTGCATTTACAGAAGTTTTAAAAAGTTTGCCTTTTCAGACTTAGGTCACAATATTGTTTGGATTAATAGTGTACCCACATTCCAGAATTCACGTCTTTTCCAATAAAAATACATGAAGTCATGTTCACAATGTAGGGTGCAAGAGTATTCTGTGAAACTGTATTTCACAGAAGAAATTTTAAATTAGAGGTGATAATTTAATTTTTTTTCTAGTTTGCTATTTTGTCTGCTGCCTTTTTTTCTATTTTGTTACATAGATGGGTTTTGTAGGGGCTGACCCCGATATGAGAAGGGATGTGCGTGGGGAGCCAGAGCAACAAGTTGGCTTTGGTAGTCAGACCATGAAAGTCTCATGAATTTCAGATGTTTTCAGACTTCAACCATGTGCTAAAAGAGGGAGGGGAAATTAAAATAGATTAATATTATCAGACTTGCCATTAGATTCAGAGAACTCATATAGAATTAATTTGAAGTCTGCACTGATCAGTCCTCAGTTTGGATGACTGGCACTGTGTTGTAAATAGCAGTAAAAACCGCTGAGCACATTGTGTAACCTTTCCTTGTAATGGCAGCATCAATCACTCCGTGATTAACATGCTCACAGGCACTTTTTTCATCTTCTGCCATAGTATCTCTTCCAGTGAAAGAATGGATTAACAGCTGAACACTTGAGGAAAAGAAAGGAGTCTTCTCTGAAGGAAACTATATGGAAGTCCATAGAAAAGCATAATTTATCATGTGTCACTTGGAATAATGAAGCACAGAGAGATACCCTCCTAATCCTGCAGAATCAATAGTTTTCAAAATATAAATGGAAATACATAACTGAGAAAGAGGATCATTTGTCCATTGAACACCTGTAACCAAATTATATAGTAACTTTGATTTATAAATGCATTTTTTTTTTCTGGATGGGGAGAGATCAGTCTAATCACATCACACATTTCTCATTTTCACAGCCAAAATCTTATTCTTCCAGGATATCAGTCAGACACTCGCCTTGAGTATGAATAGTTATCTAGGAAGATTCAGGAACAGTATGTAGCAAAGGAATTCAACTGCAAATAATAAGATAAAGCAAAGAGAGAAAAAACTTAACCTGCATACTGAAACAGAACTTTCTGTTTCAAGTTTGCAGAACACCCTCTTGAAGAAGTAGTCAATTTACATCACTGCTTGCGCTCTGAATGAGTGAGTAAAGAATAGTGTACACAATACGTAGCAGTGTAAGGGGTGGGTTTTTGACTGTAGTCTCAGAATATTTTGAGAGTAATCTAACATTGGTTTTTCTCAGTAGTATCCTAGGACAGGTTATACAATAATTTCCATGGCCACTAGAATTTCCAAAGTATGTGCAAATTTCTCATCAAAGCAATTCTGAGAAATAGGAAAGTATCATTAGTTACACTCTCTCCAGCACACAGCACTTCAGCTGGCAACACGTCACTATCCCAAAGATTGCATTCTTTAGGGCTTTGGAGTTACTAACCCTCTGAGCTGAAAACTTCATTTTCTTTGAGTTCTAAGACCCAGGAGTTCATCCTGCCATAAAAAGTGCTGCATCCACGTTTGAAAGTGTCTCACAGTGTGTTCAGTTTCCATGGCACTGCACAGGCCCAAAGCTTGTGCTGAATCACAAGCAGTAACTCAGGCAATAAAATGAATAGAAAATCTTTGCTAAGGTAGTTCAAACGTAATCTAGACTGGTGTTTGTGTGAAAAAACTGAACCGACATTTTAATAAATATTTTATAATTCAAAGAACTTCCCTGTTAGCCTAGAGTAAATTGGTTTTTGCTTCCATTTTGATATCTTTTCAAGGTTTCTGATGAACAGAGAGCAAGAGCCTTCCCCAAAGAGCATCTTCAGCAGAAACCAAATAGTAAGTAATACAGTAGGCAAGCAAGGTACACCTTGCAGACAGCTACTCGATTCCACACAGTCTAATAGGTGCCTCCAGAAATTACACTCATTTGTAACTGGAAAGTAGCATGTGATAACCAGTTTATGTACAGCTCCATGCTCTGTTCTTGGACTTGCACTTGTGGGCCAGCAATCCATATTTCACAGCTAGCTTTCTGTGCCTCTACTCTGTCAGATGTACAAACTGAACAGGAGATTGGACAATGAAAATATTTTCTGAACAGCTGATCTAAGTGTTCTTTTCCCCCTTCAGTCAGCCTGGTTTTAGATGCTTCGTATTAGTCATTTCATAAGAAACAAGCAGCCATATTGAAACTGAAACTAGGTGCCTGTTATAAACCAACTTCTAATTCCACCCCTAATTTCCCACCAGGGAAGCCTAATCTTTCTGGAAATCCACGCGCTGAATCTTAGTGGTGAATAAGGGATTTCTGGGAATGTTAGGGAAAAAGGCTTGGGTAAAATTGTGAAAGTTCACCTAATTTCATAGTCAGAAAGTCTCAGTTTGGGGTCTTTGTTCTACTTCTGAAAGAGCTGGACTAGACATTTCACGTGAGCTTTGCTTTACCTGTCTTTGGGGACTTCCTTTGGGCTGTGAATGTTTTGTGGGAAATAATAGGTCACTTGCAGAGACATACAATAGACTCATCAGCTAAAATGCAGAAGAGAAGTGATTAATTAGATTTTTTTGAAACTTGACTGTAAAGGTTTGTCCTACTTTGTGACTGACATGTTATGCAAAACATTTAGAACACTTGTGTATTAATTAGAAGATGTATATATTATCATATTTATTACCTTCTTGACAATACATGTTCTGACCAATGCGAAAAGGGTGGTAACTTGGCAAATTGGCTGTGTACTAAAAGTTGGCAAGGTCACTGGGGAATTTCAGAGTTGTCGGTAGGTGTCGGAAGTGTTCAGGTTCTTATGGAAAAGGGGTGTCCTCATTGATAAAATATGCCAAAACTCCTGGTATGAGTGGGAAGGACATGGTAGGCGTGAAGCCTATTACCTGATTGGGGTAAGCGTTGTAGTTTACTGGGGTGCCTCTTGTCTTCTCACTTTTCCTGCCTGGCTGCTGGTTTCCAGCCATGATCTGACATGGAGACAGGTAAAGAGATGATGCCTGGCTCATCAGCAACCACAGCAAGTGTGTGTCATCTTCTGTAGCTCAGCTGCCTGTACAGAAGTTCAGTCTGAGGGCGGGTATAATATAGCAAAGCTGTTTAGTGTAGCTTGATGCAGCATAATCCTTGTATCCTGCTTGGGATATACTCTAGATGGGTGGACAACTACAAGGGTGAAAAACTGGCTGGTTTGTTGGGCCCACAGACTGGTAATTAAAGGGTCATACTCTACCTGCAGGCCAGTTATGAGCTGAATTCCCCAGGGGTCTGTGTGGGGACATATCCTGTTTAATACTTTTATCGGTGACCTGGAGAAGGAGACATGATGTTCCCCCATCAACTCAGTGGATGACACAAAACTGGGGGGAACCGGGTGATATGCTGAAGGGCAGGGCTGCCATCCGGAGGGACCTGGACAGGCTGGAGGAATGGGTCAACAGGAACCTCATTAAATTAAACGAGGACAAATGCAAACTCCAGTGCTGGTGATGGACAATCCTCTGCATGAGGTTTGGTGGGCAGTGAATTGGCTATGAGCCAGCAGTGTGCCCTGGCAGCAAAGATGGGCAACAGCATCCTGGGCTCTGTTACAAGGAACAAAGCCAGTAGATGGAGGGAAGGGATTATCCCCTCTACTGAGTACTTGTTAGTTATAGATCTAGTTATACTGCATCCCACTTTGGGCCTTCCAATACAGCAAAGACATCAACAAATTTTTGATGTTTGAGGGAATTCATCAGAGGCCCCTGAGGTGGTGAGGGCTAGAGCATTTCCCATGTGAGGAGAGGCTGACGGAACTGAGTTTGTTCAGCTTGGAGCACAGATGGCTTTGGGGGGGACCTGACAGCAGCCCCCAGTGCCTACAGGGTCACTGAGGAGGCAGAGCTGGGCTCTTCATGGTGGTCCATGTCAGGTGGACAAGACACAGCGGGCATAAGATGAAACAACAGAAGTTCAGACTGGATGTAAGGAGAACAGGAGACTGTCCCATGAGGACAGTAAAGCTTGTGCAGTCTCTCTGTCCTCGGAGGTTTTCAGGATCAAGCTGTGAGAAACCTAGTCCTGAATTCAGTGTTGACGCTGGACTAGAGTCTTCCCGAGGTCCCCTCCAGCCTGAAGGGGTCAATAATTCTATGACAATGGGCTTTTAAATGAGCCCAAAAGATGCTGAAGGTGGGATCCTTGCAAAAAAGGGAAGGAGGAAGTGCTTGCTTATGTCTGCAAGAAAGCAAGATCTTTTTTACGCCTGCCATCATCGTGGTGGGGTGGTTTTTTTGGTAAAATTCAAATTATAGATGAGGTTTTGCACATTTAGGAGATGATTGCTTTCCAGTTTTGATAATTGCTTTATATACCAATTTTTCCAGTCATTAGACATAAATTGCAGTACTTCGCAAACAGAAGATCTGATTTATTGTCTGACCTGACTAGTAATGAAGCATTTTGACAGTATCTGGGCTAATTCCCTGCTGTGTAAGCATATGTAGGTTCTTTGAAGTGAATGGCACTACATGCAATTGTACTAGTGGCAAGTTTGGCCCATTTTTAATAAAATACAACAAATAGGTTTTGTGCTCGTAAATTATTTAAATGTTCAGACAAGGACTTGCTGATGAGCAATTATAAGAAAATCTTTCCTCTGACACAAGGAATGTCAGATATTGCCAAGAAAAGCAAATGAATCTGATCTTCAAAGCTAAAAATGTTGAACTGAAAGGCCATTTATTCAATAGGTACAACACGCAAATTGATGCACGAGCCTACATCAACTCCAGTGCTGCTAAAACACAAAAGCTTTAAGAGGCCTTTTCCCATCTGTGTTCCAAAAACTATAAACATCAAGATCATAAATCAATTTTTGAGTGACACCATAGAGCAGGATAGAAATATTTTACATGTTATTGTCTTTAAGACCTTTTCTGTTCTGACACTTTCTTTGGCTATTCCTTCCCACTTTAATTACCCAAGTAAAAATGCTTTCAGGATAGATTCAGTTTATAAAACCACAAATGTTTGGATCTCAGAGCTGTGTATGAGGAGAAGGCAGTGCAGCCTAAAAGGCTGTGGTAGTTTTTTCCTTCTCTTGGGAAGTCCCTTAATGAAAAGCTCATCTTTAGGGTCAGATTTTAAATTATTTGGCAAGTAGATTGTCTGTACATTGAGAAACTTGTTGATCTGTATTTTTATGCACAAAAATAGCAGGTTGGTTCTGATTTTTGAGTTTTACATGACATTCTGGAGGTTGAAATCTGACTCTCATATTATTAATGATCCTGCTTTAAAATTGGTCAATTTTGTATATGTCATTTGTATCCTTTTCATTGATGGTAATTTGAGTATCACAAGCAAAACACATCCAGAACTTGCTCTCACATCTGCAAAAGCATTCATGTCACTGTCTTCAGCTCATCGTACCCAAATCACATCTCCATGAGTGCACAGGAGAGGTATTTTGCTCTGAATTACTGCTGAACCCTGTTTACAGTTACAGCAGTGACGTTAATTATTGAAATGCGCAGAATGCAAAGATTATACTAGTAAATTGAACAGTACCAAGGAAGATTCCCAGGCACTGGAACTCAGTCACCTCTGGTGACACACTGCAGGGACAGAACTTGTGCTGATTTGCCCTAGGCCAGCTGTTTTAGGGCACAGTTCAGGAGCTAATCTGGACTGGGGATACCCTCTTTCAGATTTCTCAGTGTATGAGTGCGGGTGAGGACTGGTACCATGCCAGTTGTCCTCCATGTTAGAGAGTGGTTGTGGAGGTAGCGATGTGTGTTGAAGTTAGGAGTAGCATACTAAAAACTGGGCTTTTATTGTCCATAACATTGTTAATGTCAGCCCACCAGTGATTCTTTGTTTAGCTATGTCAGGAAGTTATGATATGAGCATAGCACAAAACCTTTGAAAAATGTAGTTTGGAGAGACTATAGTTCCAGAGTGCTTCCAAACTCAATGCACTAACAGTCATTTTCTGATTGATAGGTGGGCATACAGGTAGCTGTAATAACTTGGATGTATCATCAGATTTTCCAGAATAAACCTCTGAAAGATATCCAGCCAACGGTTTATGGTCATAGAATATGTTAAAATCCATAGCAGATCTATGCAATTCTATTGCAAATGCTGGTTTGTCTGTGTCTGCTAGAGGTACCAGGACTATCCGTGGCTCTACTAACAAATGGCACAGATAAACTGATAACGTCTCGACCACATTTGTCTCAGATGGAGCTGGTTGGAGCAATTTGACCATTGCCAGGGAGTGAACTAATGATTAAGCAGCATGAGCAGTCGGGCTGTGTGCTTGTGTTCACACCCTGGTCTACTCCTGTTTTGCAGAGCAGAGGCAGCCTTTATTCCCAACAGCTGTGCCAAGCAATTGAGTGTTAGTCCCTGAAGTGTTTCAGTTCACTTTTTAAGTTTGTGTTTTGGTTTCCTTCAATGGAAATGAAAGTACTTCTTTACTTTTACAGATACATATTCATGACACCTAACTTTAAACCATCCAAAAGTTATGCGTCTCCTCTGAGCCCATCATCTAGACTTTGGGATAGTTGAGGGAAAGCGTGAGGCATTGCCTTCTCTTAGAGACCTATCTTAGGACTGGTTGAATCCCCTGTGGAGGTGGCTTCTGCTCTCTATTCACTATATGGATAGAGCTAAGGTGATTAGCTTGGACTAGACACCTAGGTTTTAGATTGCTAAAATTACCTGAGGTAGGTCCTACCCACAGCTACTACATTTATCTTCAGCTTCTCTTTTTCTATGTTGTTTTTAATTTCATGCCTCTCTCCTCACCCATTTTCTATGTCTTCTACAGTTTTTTAGCTATATTCATCGTCCCACATGTACATGTTATTTCCTTTAACTTAACCATGATCTCTGATGCTGGAATGGCAAATGGGATTCTACAATACTTCTGCTCCACTCTATTTGCTGAAACATTGATTTTCTTCAAGCATTTCTGTACTGAAAAAATCAATAGGGCTATATACAAGGCAGAAGCAATAATGTAAAGGCATCTTGCTAACTTATAACGAAAGAGCTGATAGCCAGAGTTGAACGTCATTCAGTGAAAGGGAAACTTCTGGTTTCTAGTTCAGGGCAAATGATAGTGTGATTCTCTGACACCCTGCGTTCGTTACACACCTGCCCATCAAGGGTAGCCACAGCCCAACAACCTGCAAGACGAAAGAGCAAGCACTGGAGAAAATAAGGGACTGTCACCTATAAGTTGTTGGCCATTATATTTTTCAGGCCATAGTGAATATGCAGAATCAGTCCTTTTATATGAACACAGGTGTGAACTTCTGTTGAAATCAGTAGAAATTTGCAGACATTTTCAGTGGAGGCTGATTTTTGTGTAAGGTCCCTCTCTCCCTGCAGGAGGGAAGGACATGCTAATATTTCATTTGGTTTGTGTAGCAGCGACTGAGTTTTGAGTATTTCATCTGGAAAAATTATATTAACAGAATGTTTAATTTTTCCGGATGAAACATCATCAATTCAGGGATGAATTTCAGGTACACTTTTCTGTGATGGATGAGCAGCAAAGTTTGTTTTATAGAAAGTTTATTTAATGCTCATTTTGGATCTCATCCACTAAAGCTGCTTAACAGGAAATATCTGTTTAATGGTATGCAGGTTGTTCAGGAAGAGAAAGATGATACTTTGGGACTGAAGTTGCAGGTTTTTGTACTTCTTGCCTATTTTCCAAATGTTATCAGCCAAAGGCAAATATGCAAAGTGTATAACGGAACTGCAACCACGTTTTTGTATACTGCTTCTTACCCATGCCTTGTGCGCTTGTTGTTATAGCTTTTAACGCGATCCTTAAGGCATCTCACAGAGAAATGAATCACATCATCTTTCATTCCTGTGTGGTTGCAGATTGTTAGCAGGAGAAGGAGGGAACCCCACGGAGAGGTTGTGGGGAGATTGCATTATAGATGCATATATATATAGGCATTATAGATACTGCATTAGAATGGCAGGTAACCAGAGAAAGGCTTTATGCATTGCAAGGGTTGTGTGTTGGAGATCGCAAATGCTGCGATAACGAGAGATCACAGCTGTGGTGGGTTTCCAAGCAGGCACCCAGCAGTGAATGGGTGAGTCCCCACGTGAGGCAACGGGAGGACAGACTGATAGGAGCAGCATTGCCTGGTCCGGGGACCGGGTTCCCTTGGCTGCAGCAGTTCTGCCTGCACACTCTGGCAAGGCTGGCAGCTACGGTAGGGCCTGCAGTGGGGTTTTCTTCCCAAAATGGGGTCTAGCACCCATGCTGTCCTGTGCTCCCCTGAAATGGCTGAGCTCAACAAACTTCAGCAAACCTGGCAGAACACCAGGAGCCTCATGGACTTTATTTTGTACAAAACTTGCAGAAATAGCCAGATGGGCAGAGGGAGAAGACCCCATTTGTGCTCCCTGAGCCCAGAGGAGGGAGGCATCAGCAGCAGAATTGTAACCAGCATCTGAAGCAGAGAGAGCATGGGGAACACCCCGGTCTCAAGAGAAAAAAATCAGTTGAGGTTCACCCCTTATTATTATACCTTCAAGACCCAGAGAGAGAAGCCTGCCGGGGTCTGGCAGCACAAGCCCCTCTGCTTGCTGGGGTGTTGGCTGATGTCTGTGGAAGACTCATTCAGTTTGTGAGCTCGGATTATGGCGCTGCTAATGAAGTAAGTGTGCCTGGGGCACCGGGGCCAGCTGGTGTGGAGCTTCCCTGTGCCACAAAGCTCCATGTCCTCCCCTTGTCCCCGGCTGCCGTCACAGGGCTGTGGCGGGGCAGGGGAGGGAGCCTGAGGCGGGGGGACAGCCCAGCCTCCCACCTGTGAGGTTGGGTGGCCACGGCCTGGTGGTCCCTCTCCTCCTGCGGGCCCCAACACGTGGCCGTGGCCGCGGTGTCCCGCATCCTGCCACAGCACATTTGTACGTCCCAGGAATGGCAGAGGACTGAGCTGGGTGACATGAGCAGTTCCTCCCTGTCCTGTGCTTCTGTGGCTCACCTCCTGCCTGGTGTCCCTCAGGGCAGCCGCTCCATGGAGTGGGAGGGCCTCTGGCCCCTCTTGGGTGTCAGAGGGGATTTCAGCATCATGTATGGCCTCCCGTCAGGCTCTGGCTCACGCCGGGTGTGTGTCCCCACTGCGGCCTTCAACAGGGGCTGCTCAGCTCTTCACAGAGGAGCTTTTGAACCCTCACAAAATGACGTGTCAGGGCTGAGGTAAAATGGAAACCAGGGCTGCCGCTGCTGCAGCCTGGGAGGTGGCCCCGAGATGTCCCTGCAGCAGAGGCCGGGTCCTGCGGCGAAACCCTTGGTCGATGCCTGGGACGTGCCTCCTCTGCTGGGCCCCGAATGCACCCGCTGGAATAACTCAATAAATTTCACTTTATTGAAGTGAAAATAAAATCTTTGCCTGTCTGAACATACGAGTTTTTCTAGTAATGTTGGAGGCCCAGTATTTGAAATTCGTCTTTAATGACACTACCTTCAGAAGCTACAAAATAATCTGGCATCTTCTAATTGTCTTCATGTTGTTTGCTGCCCACAGTCTGAATGCGAAGGCAAACCTGCAAACCCAGCAATATTGTTGATCAGTGGGTCCACTGCCAATGTCAAAATACATTATGAACCACTAGCCAAACATTTCACAGATGTAATGCAATACAACCCAAGCTTCAAGGCCAGAAATATTTAAGTGCAAAGATAACTGATGCTTGCAGAGATACCTTAAAAATTTGTCTCCTGGTGCATGTAATGTGATTTTTCCATCTGTTTGCTGCATAGCTGAGGAATGCAAAAGCTAGAGTATAGCAAGATTATAATCAGATTCATTTGTTTTTCAGTTACGGCTGGGTATATTTTATTTCTGAGGCTGGGACAAGATCCAGCATTTTTAGCCTGAACATGGGTAATGCAGGTTACAATTTATTCCTCAAAATGTGGGGCTGCTTATTTTTCCTATGTTTGACATTGTATAATCACAGATGCTATAATTATTAGGTATTCGTTCTTTGTGGTGAAATGGGGCTAGTGTCACAACATTCTTTAAATGGCTCGCTCTCAGTGAGAAATAAACATTTGGCAGTATCCCATTCTGCTATTTAATTAACTTAAGTCATGTGAAATATGTGAGCTGGGAGAAGACTAAAAATGCCTAAACCCCAGAACACATGAACTGGACATGTGTCTTTCATGGACCTGTCCTGGTATTAGTGCAAGTGTTTTTGATGCTGTATTAGAGGAGCTGTAGTAAAATAGAAGGAAATCCAGGGAGGAATAAGTTGGCTCTGTGAGGGAGGCGTTATAATGCAGGCAAGCACGCCAGCTACCTACCAGTCATCTCAGCGAGCATGACTGAGCCCCAGTCGTGGAGGACCAGTAGTAGGAGCTAGTCTGGGTATGTGCTGCTGGATTTCTCTTCCCCACAAACATGCACCAACAGAGACTTCTTTGGAACTGAAACAAAAACCCTTCCTGTTTTCCAGAGTGTCTTTCAAAGTGGGGATAGAACAGAGAGATGCAATTGCTGGTTTTCAATTTCTTTGTTGGGAAGAATTCTTTTAGTAACTTATGAGCCAGAATTGTTTTATTATTTATGCAAAAGTGTGGAACCATATGAACCCCATAAAGTAAACAAGTTGTCAGATTTCAGTCTATTTAGTACCTGCAGTTCACTGTATTAATACTCCTTAATGTTTTAGACCTTGAACACCTGAGAAGGTAAGTCATAGAGGCTTGCCTTCTTGTAATGTGTTCTGTTTGCCAGTCTTGAATCTGCTTTTTCTCCTGTATCTAAACCCAGAAATTGGGAATGGAAAGGCTAGTCAACAGCATTATGTTAAGCAGTGAAGCTTCTTGAGGGAGTCTAGGTGAGGTCTGTGTCAGGTATGCTTTTCTGTGTGCTTCCTTCAAGGATAATGATGCTGCTCCAGAAAACATTAAAATATTAACCTCACTGATGCAGTTTCCTGCGATATACTGCAGGATCCACAGTTTGGCATTTAGACAGATAATCCAAGCAATATTCTGTGGAAGATTGTAAATAGTGTGAGAAGGGTCAAGCAAAGGAGATCCTCTTATGCAAACATGGTATGAAACACCTAGAATAAACTGATGGGGGGAGCTGGGATGTGGGTGCTTTCATGGCATAGGATTTTGCTTCTGCTAAGTGTTTTCTACATAGGCTTCATAAGGTGATACTGTGAAGTACTTTGTGATCTCCTCCATCCACATATCCTTGCTACATGTCGTTTTCATCTTACCCTGGGGTAAGGCCTCAAGCCCAGTGCTGGAGGGAGAAGCTTTCCCTAAAGGCTCAGTAACTCAAGGTTTAGGCAGATACAACACTTCTGTTATAAGCCAGGTAGAAGTGAGAAGGGGTAGCTGGTCTGAGGAGGAGATGTTGTTGGACCTCCTGATGGTGCCCCTGGGAGCTACCAGTGATGTTCCCTAGAGCCTGACTCAGCCAAGAAAACAGTGGCAGTGACAGTCCCTGCTATATGTTGGGATATTCCACTATATCCCCATCGCCTCCACACTTGGACGAGCGCCTCTGTCAGGCAGTCTCCCATGGTCAGAGCAGCCCTCCTGCCCTTTGCCCCAACGCACTTTCTCTCTTCTAGCAAAGCCTAGTAGCCAACTCATCCCCTTAGGAGGTCTCACCACTGGACTCTGCATTGCTTCTCTTACATTGATGTGGTTGTCTTGGCAACGGCAAGAAGTTTAGGGCAGGGATGAGATGCGATCTCTGTTCTGTACAGCGCAGTGCAGAATTCACGTGGCTATACAAATGTTTTATGATAATCATTTCCCTTCCCTCAACATATTATCCTGCTTTTCTTTCACCAGCTGAACTTCATTTTGTTATTTGTTGCCCATTGAGACTGCTTCTAGGAAGGACTGACAAAACCATTACTGAAATTGTTCACTTTGTTATAGATGGTGTTCAAAACACCTGCCGTTTTGTTGAAATGTGCAGTTCAGTAGTTTTTCTAGCCTCACATTGATTGTGGGATGCTATGCTAGCGACAGCAGCGTGTGACAACATAAGCACCACTGCTTGTACCAAATGTAATCATCAGTGTGGCATCAGAAACGAAAACCAACTGAGAAAGTGTTATCTAGTTGTAGGAAAGTGCTCTGCTAATAATGAAGCACAAGTACAGCCAGAGAGCAGGGCATTATTCCTGAGAGAACTGGCAGAACGGAGACATAAGCTGCCTCTTTTGAACACAGAAATCCCTATGAGAAATAGGTCACATGTGCTTGTTTAGTGGAGAGAAAGAAATGAAAGATGAGACCCAGTATAAGTGCACAGGCAGCAGAATTATTTTAAAGCAGTTTCTGACTTTTTCATGGCAAGTTTCACTCACAGTGTCCCACAACTTCCCTTGCATCTCCTAACTCATTGCCTCCACTTGCCCTTGTCCTGGCCCTCTTCCGTGGCGGCTGGGCTGCCCCCTCTTGTCTCTGCCATTAGCAGCTTTGCTCCTGGTCTTGCCAGCATGGAGATTGTTTACTCGGTGTCATAGCACATGTTGGAAATTTGACTGGGGTAGCTCATTCAGTCCAGGATCACCTGAGCATCTGTGCTCCCTGCTTCCCGGTGCTTCCAGCTCTCAGAGCACAGTATACAGCCAGCTCAGCCAGGACAGATCTTATAAAGCAAGTTGAAAGGGCTGCTATTGCACCTCGCTAGCGAGATGTAATTAGCCAGTTGGGAGCCATGGGTCTGGAGAAAATTTCTGTCTGTTCTTACAGGAGAAGCAATATTTCTTCCTGAAGGATTTCATTCTTCTGTTGTTCTGCAAAGATGGTGCCTGTGATGTCTGATCAGCAGCGAGAGTTGTGGAGGGACAGAGCATGGTCAGAGAAGATTAAATCTTCATGGTTTTCAGCTGCTATAATTGCTTTTTTAGCTGCTAATATCTTGACTGAACTGTGATTTTTTTTATTTTTTTAAGATGCTCATAAATTGGCTGTATTTTGACCCTAGAAGGACAAAACTTACATGCAAGACACAAGCCACCCTCTGCCAAACTGTAAGCTGCAGAGGACAAGGACACTAAAACTGAAATAGAAAGTGTCACACAGGTGTCTCAGTGTGTGTTTTCCCTAGGCTGATGCCTAGAAATGCCTACCCTCTTTTGGTTAATATTCCTAGATTCTGCTTGAAGGAGGCACCTACTGCAGAGAAATTCAGCGTCAGCAGTCAAAGGGGCCAGGCATGTACTCAGGGCATGACCAAAACTGGGGGGTTTGGTCATGCAATGGGGTGTGCACCCAGACAACATGGGTGATTCCCACAACATGGCCGGAGGGGTGCTTGCCCGGTGTTTGCGGAAGGGGTCCAGGCTACCAGCCCCCCACCTCCAAGGGAGGCTCTGGGACTTTCCTCAGCTGAGCCCTTATATGCTTCTGGCTTTAACCTACCTGGCACAGCAGAGCTGTTTCTCACACGGCTTCCCATTCCAAGAACTGAATCATTTTGATTTACTGTGCAGGTGGTTTTCCTTTCGGGGGCTCAGTCAGCATGGAGAAGGAAAATTGGCTAATCATTTTTGCTTTTGTTTACAGTCAGTTACTCCCTCCCAAGTGGTATCAGACCTCTTCAAGGTGCAAATTATAAACATTGAGGGACCATGTTTATTTGTTTAGAGAAAGCCCTGACTCAAATATAATAAACATTGTGTAAACATTTGTAGTTCTCTTATGGAGTGTAAATTTAGACAAAGTTTTCATGAGAGGATGTCTTCTAACCAAAGCATCTGTCAGTGTTTGGAGTTGTGAAGGTATGTTTATATAGGTAGATAAATATGTGTTATCTACCTGTCACTTATGATACTCAGTAGATGATAAACATAAACTAGGATAAAAAGAAAAACAAATTAATAGAAGATGGAGAAGATAGGCTGGCAGGTGTATTACTGATGAGCAGAGAAAAAGGGAAGACAGGCTGAGAAGTGAGGACATGCAACTTGCTTTTCTGGACAATCATTATTTCTGCAGGGAGCATCTGCGCTGCGAGGATCCTTTGCAGCAGCTCACCGGCAAAGGTGAATAACCCCAGATTGCCTCATCTTCAAAGCATATTATACTTCATCCACATGTCAGTTGGTTCTGGCTCCTTCTGTTTTCAAGTTTAAATACAATTCTGGGGATGCTGGTTGAAGTCCCCTCTTCCCTGTGGATAGGAGGTGCCATAAAGCCAATGGGATGCTTGTGCCTGAAGTGGCCAGGACACACGAATCTGCTTGGCGCACCCTCAGCCCCATGTAGGGCGTTCAGCCAGGCGGTGCAGCAGCTTTTTTCCACAGCAGAAAGGGAATGTTGGGGGCTAAACTGTATCCAGAGGTAATTAACACAGCACGTAAGCTATACGTATGAGGAAGGTAACCTTATTAAAGAAACACTCCTAACACTTATGAACGGCATCACATAACATCAGCTTCTTCCCTTTCGAATGGTGAGAGTTCAGTAAGATGGATGGGGTTTTCTCCAGGGAAGCTGGTGTCAATGCCAGAGAATGGTCCCTTGCACATTTAATTTACTGTTATATAAATACTGACGTGATTTTTATCACTGCATAGATGTAGCCTCAGTGGGTTACTTGTAGGGTGGCATAAAGCAGCACCAAGGGCCATTCCCCTGGACCAAAGCCTTGGGAGCTGATGGTCCCTCATCCACTGTGTGCAGTGCTGGTGCTCCCAGTAACGAACCAGTGAGGAAGAGTCACTGTTGGAGCAGGCTGAAACGGAAGCAAAACAGAAGTTAATCTGCATAGTCAGGGTTGAGGGTACAAAACATGGGATTTATTTCCATTAACTAAAAGTATGTGTAATATAGACGTGTATATCAGAGCTGGTCACCCTGAACTATGCCCCCTGCCCCCTACAGTCAGTAAGGAAAAATAAGCAATTTTGTGGCCACATTCATGAATGTCGTATTTTATTTAGGATGAGATGAATCCTACTGTTACTGAAGTTACTGTTTTAACCCATTGTGGACAGAGGGAGTTTAGCCAACTACCTTGTGCATATTTACCTGCATTTTAAATGGCTGAGTTCAGATGAATCCGGCTCGGAAAGATCTGTTGTATTTTGTGACACATAGCTTGGGAGTTTCTGAAAAGCTCCCCAGAACGAACTTCCGCCCCTGTATAGCTCAATATCTGTGGAAAAATCCAGCCCATTATCCTTAGATGTTTA
Source organism: Fregata magnificens (assembly GCA_013389945.1). Lineage (NCBI taxonomy): Eukaryota > Metazoa > Chordata > Aves > Suliformes > Fregatidae > Fregata > Fregata magnificens. The sequence goes on along the minus strand of WAAD01032989.1, from coordinate 76,418 downwards.
CTTATGGAGGGGCAAAGGGCTTGGCATGCTGAGCATGTTAAAGGTTTTCTCGCCACCAGAGATGTTTACAACAGAAATTACTTTTATTTGCTGTGTTAATTGTTCTTTGTATGAAGGCACTTCCTCAAAGCCATGTATCAGTGTATCTAGCAGTGAAAACACCAAATACACTGTCTTTGATATCTTCAAGGGGGTTGAAACAATCACCGTTAATCACTCAAAGATATGGAAATTACTTATCCAAGCAAAAAAGAAAAGGCACTTCCCAATCAAAGATACAGTGCTTGACTTTCCTTTTAGTTACACTGGTGCAAATTGAGAGTTGCTAGTGTCAATTACATTTTGTCTGGATTTTCACTGGCTTAACGGAGATAACAGTCAGGCCCCCTGGCTTCTAATCAAGTTTGATATTGCCCTGGTGAGTTGTTATAATCCCTTAAATGGCACCATGTGGTAAGAAATCAATTGCGTTATGAAAATTACTCAGCTTTTCAGTTGTGCTAGTATAGTCTGGTCTAATTGTCTGATTTTACCTGATAAATAAAGAAAATATTCAGAGTTCTCTATTGTACCATAACTCCAGTAGACATCCACATTTGTAATTCTCAGTGTAAAAAAGAAAGACAGATATTTTTGGTCAAGGAAGAGTTTTGAATATGCAACACAATAACTAGTCACTAGTAAGTACATTGTCTTAACAAAATCGTAGTTAAATTAAATTAGCATAAACAGTCTTTGATTGCAAACTTCTTTATAGCATTGTATAAGGAGAGAAGTATGCCAGATACTGTACCAGTGAAATAACAAGGACAATTTATACAGCTGATGTAAAAACTATACCTTGCTTAATTGTACTGCTGTCCCTTGCCATTGTCTTTGCATTCTGCTCATCGCTTTAAGTTGGGACTCCAGCTTTTATGAGCATTGTTAGTATTATGGGTCTTTTGGGGTATGCGAAAATAGAAATAGTAAGTACATAACAAATATCTGCTCTTATACTGGATAGAGGCAAGTTGCATTCCCCTCCATAAGCTGTTCATGAAAGTTATATAAAAAGTACAAAGGTATGGTTAAGGTATTTACTATGTTAGTAAATTTTAGGCATTTTTTTTGTTTTAGCACTTATGAACATCTGTCAGCTTTGATTACTTAAGAGGGGTATTCCATACTTAGAGAGGTCTTGATATTCTGGGGAAAATTTTCAGAGTTTTGGCTTTTGAAGATGAAATTTCACTTTTGCCTTTGATTGTATTCTTCAGTACAACTCAAAACAATTAGTAAAGTCTAGAATGAATCTTTTCAGAAGTTTAGTAAAAATGAAAAAAAAAATTAAGAATTGAGAAATATTTCTACCTTCTCCTATTGGACTGTTCCCAGAGGGCAGAACCAAGCTCAGAGTTTTTGAGTTCAGTACCTTGAAATAATTCAATTCATGAAACGAGCTGTTTGAAAAAATACTATTAATCAGTTTATGACCTTCAAAAGCTGGTGAAAAAGATCCCATGATATTCCTGAATAAGGATACTTGGAGCATGATTAGTTGAAAAAAGCAGAAATAGAAGTTTTTCATCTTTTCACCTGTAAATATATACGCAGTCTGCTTGTATTTTCATATGAGTACACAGATAGCTTGGAAGAAATTCTGTTTTCCTGTCTGCTATACTTTGTGCACAAATGCTTGGGCATTCATATTTGTTCAGAAGGCAACCTCTTGTCAGTGCAGATAGTGCAAGTTATTTCTGCTGTCGCATGCCTGTGATTCAGCCCGTGGAACTTATGTGTAACTGAGCAATAGTCCTACAATTTCTGCTGTGCACAGAAATGGTGTGTATGTACTTCTCAGGAACAAATGCATCTGGAACACAGTTTTCAATATTATAAATTCTATACTGGAAGAAAACAACAAAAATAAGCACTCTCACATATATACTCAGTAGGCAGCTGTTTGCTGTTAGAGTTACCTAGATGCAAATGTCTGTTGTTTGGGAATATCTTGTAGTTGTTTTGACTGTGGCTCTAAAACCAAATGAGTAGATTCAGTTCACTCAGGTGTTTGCTTGGTCATCCTGTGACCAAGGTGAATAGATATAGTTTTGTTTATTTTCTGAAGAAATATCAATGTGAATCACTGAATATTTACTGCGTGCTTGGAGTACTGTCTGCTGTGCAGAAATGCCTCAGAGCACTGTGAGTGGAGTTGCTTGCATAAAGCCATGAAAGGTGACCATGGCATTTAGAGGAACTATGACGTGAGAAACTTGCAACAGCTTGGTTTCTAGAAAGCCACGTTACATTGCAAATGACCTGTCATGCTTTTCACTCTGCCTGCAACACTAAACTGCTATAACATGTATTGATTGACTGTGCCGTATACGATGTAAGGTATGGCTGTAGGATATATGATGTGGTTGAGAATAAGGTGAGCAACAGATATAAGCAAAACTTAAAATTCTTTTGCGGTCATGTGTGTAGTAAAAAAGACCAGATTTGTTGCACTGGGGTAACCCTCACACACAGACCTAGATGTACACATTTTCCAAAGCAATCAGAACTATTGGCATCACAGACTGTTTGTTCTTCTGGGTAAGTTCATGCTTCATGAAACCTGTCAAAATGTAACATCCAAACAATGGCATTTCATGGATTTTGGATAATATTTTAGGATTTCTTACATCCTCCAAGGCACAATCTTGTCACAGAGCTAGACCTGATAGTGGAGTATTCGAAGGAGTAGTGACTGCTAACTTTTGTCCCCAGTATACTTCTCACACATTGATCAATTTATTATCTGCTTGTGTTGTATTTTTTCACTTTGTTTCCTTCTTTTTTTTTTCCCCATGAGGAAAACTGTGGCATGTGGGAAGGAGGCACTAATAGTACTTCAGGATCATAAATTTATTATAATTGCTTAATTATGGTAGAAATTAAAAGAGCACAACAGAGGGAAGTTGTTTCATGTTAAGTGACAGTTGATTTTCCTCTGCTTGCCCATAAAATACCCCTTTATCCCAACCTTCTCTGAATATCACGCTTTATTTTCCAGAGAGAAAATTCTAAGCTTGGGGCACATTTCATTAAATCTTTGCAAACCACTGATGCCCAGAATATGTTCTGCTTAGCATAATCACATTAATTCCAGTTTTCACAGACGTATGTGTTCCACCCTCCACATCTCTTAATTGTTAATCCCACCTCCATGAAGAGCTTTTTGGGAGAAGCATGAAATTAAATTGTTCTGGGGCTAGTTTCTGAATGTTACATGGAAGCTTTTACTCTTGGCAACACTGGCATCAACTTGCTTTTCCTTCAGATGAAAAGTCTAGATATGAAGCAAAAAGTCGTGCTCGTTTGAAGCCTGGTATGTTGACAACACAGGGACTAGGCATTTTCTCAGCACTGTTTCATCCTAATTGCTGCTGGGGAATCTGAACGTGGTAGTTGCTCTGAGTGGTGTGGGTCCCACTGGTAGCTCATCAGTTCAGTCCTGGACAGGGATTATCTCTAATGCTGAGCAGGCACAGTGCCTTGACTGAGACTGGAAAGAGTCACATATTTTTAAAATGCTGTTACATGTTTACATTCATACTTGTTAGTCCTAAACTTTCGCTTTACTGTTGTTGTCTGAGAGGGAAGCAAAAATGTAGGGGTATGGGTGAGGAAGAAAAAGCGAGAAACGCACAAATAAAATACTGGCATAACCAAGCTGGGACTGTTAAAAATAGGAGATAAGCATTTATAATAACAAGGAGGCATTGTGGAAGTCAAGTCTGGAAAAGGCCTTCAGTACTGAGTATTTCAGTGACAGCTAGCTCCTCTGGTTTCTTAGGATATTGACCCCAGGTAAAGGATTAATAAAATATTAGCCTGACAATAGCTACTTCTCCTGGATGCAATTGCTTATTATCTGAAAAAATAGTTCGAAGAACTTAATAAAAAAGAAGATATCATTATTAAAATTGTCTTCCTGAAATGATTTGCACATGGAAGAATCATCTAAGGATCATTTCATCTTGATTGTGCGCCATGCTGTGTATCAAATTACATCAGATTTATGCTGCAAGCGGCCGTTCTTCAGGAGCATCTGGCTGGCAAAAGCTTATTCTAGCCAAGAGGCAATGCAATTGTATAAATCATCCCATTTCATGGATATAATTCTTCAATCAATCAGCAGAAGGGGAGTAAAAGTCCTGAATGTGTTGGTCATAATACATCTATCTAACCTGAGATATTTTCCTTTGTATGACAGTGACATTTGAAGCTGTATGGGGCAACTTGTTTATCTGTGCAGAGCCAGATCCTGCCAACAGTGCATTCAGCAACACATTACTCATAAATAAATGTAATGGGAATGCTTGAAAAATGAGACTGTGCTTAGACTGAAAAAAAAGTTACAGTGTGTCCCTGAAAGAGTTGAACCTCAGTTAAAAGAAATGGATGTAAGGTACAAGAAAAGATGGTGGCCTTCCCCTTTCTGGACTATGAAAACTTTTAGTAGCTTGCAGATCATGGCTAATGTATCCAGAAAAAATAGATGCCTGCTCCCACTCCCTGCTCATACATACTGTAGCAAGAGATTTTGTATGGAAGAGCAGTGAATTGTTGAAGGTCTTCCATTTCATGTACAAGTTTAATGACTGTAATTTTCTTCATGCAGTTTTTCACTTTCTACTATAATAATAATGACACAGATAAGTAATAATAAGATAATACAATAGTAAAGAAGGGTTATAACATGAAATGGGAATTTAAAAAAGCAAAGTTTCCATGTCAGCAACACAGCAATAAAAAGGCATTAAGAAAAAATCCTGGTCTGAGAGGGAGAAGGAATTTCTCAGGTACTAAAGCTTTAATCTAAATTGTGTTGAAGAAGACAGGGATTTCCACACAGATTATGATAACGCTTTTACAGGTGCCCAAACCAGTACTTATAGTCTTCAAGACAGCGAGACCTATTTGTCTGCCGTTAAGTATCTTCTCTTTCCAACTTCTGTATGCACAGTTTCCAAAGACTGGTTGCCTCACGGGAGAGTCTTGGGTGCTCCGTCTGGGTTAATAGAGCTGATATTTGATTGTTTTGCTCTAGACCTTCTACTGGCACCACCAGTGTACCTAATTGTGAGCCCTGTGGCCAACATCTGCCGTGTGTCATTCACTCACTCGTCTTATTTGCCTGGTACGTTTGCCTTTCTTTCTGAAATTGTGTCTCTTGCTGCATGATCTCTGTTGTTTCTCTTCCTGGATCAACCCTGATTTTACATCAAGAGGTCTTTGATCCAGTCTTTGCTGAACTTGACCAAGGCCCATAATGTAGAAAGCAGAACATTGTTACCTCTTAATCACTTTGAGCACTTATTTCATTTCTTTCTTAAATTGAAACAAAAGTCATAACTGTTCTACAGCACATCATTCAGATCCCTCTGGCAAATGTGACCCAGACTGGATGTTTCCCTGTGCAGTATCACACTGGTGCGTCAGGTTGGGTTCAGGAATAGGTAGTGTGTTACACCATGGCACTTCCACACCAAGTCTTACCTTGAGAAATTCATGGAGAAATCTCTGCCAAGAACCTCTAAGAGAGTATAACCCAGGTACACTGGACTGAATTTGCTTGCACAGGGACAGCTCAGCACAGGTAACTCCAAACCATGCCTTCCCAAAACTTCTGGTAGTACCATAAGCTTGCAGGCCAGCAGCCACTGGGCAGAGACGCCCAGTGCTCAGCAAGTTTAGTGCTGTGTATTAACAGGTTCCAAGTAGCGGTTCTCATTCGTTCCAAGTGGGGCTAAAAGCAGACCGTACAGTCTCATCCCAAAATTGGGAATCCTTATATTCTGCGGAACGTCCAGGTGCTATTTCAGGTTTTGAAGCAGAGTTTTAAAATTCTGTTTTTGTTGTGTAGAAAGAATTAGGACTTTATACAATACTGTGTAGCTATGCCTTGTTTCAAATAAAGTACAAAAACCATGAGGAAATGAACAGGATTTTCATCATCAGTTACCCAGTACAGATCTGAGAAGTTAATTTTTTGCGTAACTGTTTTGTCCAACTTTACTCTGAACTGGTACTGAACTATATCCTCCTTGCTTGCATCACTTGCTGGTAAGATTCTCAGTCATGCTATGAGCTGGAGTCAGAGGGAAGTTAATATACTTTTTTAATGCAAAGCTTTTTCTAGAGAGATCTTTATAGCACCAGTGTGGGACTACCCAGACATAAGGAGTCCTCCAAAACATGCTAACCTCTTTCTTGCCTAAATGCTATTTGTCTGGGAGGGACAGATGATGCATCTCCTCGGCTCTCTGCAGATGTTCTCAGGTGACAGCATGCAACATTGATCACCCTGCTGCATCCACTGAGCTGTCATGAAGGTTTCATGCATCCTAGAGTACTGTGAAATCCCTTCCCCAGGGCATCCAGACTTCCCCACATTCCTGGGACAGCAGAGACTCTGTGGGGTTGAGAATGTGAGCTGCAGACAGACAGATTTACCAGAGGGAGTCACTGGCCAGCTTAGTCATTCAGGGACACAGACACCCCTACCTTCCTCACAGATGCCATCATCTTCGTCAGAAGAGAAGATCCTAGTCAAAAGGACTAGTAAAAAGGGATGGCTGGCTTCTAGCTTCTCTTCTTCAAGGAGCTCAGTAGCAGAGGGTGGCAGGACCAATTTTAGGCTACTATCTCTAGTTAGAGGGTTGCTGGGAACCAAAATGCATCTCAAAACTGGGGAGATGAGGACAATGAGAAATGCTTCTTTCATTACTTCGTTCTTCTGTGTCCGGGATCATCAGGAACATCACTTGTTGATCAGTCATTTTTGTATCATCTCTTGGCAGATTTTTCCAGTGCACTGCGGTTGGTAATTTACAGCAGAACACTTTCAGCAGTAACCGTAACTGACATCTGAAAGTGGTTTATATTCATTTAAAAGCTTGGGCAATGTAAAAGTTAGGCAAGGTTTGCAGGAGAGGTAATACCGCATATTATAACAGCTGATGTAGCTGAAAAGGCATGGGCACATTTCCAAACACCCAAGCCCTTCTCAGGATTGCTACAGAGACAGAGACTACAGGGAAACAAAAATCCAGTGCCTCCCTTTGAAATGTGGCAGTTCTAAAATGCCTCCCAGTGCTGCAAATCAGTACAAGTTTAGAATAAGTCCGATTTATAGCTATAGCACATGTTGTGAGTCTGGAAACTCAATAACATTTTATTGCCTAGTAAAGAAGTTGTTCATTTAAATGATTACTTTTTGTGGCATATACCAGAAGATAAACAGTGTATAAATGAGTAAACTGTGTGACTGAATGCTTTGTGACCAGCCTCTTCCGTTCATTTTATGCCATTCATTTCTGAATTTATTCCACAGTAAATACAGATACTACTATTACGTGTTCCAGGAAAAAAAAGTCTCTTCAGCTGAAGGAGTCAGTGTACCTTACAAGAACCACATGTTTTATCAGAGTTTCATTCTGATAGTCCGTTGCAATTGAAATTGGTAAGCTCCTGTTTTCAGGGTGAAAAGCAATGATAATTTATGTGATAATTCTCCCAGATAAAAAAACCTAGGAAGCTTTTTTTTAGAGATGCATAATGAAACATGATGGGAAGATGCCTTGTTCCATGGCCTCACATTTCCTTCCCTATTAGCATGATATTTATGGATATAAAGGGGAAAAATCAGTTTCTCATCTGACAAGTGTATTTATCTTCTGCTCACAGTCTTGAACTAGCCTTTTTTCCCCCCACCCTGTTCTTGAAAGTATCATTCAATGTAAGTTCATATCTGCAGCTGTTGTGCCATAAAAGGTGCTCTCCCCTTCCCACAGAGGTATGGTATCCCATTTTGAAAATTGATGTATAGCACTAGCCTCTGTTGGTCCTCTGCCCAAAGGAGTAGTGAAGGACTAAAGTGTCCTGTGGTCCTGATCTCACCATACTGAGAATAGGGTTTCTGCCTACCCAGTGTCATGGGGAATGTTAAGGGTTCATGTAGCCAAAACACTGTGTTTTGCCTGATGGCCTAGGAAGGCCTTCTTTAATTGAGGAAATTGTGTCTGGTGGAGCTGAAGCTTTCTCTTTCCATCTCCCTTTATCTCTCTCCCTGACACCCTTTTTTGCTGACTTTTTGCTGCGTGCTGGGGAGGAACTGAGATGGTTTTGATGTTACCCTAATCATTTCTTATCCTATCTTCCATCTCTGAAACTGCTCCGTTTCAGTCAATGGCTGAACATTACCAACTTTGTGTTCTCCTAATTGCTTGGTTAGACTTCGCAGATGTTTGCTGCAGTAGGGGAGATAAGCTAGGTCTGACACTGCACAAATGTCAGTTCTTGGTGACTAGGCATGGTGGGGTGATGTCTGTGTGTAGTCCCCTTCTTTTCTTCTGGGGCATTAAATCTGTTACTAGTGAGGCTGGCTAATAAAACCCATCACATCCTGACTGGCATTCAGCGAGATGGATTCACCAAGGGGAGATCATGCTTGACCAACCTGATAGCCTTCTATGATGGTATGACTGGCTGGGTAGATGAAGGGAGAGCAGTGGATGTTGTTTACCTTGACTTCAGCAAGGCTTTTAACACTGTCTCCCATATTGTCCTCACAGACAAGCTTAGGAAGTGTGGGTTAGATGAGAGGACAGTGAGGTGGGTCAGGAACTGGCTGAACGGCAGAGCTCAGAGGGCTGTGATCAACGGCACAGAGTCTGGTTGGAGGCCTGTGACTAGCGGTGTTCGCCAGAGGTCTGTACTGGGTCTGGTCCTGTTCAATATATTCATCAATGACCTGGACGAAGGGATAGACTGTGCCTTCAGCAAGTTTGCTGACAATACCAAACTGAGAGGAGCGGCTGATACGCCAGAAGGCTGTGCTGCCATCCAGAGAGACCTGGACAGGCTGGAGAGCTGGGCCGAGGGGAACCGAATGAAATTCAACAAGAGCAAGTGTAAGGTCCTGCACCTGGGGAGGAACAACCCCATGCACCAGTACAGGTTGGGGGTTGACCTGCTGGAAAGTAGCTCTGCTGAGAAGGACCTGGGAGTGCTGGTGGACAGCAGGCTGACCATGAGCCAGGACTGTGCCCTTGTGGCCAAGAAGGCCAACGGGATCCTGGGGTGCATCAAAAGGAGTGTGGCCAGCAGGTCGAGGGAGGTTATCCTCTCCCTCTACTCGGCCCTGGTGAGGCCACATCTGGAGTACTGTGTCCAGTTCTGGGCTCCCCAGTTCAAGAAAGACAGGGAACTACTGGAGCAAGTCCAGCGGAGAGCTACGAAGATGATCAGGGGACTGGAGCACCTCTCTTATGAGGAAAGGCTGAGAGACCTGGGTCTGTTCAGCCTAGAGAAGAGAAGACTGAGGGGGGATCTTGTTACTGCTTACAAATATCTGAAGGGTGGGTGTCAAGAGGATGGGGCCAGACTCTTTTCAGTGGTGCCCAGTGACAGGACAAGGGACAATGGGCACAAATTGGAACACAGGGAGTTCCACCTGAACATGAGAAAAAACTTCTTTACTGTGAGGGTGACAGAGCACTGGAACAGTTTGCCCAGAGAGGTTGTGGAATCTCCTTCTCTGGAAATACTCAAAACCCACCTGGATGCAGTCCTGTGTACCCTGCTGTAGGTGAACCTGCTCAAGCAGGGGGGTTGGACAAGATGATCTCCAGAAGTCCCTTCCAACCCCAGCCATTCTGTGATTCTATGATTTGTCATGCTTAATTGCAGGCACATTTTGAGGTTCATGTTGGAAGTAGTTGCTTAGATTTCTGTTCAGTCAGTGCACAGAAATTGGTATTTCTCGAGTGGGATTCATGAGACTTATTTTAGACTTCTACAGTGTTAATTTCTGCCCATGGCCTGTGATGAAAATGTAAATGCTAATCTTAAATGCCTAAAAGCCAAAAGTTTAGGTATAGTGTCTACAGTGTAAGCATGGAAAGTTAGGTGAGGCTGATCCCTCCATTGATGCATTTTACTATCTCCCCTCTTCAGGTAAAGTGTATAAATGTCAGCTCCTCCAGCAGCTACTGTCTCTAGCAATGGAGCTAAACTGGGAGGAAAAACACTTTGCTTGGGACTGCTGTCTGCTTCAGATTCTCACACCCATGGGTGTACATCCTTACACTGCCTCATGGCCACAGGTTGACTGTCGGCTGATCAGCGGGCAGGATCTCATTTCTGGGCCATTCTCATCTCTTAATGTGTGCAACGGAACCTAGTAAAATTATTTTAATCAATTTTTACATTCAAAATTGTTTCCAGAAGAGAATTGGGGGTTAGTGGTTGTTAACAATGTTCTACGCATATCTGCTCAAAGCCCTTCCAACGTACTCCTCTGTTTCAGCTTGAACTGGACCAGCACAGCACGCTCTGAAAGCATTTGGAAATCATAGCCCTGTTAACCATCAGATCAACACAGATAATTGCTTAGTGCTCTGACTCTAGTGCATGTTTCTGATGTGCAGTAGAGCTTTATAGCACTATTGCAAAATATCACCAGGGTCTTACTTTTGCTTTCTTAGTGACTAATCATTTGAAAATTTGATGTTGTTTGACAACCTAGCCATCGTCAAATAAAATCTAAATCTTTGCTGAGAGCAATGCTGAGTGTATGGCAGGAGAACAATAACAGTGTCTGAATTGCAGCTTTCTAGAGAAATCAGTTCTGATTTTACAATTAGGCTGTTAGTTTCTGCATGTTGTAGAGAACAGGCGCAAGTCAGACTAAGGTACTAACAAATTTTTGTCTTGAGCAGAATGTGTGTAAAATACAGCAGAGCTGTCGTGACTTTTTTAAGAACACTAAAATGCAATCACTGTTTTCTAATACACATCTTAATATTTTGGTGTTTCTCACATCTTTGTATCTTCAGAAAACAACGTCTTCCATTGAAGTGCTGACATTTCCTTAAATAAGAAACTCCAAACCCTAAACTTTATTTTCACAAAATAAATTATTCAACAAGTCTTCTTTAATTATCTCCTCTTTGACTGCTTTGTTGTCTGAATTGTTCATTGCTCTTACAGAGAAAATGAACCCCTGGATTTCCCTAATGGTTATTGTATATGTCAGCTGTAGTGTGCAGACTCTTCAAAGGATCATTCCCATGGCCTAATCTCGGTGCTCCCCAAAGTTCACTGATGATTACTGTGTTATGTTTTAGTAGTGACGGTGAGGTGGTGGGGAGCGCTCGTTGCTAGTTTTCATTATCCACATAAAAAGCTTTGTACCATTGAAAAATGCAAGCTGCGTAGTGATTAATGTGCCAAAGACAACTAAGGTCGTGGTTACATATAAAGTGGGAAACTTGCCACATATTGATAAGATAATCAAAGAGGATGGGGGAATGAATGAACTGTACATAACAGATGTTAGCCATATCACTTAATGGACTATTGGAAGGTGCTTGGGTGCTGTTATGAGTAAGACAACACGAGGGGCTGCATAGGAGAGTAAACACTTAGCTTTCATCCCACATCATGTGCCTTTCTGTTTTCTTCCCTGTTTTTACAGATAAGTAGTATGGTTGTGTTGGGTCTTGAAGGCTTCTGCATCTCTGACCTGCAAACAGACTGGAGGCAGTAGCATGGAAAATGCCAACCGCTTTGTTCCCTGCTCCTAGCGGAGCACTGCAGTTCAGGCTAATCTGAAGTGATCGAAGTACCGTGTTGAGCAGCGTGGGATTTTGAGAGAACATCCTGGCAAATCAATACTTCCTGTATTTGTACTGTGGGCTGGATAGCTGAAACCTCTGTGAAGACTTACTCTTCCCTTGAAAACCATCCTGCATTTGGATGGTACCAGGCAGGGTTGGATGTGTCGGTCAATCAGTCACTGATTGACCGGACTGCGTCCTTCAGGCCAAACTCTGGCTAGACTGGTGCACAGCTGAAAACAATTTTTTTCCTGTACCAGGCACTCGGTGACTGTCAACACTGAACCTGCAAAGTCAAAGTTCTTTTTTCATGTTCAGACCTGAGATGACTTCTACTGAAGAGCAACATGTCTAAAGAGCTATCTCGGGCTCTGTAATCACTGTCTTTGCAGGAGTTTGCAGCTGTGGCATGCTACTGACATCTGATGAAAGCCAAGCAGACAAGGCTTTCTCTTTCCCCACAGCCTCCCCAAAAGAACAGCAGATTTTTTTCATAAATATATTTGTACTAACAATAGTATCTTTTTTCCTTTCCCAATTTTTTTTTAGCAACTTGATTCAGTCTTTCATTCCTAAACGTGACAGGTGAACTCTTTGGGCCAAGTTTTAACTTGCAGCTTGTATTTATAAGGGAGAAGTAGGCCATGGAAAACCGGGCTTTGAAATGGAAATTCTGCCTCAGCTACAGCCAACAGCAGTGCTGCTCAGTGCCCTATTTTGTTTTCTTTTTCCCATCGTCAGCCAAATCAGGCTTACCGCTCCTTGTTCAAAGGAGAAGCGTTAATGTTCCAGAATTCCCTGTGCTGCTGCTTACTAGTCTTACAGACATTGTGAAATGCCGTACCCAGTATTCCATGTCTTTGAGCAGGTCTTGAGTTTCTAAGAAAAAGCTATTCTTTTCTGACTTCCAGAGCCTTGGAGCTAGCCCTAGGATACAGGGAACCCAAACAAAATAGAAGGTATGTTTTCACATTCTAGTGCTTGCATGTTATTTCTAGGCCAATGCACTTCTGCTGGATAACCCTGCCCCAGCTGTATGCTTCCAGCTTACCAGGCTTCCATTAAAATCAGTAGCTGATCATACGGCATGCGTAGAGTAAACCAATATTGGATAGTTGTGGGAACAGTCAATATGTCACTGGAAAGTTCCTTCAATGTTTGCTCGATAACAATGTGAAGATAAAGTGAAAGTTAGTTGAACGTGAAGCTGGAGCTGCTACACAACTGGACAGCCACTATAATTGTGAGCTATTGTTAACATATTTCTCTTTTTAAGCAAGTATGCTGTCTCTTTTGGAGTTCATTTTGCTTCTAAATATATGAATTCTGATCTCATTCCATTTGGAGAACTCCTGTGTTTTGGCAGATGGCAAAACTTTCTGCGGAGTGGCTTGCAAATGTTGGGGTGTGAAGCACACTTGGCAGTGATGCTCGGGAAATGATCTGATGTGATTTGTGAAGCATGCTGTACCGGTATGCGGTACCTGGGAGAATGAAACTTTGAGCACAGTGTAGTGTGCCCAGACCTTGCACAGGGTAGCATAAAGCATAACTCTTTGGCATTTTCTCCATTGCTGAAACAGCAGGATTTTAGCTGACGATCTTGCCTGGCCATCTGGTGAAAGAGCGTGAAAGAACTTTACAGGGACTAATTATTTCCTAGATTAATATTGCTGACAAGTACTCCATGAGGCAGTGTGTATGTTTGCAGGGTGTTATGCTACTAGAAATGCCATTAATTATTTTGCCTGTGATTTGCCACATGCTGCGATTCTGTATGCTGGCGTTCTGCCCCAACATCACCATCTATGTATATCACAGGCTATACCATAGTATTTGTTTCAGATCTTTCTGGAGATTTTTCCATTTTCAGATTTATGAGCCCAGATTAAGTAATTTTTAATATAAGGCATTAAAACAATCTAACTTTTTAACCCAATTTTCCTCTCAAAACTTGTCAAAACCTGCTCACTAACAGAATGCTCAGTGGGATGTACCCTCAGTCTAACTGCTCTCAGGCACTGCAATCTAAACTAACTTTAACAGTCTTATGCATTGATTAACTTCTCCATGGGTTTTTTTTTGCAAAAGAAGTCACTGTGACATAGTTCATATTTTAAAAATCTTTTCTTTTTTATACCTTGTAACTAAGGTATAATATTTAATTATGTTGTAATGTAAATATGAAAAGTACAACATTGGCTATCCATATTAAATATTTAGGCTACACACAGAGACATGTCAATAATTTGATCAAAGATATCAACATAATCAATGTAACCATCAGAAATGTTAAAACAGTGATAGAAATATTCCTGGTTTCAAAATACTAGAAATATTTTAAATAAGTTTAAACCAATTTTGCTTTCACGGCTTCACTGCATTCTGATTGATGATGATTTTCTTCCCAACACAGAAATCTGATGCAATTCCACATCTAGTCAAAGAACTGTTGCTTTTTCATTGATTTATCTATAGAGCTCTTATTAAGAATAATTTCAGATTAAAATGTTTGTAGGTTCTTTTTGACCTTCTGTGTTACTTACTGTGGCTTCAAGGTCTTTTGACACTTAAGGTGTACAAAACCAGTCTGATCTGACAAACTCCTGTAGGTTTTTCTGTTGTTAAAACAGATGTCCTGCCTTATTTACTGTAAAATGGAACAATCACCCAGTGGAGCAACACATATGGTCTAAATTCACTGACCTATATTCATTGGTAAAAAGAAAATCTGTGGTGAAATCTCAGGGAGGGAAGAAGGATCATGTTATCCCTTCAGAGAGAAAAACAAGGAATCAAAGAGTTTATAGAGCATTGGGGATTTTATATAAAAGAAAAATATTTTCAGGGTGGATGGATGGAAGAAGCACCTTGTTAATGGAGCAGGGATGCGGTCCTCAGGGAGAAGGGTGTTCTTGCTTGGGAGAAACCTCTGGACTCTGCAAACTGTGTTTAGAAGTATCCACACAACACCCGCCCCCCCGCCATCCCCCAACCCCAAACAGGTACATGAACTTTTCAGGAAAAAAAAAAAAATCATCACTGATTATTGAAAGAGGAACAGGTAGGATGAGACTACGCAACTCAGTATCTTGGATTATTAAACTGCTTCGGGGATAGGCTCTCTGTTTCTTGTCATGAGGACTACTGCAGTCAACCTAGAAACCTCTTATGAACACCCAAATAAAACCTCTGTCCTTTCTGTTTGGTTACCTTTGCGTTTGGCAAAGGTTTTCCTTATTTGTATGAACATCTTACAGCTCTAGCACAGCGTAACTCAAGAGTTTACTCTTAATACAGTGTCTGCCTAGCCCTGACTCTAGCTGAAGAGGTGCTTAATACTCCAGCAAGGGGACCTGTGGCTTAAAGCCAGAGTGCTGCTAACACCACTATTAGTAATGACCCAAAGAAGTAGCTCTGTTCCTTATGCAGTAACGCTCTGCTCTCAGTGCGATGTTTTGCAGTGAGTCTGTGTTCCTCTGCGTGGTTTTAACTCCGGAGTAGGTTACATAAAGAAGCTGAGTCACTACTGCAACAGAAGATAAACTCTTGAACAGCAGGAAGTGTGAGACAAGTGTTTTTACAAAACAGGCTATATGATTGCACTTTGCTTTCAGCTACCAGAAGTCTGGGTGGTGGTTTTCCTTGAAGGAGTCAAACCTGTTTTTCAAAGGCTTTTCCAGAGCCCTGCCCATAGGATTCACTACTCTAACTATAAGAAATACTATTGCAAAGCAGGGAGCCAAGGTTTTTCTGACTTCAACCATATAAAAGAGTCAGGATGATTCAGGCCACAAGTCTAACTTGAATTTCCATCGAGAAGGGCCTCTTTCTCTCAGCAGGTTGTGGAGTACGCCTGCATGACTTGCCTAAACTCAATGCTTACCTCTTAGGCAGCTGAAGTTTGGTGAGAGTTTGCAGAGAGGAAGTGATTTGCCCACCACTAAAACTGGCTGGAGTCCAGAGTTCAGGCCTCCAAGGCTGGGACTCTGGCCAGATGTAGATATTACATTGCAGGTGTCTACACCTGAAGTACCCCTCAGGCAGCATTCAGGTCAGAGAAAATCATCTCATCTCAGTCTAAGCTAGGTACATAGAATGAGTCAGATAAATTGTGCCCTGAAAATACCTCATTTTCTCTATTGTTTGTAAAAGGAACTTGAGGTGCTTAGTTCAGCCGTAGATGCTTGCAGAAAAGTGAGATGAGTCCAGCCTTTCATTGTAGCCCTTACTCTATAAACGCTGGCTTTTAATATCAACAGAAAATTGCAGCAAATTGCAGCTTCTGTTATATCTGTGCACTGGTATAAAGAATAGACTGGACTGGTTGGGAGACTGCAAACTGGGACAGTCTGCTTCCATGTGTTTGTTGTGGTTGATGAGTCACCAGTAAACCAAATCCTAAATATTGATTCTAGTCACTTTTACCAATAAAAAAGCAAAGGAAAGGTTGCTGTGTGTTATTACAAGTAGGGCATGAACTAATAAGAAGCAGCTTTAGTACCAATGGTTGTTTAAATTTAAGATCCCCATCTACACTGTTTTGAACAGTCTCTTTTTGCCTCACGTTTTCTTGCCCAGTGCTCTGTAGACTCCTTTTCTCACACAAACATCTGACTGCTGCCCCTTCCCTGGATTACAGGACTGGGATTCTTTCTCCCATGTGTCCCTTGCTCCTGATTCTCTAAGCTTTTTTTCCTTTCATTTCAGGACCAGCCTGTTGTCACAGCAACTTGGGTTGGCTTAAGCAACGTGCAAGGGTAGAAAAATTGAAATAAAGCTGAGTTGCATAGTGTGAAATGTCTTCCCACTGAAGAACTGAATGACAGAGCATTAGACAGGATAAACCTGAGTATCACAGATGATTTTAATCTGTTGCTCCCTCACAGCGTGATGGTGCTCTGTGTGCTTGAGCTACCTCTGTGCAAGGGGCGTAGGCTGGATGTGTGGTCTAAGTGCCCTGTCTTAACTTTCCAGCTGCTGTTTACATTATGTTGCCTCAAAGAGGATCCAGCTGGGAACAGGACCTTGCTGTGTGACGTACAAGGACTGTACAAGGAGTTTTGTACGGTCTTTGACCACAGACCACAATCTTTTAGTGATTCTTGAACAGTCTTTGACTAAAGAAAAGCACACAAGCTAAACACACAGGGCAAGCAAGGGTCAAAAAGGAGAGAAATGTCTGTGGGGAGCTTGCCATGAATTAAAAAGAGGTGGAGTATACATCAACACTGTTTTTTTTTTTATTTGATCTTATGCTTTGGTCATCTTTTTCTTGGATGACTTTCAATGGCCCATGCTAGCCAAGCAAGTGAAAGACACCTGTATCATGCGAGTCAAACCCCAACAAGGAATTCACAGGTGCTACAGCAAATTATAAATTACTTAGCACATCTTCAAGTTACCCCTTTTAACAAAGACTGAGGTGGAGCCAAGAATGAGCAAGGCCAGTATCATTAAAGATGAAGTGAATGTCTCCCTGTGTCCCCAAACCCTAGCTTTGTATTGCAACATTTCAAATAATGCTTTCTCACTGAACTATATGTCTCAGTGAAATATCTGTAATGTATTTCATGATATTCTTCTGTCCCAGGTGGATTGTGTCATAGCTGATCTCTGAGGTCTCTTCAGATTAATGGGATTAACCTTTTTTTTTTAAATGCTGGATATGTCCAAGCATGCTATTCAGTTGCCTTCCATGTTCCACATAAACTATGGTGTTATCTCCCTCTTTTACTAAAAGCCCTATATGTTACATTTTGAAAGACTTACACTGGGTCATACTTATTTCTTGACTAGTTCCATTTGCATTAAGGTACTTCTCCATGTGGTTTTGTGGTCTAGCCCCTTATAAAGCATTGTTGCCAGTAAGAAGCTGCTTCTTTCCAAATTTGCTCTGTTTAAGTACGTTGCTTTGATTTCATTTGGGGTGTGTGTGCATAAATCTGTGTCTAAACAGGACAGAAAAGAATATGGGGTGACTTCTTGCAGGAAATAGTTGTTTCTGATAGTGGGGAAGGATCATAACAATGTGTTTACTTAGCTGCAGATTGACTCTATATGGACAGCGAACCCAAATTTGAGCCTGGTTTAACTGTTCAGGGGAGCTGTGTACCGGGTGTACATGAAGGTGAGTTCCCACATGGATGCATCCATGCCAAGAGCCCTGCTCCCATCAGGAGCTGCATATGGGGGTTGGTGGTTGTTGAGGGGAAAGGACCCCCAATAGCTGGGTCAAATTGTCTGTTCTTTTTCTTAGTGGAGCATCACTGTGACACTTACTTTTTAACTGAAGGGTACTTTCTGGTCCATGAGTCCTGCCCCACCTGCCACAAGCTTCACATCATACGACCCTTTTGAAATTTTCCCATCTCCCATTTTAAAAGTATCTGGGTGCCAAAAGCTTTCTGCTGTAAAGGCTAGGAATTGTCTTATACTTTCTGCCTAGATATATTGACTGCTAGGTTGTACTCACTTGCTTTTGTAACCCAAATTTAAATACCTGTTCTCAGGTACTGTTCTCATAGCATATATTCTTAGATTAACCTCCTTATGTTCCCCTAGAGAGAGAAATCAGTCTGCCTCAGCTTTTGTTTGACTAGACTAAACAAGCTACATTCTTCTTTTCTCCTCTCCCAAAACAGGTGTTTATATCCCTCAGTTACCTTAGGTGCCATTACTTGCGTATTATCTTGAATGCGGCTTGCCAGTTGGGTTGCTTGATATCTCACCAATACTTTATATAGAGACACTTGTATTTGTGAATCTGTGTTGGAAATGCCTCCATAAGATTGCATTTACCTTCGTTTTGGCTGCATCACATCAGAAACTCACAGTTGCTCTATGATCAGTTAGTTCAAAAAGATGCATTTCCAGCTGATGAGCACTCAGATTTTAGCTGTTACTTCTGTTATTAATCCATAAGGGTAAGACAGAAATGTTATGGGCTTACCAACTGCCACAGAAAGCGAGTGCTGGAACAAGGACAGACCTGGACGTGGCCTAATCCCACCAGAGCCAGATGTGACATCAGACTTTTCTTGCAAAACTTTCTGGTTTTAAGCAAGATAACATTGATACCATGAAAGTCATGGGAATAGATTATTTTTATTATTGTCCTTGTCTCCAAGATAACATCCCCAATTTGTGTAACAGCACAGAATAAGGTGAAGTCACATTCAAAACAGTTACTTTGCTTATCAGAAGGAAGCAGTATTATTTCTGTAGGGCACAAGCATGGCTAATCACTTTGCTTGCATTTGTGTTTCTCAAAAAATATCCCGCAGTATATGATAAGGATAATGGCTTCATGCCACAGTTTCTCACCCAGCAATCCCTTTTCCAGGGACATGGAAAAGGCTGATGACAGGAGAGCTTTGGACCCTTTGCTTGGGAGGTGTCTGTGGAAGGTGTGTGTGCTGCTGATGATTATCAAGTAATTACAACAGGAAGGCAGAAGCCAGCCGGAATGCTCACATGCTGTATTCAGATAGGAAAGCTCTTAGCATAATCTTCCGCTGATCAAACAGGGCTTGGGCTAAGCCAGGACTTGGCTGACCATAATATTCCTCCTGCCAGAGGCGTCAGGGCTAGGCCAGGCTGGCTGGGAGCTGGCAGAGCAAACCACCAAGGTTGTTTATTTATGTGGCAAGGCAGGCTCAACCCACCAGAGGACCTACCTGAACTGAGCAGATCTCTCCTTAGGTTTCCAGGTGGGTGCAAGGGGCACAGTCCATGCCTCATTGCAAAGGAAATGAATTAAAGCAAGAGAAGTCTGCAAGAGAGCAAAGACAAGGAGGAATTTCTCAGTATCTAGTTCAGAGGAGAAAGGGATATCATCACCCTGGAGTGTCCTTTCTAGCAAAATACTAGGAAAAGAGATGTAATGGGGAGTTGTTTAGCCTAACTGCATACTTACTTCTTCACTCTTGATTGCATACCTTGTGCTTTTCTCTCATTTTTTTCAACTTTCCCAAAATCTAAAAGATTTCCTGGGAGTGACAGTTCTGTCTGAGAAGGGCCAGAACTGTTATTTGCAAGTGGGTGCGATTTCCTCCACTTCTATGATTATAATTCTCTGCTGTCTTCCTGTTTTTCAGCCTATTCCCGTTTCTTTTACTACTGATTTTATTTTCCCTTTCATTGCAAATAACTGATTTCACAACACCTTTTCTCTTTTATTTTTTATAATCCTGTTATCCATTAAGATTGATTAGCTGTTTCCTGCCTTCCTGCTTTCCCTTAGCTTTCCTCCTGCTGTCTGTGCAAATATTCTTCAGCACTCTGATACTGCCCTCATGCTCGTTGTGGGACGAGGCTAATTATACAGTCTTTGCACTTTCTTTGTAGGTCATGGTGTGGCTTCATGCCAGCTGATTCAGACCCTTTTGTCCTGAAATGTCAAATAAAACCAGTGGGTCAAAAATATTGACTGTATTAAGTGAAAAATGTAAAAAAAAAAAACCTTTAGAATTTTTTAATCTATTCTTGAAAATACTTCTTCAGAATTAGTTTTTTTAAAAATTTACTTATTTATCATTGTCATTGCTTCCTTCTTCTCTTCTCTATTTAGAAAAAACAAGATAGAAACTTTCCTACAAAAGAAGTGTAGATTTTTAATGGGGTGACAGGATTATTTTGACAAAAAAATTAACCTGCTTTAGTAACCCCACAGGCAAGAAAACCTGTTCTCTTAAAGGCAGCAGATGTTTTTCTGTGAATGTTTTGTGCCAGGAACTTATGCAAGGCTCAGGTGCATCTGGAGGATGAAAGCCTGCGCTGCGTAGTGCTCTAGGCAGTTAGGTAGGAAAAGGTATTTTGATCCAGAAGGTAATGGGGTGCTTCAGGCACTGCATCCCCTCCCCACAGGGTTTGGCTCCGGCTTTGGTACCATGTGAGAGATGGGGCAGAAGGCACACAACTGCGCTCTGGGGAATTCCACTGACAATATATGTTTTTTAAGATCTGAAGCCATGAATACCACGTGAATGTATTTACTGGAGTATTTCTTACATAAACTGTTTTCCAGAGTGAAGAGGCTGGAAGACAGAGAAAAAACATTTCAGATTGCAGGAGGAGCAGGCTTTGGAGAAGACAATAGCCATTACTATTCAGTAGCTGATTCCTGCCTTTTGGGCTTATTTCATTGGGATTGGGAGCCCAGGAGTACAGGGAGGTTTTCCACAGGATTCCATAAAGTTACAATTTTATTTGCTACGTTTTCTTATATATCCCCTGCCCACATCTAGATGGGTAAACTAAATAAGGAGCCTTCCTGAGCACTCAAACTTGATCTCCACCTGGTTAAACCATTAGAGTGGCATCTGGCATATCTTTGGCCCTTGATGGTTGACACTCTCACAAAGATTTCCTTAGAGTGTCTCCAAAATGTGAACATTCAAGGATGCAGTTGCAAGTATCCACCTTCTTTTAATGGATAAAAATGTTTGGAAGGATAAAGATGGGGCCTTCCGGGCTAGCTGGCCCCAGCGCCCAGGAGCATTGCTAACCATGTTTATTTTGTTAATCTAGGTGTGGGCTGGAGGTGCTACCATACCGCTTTCTTCTATTTATTTTTTTAAAGGCTTAATATTCTTTTTGATTAGAAGTATGTAATTTCACCAAAAGAGCTGTGCTATGAGAACACAAATGACTGTATTTTGTGAGAAGTTAGGTGTCAAGGGGCATTTTTGTTGTTTGGAAAAATTCTTGCCAATGTAACTTATAAGACAATGGAGCTGAAGCAAATGGGTGGAAAATGTTTGCACAAATAGCAGTAATTGCAACTGAAAGGTATAATTGTCGTATCTTTATCTGACATGATGAATTTGAAATACCATTCATTATAAAAAAATTAAATGGGACATTCTGTGTAAACAAAGTAACACAGTTCACATAGGATAATTTTCACAGATAATTTCCTTTTATATGCAAAACCTGATCCAAAGATACCATTTTTTGGTGATAAGAGCTATTGTACAGAAGAACTCACATATGCTTCCCATAGGAGCACAGTGTAGGCTTGCAGCTAAAGCAGGGCAGTTTATGTTTAACAAGTAGTTTGGTTAATAAATGTAGGCATTTTCTCTCCAAAGTACCTCTGAAGAGACTTTGCTTTGTATGAATTAATCTGTTGTTTGAAATTATTTCAGTGCTTGATTTGGATGCATTTTTGTCTACAGATCCTTACTGGACTACTCATTAAATTCTCTTCAGTACACAGGGTTTGAACAAGGCAGATTTGAAATTCATGTGAGCCCTGTCTTACTTACCCAGGGTTTCTAGCGGCTGTGTTTAAGTTGAGACTGCTCACACGTGTCTTCTTCCACCATCCTCACTGCAATATTTAAAGTCAGAGCAAGATAAAATTAGATAATTCCAAGTGATCTCTGAGCACCAAGATGTCTAGTCATTCCAAAGTAGCAATACACAAGTACAGGAGTATAATAGCTTAGTATTTAAAATCCCTTGATGTGATTATGATATAGGACTTCTGCTAATAGACTTCATTGGTCTCATAGTATTTTTCCTCTAAAATGCAATTTACCAAATGTTTTCTGGATTTATGTCTATTTGATGGGGGGTGGGGAGGAAGGAATGCAGGCTTGCTTTAGCTTGTGGGTTTTTTGCATTCTCTAAACAATCGTGGATGAAACACTGGTGGAGATGGGACACAAGTAACGGAGACAAGAGGTACAAACAATCTCAATTCTTAATTACTTGGCTGGTGAGTCTTTGTTTAGATGCTCAGCTTCCAAATCCTGACCAGATTTTGGACTGGGAAGAAATTACCAAAGTCAGATTAGCAAAGACCAGAGAATTGATCATTTTTTTCGCTGCATCAGGGAGCACCATTGCCTGCCAGGGGCATTGCCTGTGCAGACAGCAAATCAGCTCCCTGCTGTGCATGGACCTCAGACATTCTTATACCTTAATCTCGCATGTCTCTGCCTGGTTTCTCAAGGACTGAAATGCTTTAATTTATCCACATTCTTGGCGTCAACACATAATGTCTTTGTATACATGTGATTTGATGGTATGGTCAAACACTATGGACTCTGTGATCTAATATTCCCTTTATCCTTAAAATCAATTCACAGAATCCAAATCAAGTATGCCCTAACACATGTAACCTATCAATTCTGAAATCTGTACCTTGTGGTTTGTCATTGTTTTTGCAGGCTGACTTAAAGTAAGACTTGTGTTTCAATAGAAAAAGTTCTTGCTAAATCATAGAACCATAAAGAACATCCTAAAAATATAAGTATGTACAGTAAAACCATAGCACAGAAAACTTTGATTGCATTTCAATTGCTGCCAGTGCAGTTGTATAGTCTTTGCCTTCATGTCTGTGGTAGGGGCATGGGCTTTATGTCACATAGCAGAGATTAGATCAGTGATGCTATCTGATTCCTTATGCACTCACACCACTAGATTTTTGCCCACTCCTGCAAAATATGAAACCGGATGGTATTTCTCAGTTAATAAAGAGGATAGATGCTGAAGGGACTTTGTTACCTCTGGCTGATGCTTTGCACTTTCGCCAAGGGTAAGGTAAAAGAATTTTCTGCTTGTTTGTGCTTTGAACAGAACATTAGATGTCAAGACTATGGGAGAGGAAGGAGAGAAGATGAAAGCTGAAACATGATTAGGTATACGTGTATTACAGAGGAAGTAATTAAGGCCTTGGATAGGTTTTGCGAGGATTTAAGATCTGCAGAACTGTCCCCACAGCTTGTAACATCCTGCTTTTGCATTATGGCAATGCCCACTGCCATTGTACAGTGAAGGGTCTACCTCTGTCTTTTAAAAAACCCTTCTGTAAAATGGTTTGTATTCATTCATAAAAAAAATAACTCTAGGCTAAAATTTACTGTGTAGTGTGTCATTCCTCAAAATGTATTTTAGCCATTTAAACTTAACATTATGTGCAAACAAGGGAAGAAAACCTTTCACATGGCTATTCCCTATTTCTGAAATTACCAGGTGTATAGCAATTCACATGCTAAAATTCCTACATAATCAGTCCCTTTTTAAAATGCAGCCCATAGTTAGTGTAAGATGCAGCTTTTGAGTGCAATGGAGGCAAAGGGGGAAAAAGGTATTTCAAAATGGTGGCATGGCTAATGATTGAGTGCAGTGACTTCTGTCAGCAGGCTTTCCAAGATTTTTCACTAGGAAGATGTCAACTGCATGTATGTTGCTTGCATTGAGTGAGTTATGGGGAAATAGCTCCACAGCAGCTGTTATAGCATGTCTTATCAACTGTATGTGTATTTGTGTAATAGATAACAGATTCCACCTTCTAATAAGTTGTTGAATATGCATTTGCAGTACAGATTTAATGTCTCTGCAGATCAGATAACACTAGAAAAAGTTTGCCAAATGATACTGGCGTATAGTTTTTGGCAACAGCTTTCCTTCCTTGGAAGAATAAAAAAATTAATACACTGAACACAGAGAAGCTGTTTATAAATAGGTCTTCTTTATGTTTTTTCAAGCCCAGCAATAATACATTAGCTGACTGAGTCCTTGTGAGATAGTTTAATGTAATGCCACAACGGTATTTAGACAGTTTGCCAAATAAAAGAAGACAAACCGCAGTTATTAAAACTGCACTCTTACAGTTTTCGTGTTGTATTTACTGCCATCATTGTCAGTTAACCAGTGGAAACTTTCTTGAAAGATAACTCATTTTCAGAAGGGTGGAATACCCACTTCTTTAGAGTGTTACTCCTGGCAAGGGAATATTTTCTTTCTTCCATTGTGCTTTTGGATATTTATATTCCCTTATTGCCTCATATAAGTTACTGTAAGTAAACAATGCGACTAAATGAACAAGCCACTAATTTTTCCATATCTAATCAATTCTGTAGCATGAGGGCAATAGTTTCCTAATGTTTATTCTTCAGTTCTCTCTTTTAATCAGTTTTTAATGATTAAAGCAATAGGCTTGGTCCTGCGCCATTCGAGGCAGTAAAAATGCCCCTAGTAATGCTCATGGTGCAGAAATGAGTCATGGCAGGAGAAATGTTCATTTAACTTTAATTTTCCTTTTCTCATTTTCATTCTGTTACCACTAATAATGTTACTTTAGGAGTATTGTATGTTAGACAGACCAATTTAACTGCTATTTCTTTTTCAGATTCAATCCTCTAAGCAATTACATAAAAGTTATTAAAGTGGTTAGCTGACATAATGCATATTAGTCCGGTAGAGACAAACCAGGTGTGACTTAACAGTCTTTATAGCTCCTTTTGTGTAAGCATTCCAACAAAATCCCTAGCACTCTGTCATCCCATGTGCTATCTTTGCTTTGGCAAGAGAGATAACAGCTCTCAGAGATCCCATTCTGGGAACCCCGTCAAAAAAAGTCTTTAAACAGTTGAATTTATACCCCCAAATCATCACAGTGACTCATTGATTTGTTAACCATACAAAAGTATTCTGTAGTATTGAACAAGGATACCTCACTTCACTTCAAGACCCACAACATTAAGGTCTCTTTAGAGACCATGGTAAGAATGTGCCAGTATCCTAAAACATTTGGTGTCGAGACATCCTGACTTCACCAGTGGGAGCTTCTGACACTAAATCATCCTTATTATTTCATCTCCATACACTCCAAGTGAACGTGCGAAAGCTTTACAAAGCTTACTGATTCATTGCCGCATCACTTTTTCTATGTCTAAAGTCCTACAGATGTTTCTTGTACAAACTAACAAAGCTCTTCACTAGCCAGACATTTTGAAACATTAATTATTTTGATTTGAAAGCTCTCGTACAGGCAGCATAGAAGTGTGAACAGTCGGCTTTCCTCGTGCTGTACAGTAGTGAGAGTTATTGCACTCGTAGTGCAAACACTTTGACATGTGCATAATTTTACTGTTCTGAGTCATCCCCTTGACATCTGTAAGATGACTTAAGATAATAAAGTTCAGCATGTATGGAAGCATTTGCTGGACAGGAGCTTATAGTTCCCATAGTCATTATTTATCCATGTTGCATATATTAGTTTCTTTTATTGTATTTTCCCAAAGTTTCATAGAGGAGTTAGAAAATAAGACTGGGAGGGAGGTCACATTATCCATTCATCTTCTTCAAGGCAAGATAATCTAGAATCGCATCATTTCTAAGAGGAAGTTGTCTAAAATGTTCTTAAAACATCCAATGGTGGTTCCGTGACTCCTTATGAAATCTAAGTACAATGTTTGATTAACTACCTTACTGGTATGCAGTGCTTAATTGTGGGACACTGTTATCCCATTAAGCATTTATCTTGCTTTTTTCCTGATGTCCTCCAATTTCTTACTGAGCTTCCAAACATTGGCGTGCTCAGAGTTGTACGTGAGGTTCAGATCTCTCCAGTTTCAAGCAAAAGTAATCTTTAGTTTTCCTGTTGGTGTAACATTTCTACTTCCGAGAGTTGTATTACGATCTGCCTAACACTCAAAACAACTTTTATGCATATTAAAAGTACTCAAAATGTATTTAAAAATACAGTTAATGCAACAAATCAGATAGTCCATATCCATTCCTTCTGTAGTTCTCTGAGAGCACATAGGTAAATTGATGTCCCCTGTTTTCCAGTGCTGTCTCTTTTTATGACTGTTTCCAAACATCTACAGTATCTTTCCAATTAAGGACACGATGAGTGAGTATTACTGACTACTTGGCTACTGGTGCACTGTGGATCATGAGGCTGAAGGAAGCCAACTGACAGTGGACTTTTTATTTGTAGATCTTTTTTTTTTTTTTTCCCCCTAGTTGCTGAAGTAATTAAAAAAAAAAAAGGATTGCAACTTTGGATCATCGAGAGTACTTTATCTTAGGAAAATAAAAGGCGCAGTCCCACAGACCTCCTGAAAGTAGACTTTATATTGGCGTCATTGGGAGGTTCTTTGTATTGAGGATCAGTCCTGTATTTTTAACGGTATTGAAAGAAGTGAAGGGGAAAAGGGCAGGTGGGATGGCTGCCTGCTGCAAGTTAGACCAAAGCTTGGCCATCTCCAACTATGCATTCTTCCAGTATTAGTCATTGTTCTACTATCCACTGTATCATTACCTATTTATTCAGATTAAGAAATATATTTTGCAAGTGGTAGAGATGGTTGTAGTATTATTTTTTCTCCTTCTTACAGACTGAAATGGTCTGCTTTATTTTCTTAAGTTCTTTTTGAGTTTCTGCTTATTTTGCTCTCAGAAAAGACTTCCCATTCAGTAACATATATAATTTCCCTTATAACATGGAATTGTGTTTCAAATAGAATTAGAATCTAGGGTTTAATTAAAGAAACATGCTGTTGGATCAGGTAGAAAAAAGAAGTTTTTACAGAACTTTACCTAAAACTTTTACTTGCTCTGCAAAGGTGAGTGTGAGCAATTGAGTTTGTTCTTCTCTGTATGTCACTGGGAGAAAGATTAATTTAACATATTGAAGGAAATAGGCACCATAATTTTCTCTCAGGAATAATACACTGACAAAGATGTCACAGATGTGAAATGGAGGGAATTTCTTGTCCTGCCTTTCTGACACTTTTTGATGAAGAAAGATCTCGGTGTCGTATTCACATACCAGGTTCAGCAGGGCTGATACTTAGAGTAAGGAGCCATTTATACCTTCAGTTTTTTTCCCACAGGTGTTAGCAGAATCCTGGAACTGCTAGCCATTGCTAAGTGGTTTTACAATAAATACTTAGTTTAGTATATAGATATATGAGATGAGTGTTTTGAGTGATCTGAGTTTTGGCAAATGCGCTCACTAACAGTGTGGCACTAATTTACCTGTGCTAAGTAGATTTCTATAGGGTTCCCATTCCTTTTGTGTCCTTTATGTCATCTAACCACGGCCACACTATTAAATGCCCTGGCCAGGACAGATAGAGACAGCCTAAAACTCAATAGAGTTAAAAATAAATACTATGGCCTGAAGAAGGATTGTATCCTTCTCTTTGCTGAGAGCATGTGCCTGCCAGTTTTACCTGAGCTACCACAACTCACTGGTAAATATTAGGTACCATGTCTCTGCCACATTCTTGGTGGCTCCAGCATTATCACTGCTCCTAACCCAGGAGCAGGGCTGTTAACCGCAAAGTAGCTTTACATTATGGGTGGTCCTTGCTCCATTCCTGGAGTGCTGAGCAAATGATGACTGCTACAGTTTCTGGGTACTATTTTGGTCAAAATGCACTGTGTTGGAGATACAAATAGTCATTTCAGGCTATCAAGCCTGCAGTGTGTCTTGTTCAGTGGTGTTTCCAGCAGTGTGTCATGAAATTGTCCTTGGTTCCTCTTCCTGTGAAGCTGTTGCTATTAGAATCATGGAATAATTTGGTGGGAAAGGCCTTCTGGAGGACACCTAGTTCAATCCCTGCTTGTAGCTAGACCAACGTCCCTATTAGGTCAGGTTGCTCAGGGGTCAACTTTTGAAAATCTCCAAGGATGGAGATTGTATAGCCCCTCTGGGTGATCTGTACCAGTGCTTCACCCCTGTCGTTATGATTTTTTTTTCCCCTTAGGTTCAGTTAAAATGTTCCTTATTGCAACTTGTTCTTCTTTTTGCTTCTTTTCCTTTAGCTGGGCACCTATGAGATGAGTCTGGCTCCATCTTCTATATTATTCCCCTTTTTAGGTAGTTGAGGGCAGCTATTAGGTCTCCCCCATGCTCCTCTCTTCCAGGCCAAACCAAACCAGATCCCCCAGCCTCTCTCCACACATCATTGCTCCAGATCTGTAACCATCTTGGTGGCCCTCCTCTGGATCCTCTCTGCTATCAGCATACTGAGGCCCCACACCTGGACACAGTGCTCCAGACGCCTCGTGCATGCCGAGCAGAGGGAAGGATCACTTCCTTGACCTGCTGGCTACTCTCTTGCTAATGCAGCCCAGTACATGGTTAGCCTTCACTGCTGCAAGGACACACTGCTGACTCATGTTCAGCTTGTCCTCCACCAGCACTTGTCCTCCAACCAGCTCCACCAGCAAAGCTGGAAAGTCTTGAGCAGTCCTTTGGGAAGTTACATCCTTCTCCCTTCAGTTTGCAGACACAGTGAAACTGGAGAAAGAAGGAAAGGAACTTGCAGGTGCTTCCTTTGTGGTACCTCATTCTTTGGAGCTAATTTCTGTGCTTTGCCCAAAAGCCCGACTGGTCTTCAGCACATGCCGCAAAGCCTGAACCTCTTCCCAACTTCAGTAGGAGGGAAGACAATTGTACAGTTGGGGTAAGTAGAGAGTGGGACTACTGTAGGTTGAGGCATGATACTTGAAAGAAACATCCCTTTCTCCCTGGGCTGAGGAGGTGAGCGCTTGCTGGTTTTCATTCAGTTGATCTGTATCTGATACATACAAAAGATGTCTGATGCACAACTGTGGGTGCTAATCAACAATATAAAAAAATAAATATGAGCTTAAAGCTGTTAAATCCTATCATGTTATTGTATATAAATTTGCTGTTGAAAAATGCGGTAGGGAAAAAATCCCCAAAGCTCACAGTGAAATTATTTATTTTATTTATACATGTAAGGAGGCATGGTGATAGAGTGCATGGTAAATAGAAAGGTGATAGAGTGCTAAAGCTGAATCAAGTTTCTGCTAATTTATGAAAATGGGGATGCAGTCTTTCGACAGACAAGTTGCTGCAAATGTTTTTGAGCACTATATACGCATTTTTCTAAGCAGAACAAATAGAATTGTTTACAGAGCAGTGGTCGCTGTGAAGTCCTTGTAGTACACTTTCAGGATCAGTAGCAGCAGGCAGGTAATGCATTAGTTGTGCTTGACCTTTCTTAATAATAAGATTTTGCGTTCTGCCTTCTGTGCTGTTAAATGAGAGCTTCCTTGCCAGTTGACCCTTGGTGAGCCCCCAGGCACCGCAGACGCATGGTGCATGGCGGGCAGCATGGCATTACCGCTTCTGAATTTCTAGCTTCTTGGTCAGTCGGAGTGGCTTGAGTGGAATAATTATATATGTTCCTTCTGCCTTCCTAACAGCTGGAATTACACCTGGAAACCTACTTCATGTATTTTACAGAGCCTGCTAGGAAAGTACAACTGTGAATAAAACCAGACCGAGATTTATGCCCTTCAGTCGGTCGTTGTAACTGATGTAACTGGGGTACTCTAGTCCGGAGCCCAGTCTGGATTTTACCACAGTTTTCATCTTGCCATTGTTTTTTAAAACAAATTGACAGTGTTTTTTTCCTCTTAGGTCTCAAGTCACAAGGAAAAATATTTTGGAAATGTAGATCAAATTATGGAAGATGGTTTTTACTGGAGTTAAAGCAAATGATGAGAATTTCTGATAATGCTTTACATTTTCTTTAGATTTTACTGATGGGTTGCCTCTGTATATCTGCAATAATGTTTCTGAAAGTTTGACTGCAGTAATGTTTTTGAAAGTTTGACAGCATTACAGAACTGGTGGTGGTTCAAACTGAAATGTGCAAACCTAGCAATCTAAAATTAGGGTCCTAAATTCATATTTAGGTATTCAGTTAAGAACTGACGCATTTACCTGCCATTGAATTCAGTAGAATTCAGAAAAAGATGTGGAAAGACAGTTTGCCCTTGGCTACACTTGAAGTTAAACTGAGTTCAGCACCAGTTGTAACTGCTTTATCAGCAGTGTGTAAATTTGCTGGAGTAGACAAAGCTTCTGAGTTTCTGGTCTTTTGCTCAATAGGAAGCAAATTTATGAACTTTTTTCATGTTTGAGTGTTATAACTAAATATATTTTCTCTGTCTCCCAGATGTTTTTTGGAAGGCAAGAAAGATTTAGCAGTCTTAGCAAAAAAAACAATGATCATTTTGGAAACATTTCCTAAACCCCTTTCTATGTCGAGATTTCGTGCTGTGCAGAAATAAATTAAGCAGTGTTTTGGGGCCCAACGCATCCACCGTCCAGCTGTTGCAGATTTTATGATAAACTGCAGTTCATGGTTTTGGATAGAGAGGACATGGTAAGTTGCTGGCTGGACTCTGCAGGGTAAAGGTGCTGAGAAAGGATGGGCAGGATCCCTTTGCTGCTCCCTCCCTTCTGACAGAGGAGAACAACAGGAGCTAATGGTGCATCTCCTACCTTTGCTACTATCTCCTGTTTACATTAGCGGGACTTTGTGCTTTGCTGTGCCCAAGAGTGCCAGGTGGTGAAGCAGTGCATGTGTTGTGGCCCTGCTAGCATCCACATGCAAAAGGATGAGTGCAGAGAGCTGTCCCCATGCCTTGTGTTTGGGGTAAGCCCTGGGGTAACGTGTCCATATGTAACAAGTGGGCTGAGCTGTGGCAACGTGGACTTCGTTTGATGCGTCATTTTTCTTCTGCTGTTTGTTTCCACTTGTTTGGGAGAAATCAGTTTTTGCCTTGACTATACTTGCCTCCAAGAAAACTTCTTTACTGCTTTCTTTCTTGCCATTTCATTTGCTCTATGGCGCTTTGGGGTGATCAGTGATAAACTTCTCTCCTTTGGCCCTTTAATTCAAGATTTTCTCGTGCTGCCTGTGTTTTGCTCGTGGCTGTGGCATTATAGGTGTATGTGGACTGGAGCTCTGGGCTGAGGTCTTGCCTTGCTTGATTTACCAGCTCTTACTACTTAAGCAGCCAGGATGCCCTCATCTAATACCGTCTCTCTTCACAGTGGCTTTCCCCGAGGTTCTGCTGTTTGTTTTTCTTTGAAGTCCTGAATTGAATAGCATTGTGCCTCAGAAAGTATGAGCTGTTCCTATACCTTTAACCAGGTGTACTTCTCTGGAATTAAGTAAAACCAGACATTTGTTCAAGATAAGTTGCTGTGGTTATCAAATCAGCTTCCTGGTTGCTGTTGCTAAGACGATCAGAGACCTTCTGCCTTTTGAGGGGGGATCTGATTAATAGGATTGCTTATATCAGAGTATCTTGTCTTATCCAACAGGGAACATTTGAAAGCAAATGGAAATGTTAAAAAAGAAGTCTTGAAAACAACTATTAAGGTTTATATCTTGTGGAGACTTGATTGATGTTAATAATTAAAATAATTTGTCAGTTTTGATAATAAGAATCTTTAATCCCAAATCCCGTACTCCTTTGAAATAGCAGTAAGCAGGATCCTTTCCACATAATGTGCTTTGGGAATTCAACCCTCACAGGTAATAAACTATTAGGGTAGCTCTTCAGATTTGTATTACAAAATGAAGTTTTGACCAAAAAAAACCCCCAAACCCACACATTTACAAGTTTCTTATGAAAAGGAAATAATGGCAGGAAAAGTTGTGGGTCTGTTCCCCAGGGAGACCAAGCAGCTGCAGGTTGCTTTGGCCAACAGCGGTTGCACATGGTTGTGGCTGTTCCCATCCACAGCAGGGTCTATGAGATAAAACGCTCCAGTGCTGAAAAGGGGTATTCAGCCAAAGGAAAAACAGCATAATCCCTTTGCTCACCCTGCTGGGTTGATGTCCTCCAATTGCCATACATAGGCAATGAAGGATATATAAAAATGCTTCTAACGTGGAGCATCTTTTCCATTTTATCATTTTATTCAGAAAGGAAAGTTGCACTTGCAAGCCAGTTATATGTCGCGATACTGCCAGGAGCGACAGCAAATTCCAGGGGTGGGGTTTCAAGCTGGCACCTGGTTTTTCAGTCCTATTGCTTCAGGTCATGGAGAAAGATGCTGCCACCTCCCCTCCCCTGGGAAAATCAGGGGACAACCTTGCTTTAGCACCTTTACCTTTGACTGTGCTTTCGGTAGTGATGCACGTGGCCGTGATTTCCAGCAAATAGGGAGTTGCGCTGCTTCCCAGCGATCTCTCAGGGGTGTCATATAAGGAAATTATATTACTGCAGCCTTGACCTCAAAGTCGCTGTGGAAAGAGAGCAAAGAGTGCAAACACGCAGGACCTAGAGGATAAGACTCTACTGTGATTTGGGTGCTTTCTGGTTGATTCTGGTGGTGGGCAGGACCTGGGCTGAATCCTTCTCAGCAGTCCTCCTCCAGCTACGTCGCTGTCTCGTTCATCACAGGCTCGGTCTTCAGGAGCTCAGGAGCTTGGCAAGCGGCCAGGCAGGTATGTGGCTGTACCTGGCACATTTGGTGTATGCGAGATCCTTCATGTGACGTGGCAACTGGAAGTAAAGGGGACATACTGACCCAAGGGAAAAAGTGAAAAAGAAACATCTCTTCATAGGCCTACTGAAAGCAAGAACCAGAGTCTTCCACTGGGCTTGTTATCACGCCATTATTTGGGAAGAGAAAATACTAATTTGTGTAGAGGAAATAACCTTTCTGTGTCCCCTGACTTGCCATTTAAAAAACTTTTGAACATGTAAACATGAAGTAAATCTGATCTTGAAATATTGTTTGGAACTGTAAAATGAAAAAGTTTAATTTAGCAAATTTTGAAGCTAAACGTGGCAAATGTTTAAAATCTCTTTTGTTCAGAATCATTTTGATAAAATTAATTTGATAAAACAGCATAAGTTCATTAATAATTTGAATGAACTAAAACCTGTTTTACTGGTGAATAAAAAATAAAATATAACTGAAAAATTTTGCTTTGGTATATGAAACCTCTCATTCCTTACCATTAGCTATTCTATATCCAGTTTTTATATCTATATTTATGTAGATATAAAATAGGTAATCATGTAAGTAATGAAAAGATTAAAACTTACTGACTGTAAAGGCATTAAAACCACAAAACCACTGAAATTCTGGAAATGCTACAGAATCATACTCTACAAAAGCCTCTAATGTTTTCAGATCATTTCAGTTTTACAAGTGAATAAGAACTGCCTTCCTATCATTTTCCAGTGTGTAAAAATTTAACATTTGCTCCACTGTTTCTCTTCTCTGCCTATGTCTTAATTGCTCATCAGGCAGAAAGTTGTCTATACGAAGTACTGTCCTCTTCGTGATATACAGCAGCATTTCCATAGGATCTGCCAACGATGAGATTATGCTGTAATTTCCCCAAACAGCTGGGTCTGCTTCGTTATTAATAGAAGCCATTGGGGAGTGTATTCAAATCTTAGTTCTCAGCCTTCCAAATCACATTAGCGAAATTATCACATGCCTGGGTGAGTGCTTCTCCACCACTTTTAATTAATTCCGATTGTATGTTACCCACTCCAAGAGGTTTATTGGCTTTTTTTTTAATGTCCTAGTATCAGCTTTCAACTTCCATCACCGTTGGAAGAAGTTCTTCATAAAGATTTGGGCTTCTCAAGAAGATATTCCCGCCTCCTTCCCTTCCAGCACTGTATTTTTTTCATCCGTGGGGCTCAGTTCTTGGCAGTGTGCATCCCTGGCATTAGATGAGGTGGTATCTCTTCTCCTAGAGAAGTCCTCAGCTAGGCTATGGCTGGTTTACCAGTTCTCCCCAGTGGCATTTCTTGGGACAGTTGTGCATATCAGGAGGCTGCTGCTCATGCCAATTTTCTGTAGTAAACTGTAAAACCGGCATCTGTTTCCCGTCTCATACAAATATATTCCTCATGTAATTTCATCCGTCTTCCTCCATCACTGCATTGGTCAGACAATAGAAGCATCTTTCCTGTGGGCTGAGTTTTCTTTCTTGGGGCCCGTTTCCGCAACAGTTTATCTGTTGGTGCTGTAATGCAGTCAAAGTTGCTCGTCCTGTTTGGATCTGTGCTGCTTCTGCGGAGGGCAGCAGAGCTGGAGTTTTTGCTCAGCCCTTGTCCTGGATGCTGCAGGGGTTTGTGAACTTGGAGCTCATGACCAGGGTAGCCTTTGATGGTAATGACTGGAGGCTTCTCACTTCATGCTTTCAATGGGGAGGTTCAGACTTGATATTAGGAAGCATTTCTTTACTGAGGGTGTGGTCAAACGCTGGAACAGGCTTCCTAGAGAGGTGGTCGATGCCCCAAGCCTGTCGGGGTTTAAGAGGCATTTAGACAATTCCCTTAATAATTTGCTTTAACTTTAGGTCAGCCCTGAAGTGGTCAGGCAGTTAGACTAGATGATGATTGTGGGTTCCTTCCAACTGAAATTCAATTCAATTCAATTCAATTCAATTCAATTCAATTCAATTCTGTTTCGTTTCTATTCTATTCTGTTCTGTTCTGTTCTTATTCTGTCCTGACTGAGTTGTGATCAGGCGGTTGTGGCTGCCTTCTAGGAGGATAAACACCCCATGACACCTCATGACTTCTTTCTGAGTCATGACAAAGTGGGCTGGTGTGCAGGTCCCCACACACAGCTGAAAGCCTGCATGATCCTCATCCCCGGGCAGTACAACCCGCTATCCCACCAGGTCAAGAGCATTTACCTTGCAGAAACATGCGGCCGATGGGGGGTTGCCAGCCCATGGCTGACCATTTGCAGGCTACTGGCTCTGCCTCAGCTGTTTACAAACCCATTGCTTTTTTTATGGTAGTAGCAAGAGGCATTGGTTCAGTGGCAGATGGTTAATAAGGTATTCAGGTGCTTCTCATACACTTTGTACTGAAAGAGTGATCAGCCCAAGGCATGCACAGTGTTAGCAGTACAATCAGATGGTTTTAACGTATCTTGCTGTAAATATTCTGGTTTTAGACTTTCAGTACTGGGATAGGTAAGCAGCTGTGACAGCCCTCATTAGGAAATTTTTATGCAGGAGCCAAACTTCTCAACAGATTTCAGGTTTTATTTCTTTATCTCCACTTTTATTTTTCCATGTCTTTTGAGAATTCCTTTGCATATCTCATAATTATTACTGCTCTATTTTTGTAGCAAATTGAAAACAAAACAGACAGCCAATAAAATGGTAATGCTTTACCATTTTCTTTTATTTGGTGCCTACCGAGGATAACAGTATTCCTATGCTGCTTGTTTAACCAAAAAAGCTGCTGTTACTATTTAGAAGCAGGGTGCTGCTTTCTCTTTCCAGCCAGCTATGTTTTACAAACTTGAGCTCTGCTGCTACAGCCCATGCTGTGTGTTGTGGGGCAGAAATCATCCAGCTCAGCTTCACCTTCTCCCTGGTGTCTCCAGAGGGTGGGGTGGGACCTGCTGACTAAATGCAGCTTAGGATGGAGCAGAGCGTAGGGGAGGAACTGCAATAGCAGACGGGAAGAAACACTTGTAGACTTCTTTCCGAGATCATCATTACATGGGCTCAGGCTTAGAATAGAGGCTCTTAAGAGATGGATATCTCAGAAGGAAACCGGTACTGCTGAAGTTAAACAAAAGTATTTAATTATGTTTCTAGCTCCTTGAACTTTTCTCCTCCCTGTGGGATTCATAGCTAACCATAGTCTGCTGGATACCATTTTATTCTACTGTCTAGCATGTTCACGTCACTTTGTAAAGCTTTTTCACAAATGTAGTTATTACATCCTGGCAAGTGACTTGGAGAGCTATGACTTCATTTTCCCCTCTCAGCAATTCAGAGGGGACATTTTTACACTATACAGTATCAAGAAATGTTTACCCACATCAAGGTTTACATATACCAAGTCCAGTCTGTAAGACTTGCAGTCATGTTTCCTGTCCAGGGTCCCCAGTGAGATGCTGCTAAGTGATGAGGTGGTGTCATTGCTGGGACTGAGTCTGCTCTTACCCCCCTGCTACCTGTGCTAAAGAGGGCACCTGAAGAATTAGGAGGTTCACATCTCTGTCATCTCAGACCGTTCCTGCACAGCAGGGAGTGACTTTAGATGCGTGTACGGCAGCCAACATCAGTCAAGAGAGGTGAGTAATAAAAAATAGAGGAAGAGTCAGCAGAACCCAGGCACAGCTGAGTCTTTTCATCTCACTGACTCCAAAGAGCATAGTGAAGTTGAGCATGGACACTGCCACATAAAATCAACTATCCTGCAGAAAATCCAAGCCAAAGCTTCTTAAATAGAAGCTATTTACAGCAGAATGATCAAATCTTCTAAGGTCCCAAATGTAACATAAAACTCCCAAATGTGCCTATCACGGTATGTAAGTCTTTATCACAATGATTGAACCAAACCCAAAAGCTTGTATTCCTTAACAGGTAAAAGTGGATTAATAAGGTATTAATTGACATAGATGCTTGATTATATTTTTATATTAATTTAGCAGGAGTCCTGTGCTGTCAGTATGTTCTATAGCAGAATACAGTCTTGTATTATTTTCAAACATAGAATCATTATTCTGTGTATTCGTTGTAGTGGCAACTGTAAAACAGATTACAAAGTTAAACAGGCAATATTCTGCAGAGGAAGAAAATATTTTTGGGCAATTGTATGGATGCTAATTGTAAGGAGGTAATGGGTTCTTCAAGTCTGTGACATCCTTAATCTGAGACTGGATGTCACCACAAGAGATGAACTTGGAAGGTCAGGTGCATAGGGCCCATCCTGAAAGGTGTTAGCACAAGTTGAACCACCTTTCTGAGGTGCCCATCCCTCCTCACTGACTCTGGCAGAAGCACAGGAGCAATGGTAACACTGCCTGAGATTAATCTCTGCCTAGACAGTATTTTATTGTCCCTTCTCTTAAAAGCATGTAATTACACATACATTTGAAGTCTGTGTCTCTGGCCAGCATTGACTGCTTTAAGAGGTTAATCTCAACTGGCAGCGTACTGAGGTTGTGCAGTGCCCTGTATTTGAGAGGGGATAGATCTTTCCTGACCCATATGTTGATCAATATGTACCAGCAACATTAAACCAAATTATTTGGTCTGGTCTCTGAAGCATACCAGCATGGCGTGTCTCGCACACTGTGTGTGAAGGTGCTTTGAATGAATACAGGTGCTTCCATGATGTTTTTTTCAAAACTATCTTCATTTGCATTGCTACTAATCATACTGGGAGCCGTGTAAACAAGAGGAACCAACGACCTCTTTGCATGATGTTCATAATCTTAAATGCCTTAATTATCTTTGTTCTAAACCCGTGTAAGAGATTTAGAGAAGAAAATAAGTGGCAAATTAATGTATTGCTCTACTTGTACATTTGAAATGCATCAGCCTGATATGGTACTTAGGGTTTAATGTACATCATCATCATCATTTACCAATTTATTTATATATACTGCCATAGCACCCGGAGGTTCAGTGTTTCTGGGAGCACAAGGCAGAGAAGGAGCAACTGGTGGGTTGGAGAACCCATGAATGAAGGAGTGAAGTTGAGCCTGGGAAAAAAAGGGGGTGGGGGAGGGAAGGTATTTTAGCTTTTTTGTCCTTGTTCCTCACCATCCAGCTCTATTTTAACTGGCAATAAATTAAATTAACTTTCCCCAAGTGAAGCCTGTTTTACCTGTGATGGTACTTGGTCAGTGATCTTCCTGTCTATCTTGACCCATGAGCTTTTTCATCTTGTTTTCTCCCCCTGTCCTGTTGAGAAGGGAGAATGAGAGAGTGGCTGGGTGGGTGTCTGGCAGCAGCCATGTCAACTCACCACAATCTGTTAAAGTTTTGAGCCATCGGGTGACACTTTTGGTGAGAGAGTACAAGGTAGTGCAAGAAAGATGAGGATGAATTTCCTCCATCTTTTTCTCAATTCCCCAAAGCTTTCCTCACTGCACTTCCTATTCGATTCATAGAATCATAGAATCATAGAATGGGTTTGGGTTGGAAGGGACCTTTAAAGATCATCTAGTTCAACTTCCCTGCTGTGGGCAGGGACATCTTCCACTAGATCAAGTTGCTCAAAGCCCTGTCCAACCTGGCCTTGGACACTTCCAGGGATGGGGCATCCACAACTTCTCTGGGCAACCTGTTCCAGTGTTTCACCACCCTCACCATAAAGATTTTCTTCCTTATATGTAGTCTAAACCTAGCCGCTTCTAGTTTAAAACAGTTACCCCTTGTCCTATCACTACAGGCCCTGGTAAAAACTCTTTGTCCATCTCTCTTATAAGCTCCCTTTAAGTATTGAAAGGCTGCAGCAGGGTCCCCCCCAGAGCTGCTGCCTTTAGGCTGAACAACCCCAACTCTCTCAGCCTCTCCACAGGAGAGGTGTTCCAGCCCTCTGATCATTTTCGTGGCCCTCACTTTTGGTAGCCCAGAGTGTTGCCATTTGCCAACTGAGGGAGAAACACGAGCTGACTGAACTCAGCTCCCTCTGGAGCTCATCAATGCCCCTTCCTAGCTAACCAAACAGATAACAACAGACATGCTTTGCCAAGTGAAGAGCATCTAGAGTTCAGCTTTCAGGTTGAATATGTAAATTCTGGTATTGTCATTTTTTTGGGGGAAAAAGGAACAACGAGAAATGAACCAAAAATCTTCGTAATGCATATATTTAATTTAATAAGTATTCAATTCTTTTTTCTCTGGGAATAAGGACAGAACACAGAAGTAGTTTAAAATTCTTGCTTTACAATGCTTTGCAAATGAGATCTATAATAACACAATTCTGTGGTGTTGAAGTGAGATTCTTAATACTGTGTTCTGTTTCATGAATTAATTTAATTAGTTATTGTTTGCTGAAGAGCTGGAACTATGCCAGGAGCTTGAATCCAAACTCAACCAACATGTGTGTGTGCCATATAAAGAAACTGGATTGAGCTCAGAGCCAGATGTTGTGAGCAGAGCTGAACTGAATGCAAAGGCTTGGAGGACCTGCTCATAGCAGGTGTTAGAAACAGGAGCCCAGACTTGCACCCAGACGCTGTAGACAGAGCAGTGGACTTAATCACACTTTTAATTAGTGCCCCTGTGAGCCCCTGATTAGAAACCCAGCAGAGCTGGGAGCATTGCAGGTGCTTTGAATTCTGCCTTCTGGGAACTGTGGAGCATGTTCCAATTTCCAGAGTCCATATTTCTTTATGATGAAGGGTATGAACATAACAAGGTACAAGAAATATCTCAGAGGGTGACTTCAGGCATGGCAGAGACAGAAATTTCCCCTTCATCTTGTTGGAGGTGATAGAGGACAAAATCTGGGCTCCCAAAGCCACAGGAGGGAGGGAGCCAAAAGGAGCTGCAGCATATTGGGACTGGTGTATAATTCTCTATATTTGAACATACACGTATGCAGCTGTCTCAGAAAAACAGTTTTTCTTTGCAGGCCTCCAGCCATAGTTTTTGCTTTCTTGGCATCTATAGATCTGGCTAAGAAATGTCAAAGGGGATAGGGCGTCAGCACAAGTAAGGCAGTGATTTGTACAAGGCAAGGAGAGAAACCCATAACGTCCCCTAATGGAGCTGGAATTTTATTACTTATGGCTTGTCTGTACAGTGGTGCTTTAAATGCATCAGTAGCCACCCTTGGTGTAATAAAGATATTGTTATAGCAATATAAAAGTGTTTAGACCCTCAATGTGGGGTCCCATCCTCACCTAGCTATTTCTGCCTATTTCCAGTTGTAAACCTATGTGGCTTAAAAACAGTAGCAACCACTCTTCCAACCAGGGCAGTTTTAACTGTGTAACTTCTCAAGTCAGAGATCCATGCTACACTAAGAATTTTTGCTGGGAGCAAAGCTATGACTGAAACAGCATCTGAAGTGTTCGAAAGTGCTCTGTCATGGGGATGTATCTGGGAGTGCTGTTGATGTTAACTTTGGTTTAGTTAGCATGATTCCTGACATCGGTGTAACATTGTCTATTTGGTTTTTTTTCTCATAGGTTGGCTGGATTAACTGGCTCTCATTCAGAGGGAACTTGACAGATCTATTTTGCTTTCGTTGAACCTCTTTACTGCACATCATAAAGATTTCCTAGGTCCAGAGGCTGCATGAAAGACAACTGAGCAGCACAAAAATGTGACTCTGACAAGAGACTCGAAGCTTTCTGATGAGGAATTTTCTACTGATCAGTTTATAATTTAATGTATAAAACTGAAGCACGCATAATAGTTAATCTGATAAGGAAAAAAAAGCTTTCTCATTAATTAGGACTGCCAAAGAAGCAGTCACCTGAAGCTTCAAAATGAGTGCTCCATTAATCCCAAACAAGTCATGTTATGCCCAGCTTCAGGACAACTGCAGCGAAATAAAAAATAATAATGAAAGCGTAGTGAGTGTGGGGGATACCAACGCCAACCAAATTGTGACAAAAGTTAGAACCACTGAAGGAGATGTTAAGAAACGTGCTTTGACAGATGAGAGTGGGAATATACACTCTGGAGGATCAGAGAAAGTTACTCATCTGAGTACAGAGCAGAATAAACTTCTGACCTTCAAAGACTCTCGGACCTGTCACACCAGTGTACAGGAAAGTAAGCTGCCCTCCACCACAAGCAGGGAAACGGGGAAAGACTGTAGGACCAGCGAAGCTAAGAATATATCAAGGCATATCGGGATTAGCCGAGGACAAAGTCTGTCCAATTTAAAAAGCAGCACAAATGATGCCAGCCTGGAGGTTATTTCCAAAGGTGATGTTGACTTCACCCAGAACTTTTCTAAGGGCAAAATGCCCAGGACTGTGGAGGTGGAGAGAATAAAAAGGCTTTCTTTGGGAAGACCAAGTAAATTTTCTCCTCAATCTGAAACATTTGCAAAAGACTGTGTTGGCCGCGTGTCGTGTAAACGTCTGCTTTCCGCATCATTGGACTCCATCGACAGGTCGCACCATTTGATAGGAAATACAGAGAAATCACAAAAAACGTCCACGGATCATTTTCTTGGGATGGTGTTTCATCCACTTGACAATACCTCAGAGGAAAATATTGTGTTTTATTCCAAACCATCTACCTCAGGGAACAAGAAAATAAGTAAACCAGAAAATCTACCAAATGTTAACATTGAAAGCACACTGCGTACTTCTCACTCTCAACATTCAGCTGTTAAGCCCAATGAGGTTGCTAGTAAATCAGAAGCACAAT
Source organism: Fregata magnificens (assembly GCA_013389945.1). Classification (NCBI taxonomy): domain Eukaryota; kingdom Metazoa; phylum Chordata; class Aves; order Suliformes; family Fregatidae; genus Fregata; species Fregata magnificens. Next base: position 35,047 of record WAAD01032989.1, on the reverse strand, counting down.
TAGGTCAGGGTGATAAAAGTAAAAAACTGGAGCTTAAGACTGCACAATCTCTACAATCTAAAAATACATGTCAAGAGAAGATTGAGAGAATTATGCTGGTAGAGTTCCTGGGATGTCAGGAAGATGAAAATACAGCAATGCAGGAGCAGAAAGGCTCTGGGTCTGATGCATCAAAATTTGAAACATCCCATTTTCAAGACACCTGTAATAAAGTAGAGGACCAGTCAAGCCAGGTGGTAACCTATCCTGATGACAAATTGCTAAGTGATAACGTCACCATTGGTGGGGAAGGGAGAGGAAGCAATGACAGTGACAACCTGGCAACCAGCCAGGTTGGTGAGGAGTATTTTACTGACGAAGAAGTGGAAACAATATTCCAACTCACCTGCGATAGTAAATCCAGTGGCAAAGTGACACATAGAAAAAATGAGAATTTACATGAAGTTGACGCAGGTTGCACTGAAACAGTTGGTGAAGAGATATCTCTTATACATAACATTAATCTACCTGACAGCAAACCCTTGAAAGTTAATGAGAATAAACTGACGCTAGTCAAAGGAAACACTGAGGATGCTGCCGTGCCTGCTTCTGATCTGTCAGATCAGCACGGAGCACGCAGTGCAGAGACAGTGTCAAATCAACAACCTGACAACCACGACAGTGATTCTGAAATCTCGAGCTTTTCAGTTCCAAGTAAAAAGACAGATAATGCACAGAAACAGCCTCCAGAGGAAGCACCAGAGAGCTGTAACGTTTCGGCAAAGGCTGATGCCTTTTTATGTGTCCCAACTCCCGTGCGCCCGGTGGCAATGCTGGATGTTAATAGTCAGCCCACGCTATCAAACAGTAATTTGAAGGACCTTTATGCACTTCATGTTGACAAACTGTCACCCTCCTCAGTCCTACCTCCCACTGACAGTACGCAGTTGTTAAACATATCCCCTAAAGTGCCTATCAAGACTGCTTGCAGCAGTGCCATCCCAAAACCTATCCTGGTCCACTCCAAGGGCTCCCTCACAGATAAGGTGGATGTGGACAGTGACTGCAGTGAAAAGCTGGAAGAAAGCATCGAGATGAAACCTGCCATACCCAGGCCCAAACCCGTGAGACCTAAAATCATCACATACATTAGGAGAAACCCTCGTTCGATAGAGCAGCTTGACCCTTCGTTTGCGCCAGCAGGGCTGCCCTTCGGTAGCCCTGCGTGTGGCATGCCCATCTCTGTGGAGCAGAAGGCGTCCAAAGGAGGGGAGGCGAAGCCCCCCAGCATCCTGTACGACAAATTTAAACCTGACCTCCAGAAGCCAAGACTCTTCAGTTCTGGTCTGGTGGTGTCAGGAATTAGGCCCCCGGGACATCACTTTGGTCCAATGAGCGAGAAGTTTCTGCAGGAGGTAAGGAGGCAGCTTTGACAGCCTCTTTTGTATGCCAAGTGGTGATCATTTGCTTCCTTGTTGCTGCCAGAAGTTAGTTCTCAAACCTCAAATAAGAAATAAATCCTAAATCAAGGCAATGTGTGATCATTAGAAAGAAACTTACTTAACCATATCTGGCACTGACCCTGTTGCAATGTCTGATCTGTGACTGGAAGTTGTCACTGTGTTCCTCCAGTTTTTCCCAGCAAACCAGTCACCTGCTAGTAGTATAAATAGGGATGTTTAGAAAGGAAAGGACACGCTGCTTGAATTTATCCATCAATGGAATTTCTTTTTTATTTCCCAAAGAATAGCTTTGGGAAATGAATGTAATTTGCCCACAGAGATTTTTCCTCCTTAATGGGAAAGGCGGCAGGTTTTTGCAGACAGAGCACTAGAGGTCTAAACTAATTCCCTTCTGTTTAGCTCTACTGAAACCCAGGGAATATCAGAGCTCTTGTTAGATTATATATATCATGCAGGAAAAGATTTACTTTTGATTCTTTAAAGCCATGTGTTATATTGACCTACATCTTCAGTAAGAAATCTCCTTTCCCTGGAAAGCCTTCCTGAGCAGCCAAATGGTGATGGAAATCCCTCTGGCCAATTCTGGCTCCTGATATCTCATTGTGTTTCCGCCTTGATAAGTTGGGCAGGAGTCTTGGTTCCCTGAAATCCCTGCTGGGAGGTGAGCACAGTGGAGGAAGGTTGACCTCGCTTGGAAGGTGGAGAAAGGACAGGGAAGAGGGAGCTACATTCAGGTCTGTGATGTGCCCTTGCGTCCACTGCTTGGGACCTGTGGTAGCTCAACAACCAAACTTTTTATACATATACTGAAGATCACACAAGTGTATTTCATTTGATCCAGTCTTTTTAAAAAAAATTTTTTTTTGTTTTGCTGTGTGTCTCCTGGTGTTACTGAGGCTATTTTAATGCCTGCCTCATTCTACATACAGTATTTATCCACGGAACAGCATTGAAATAACAAATTTGGTGACAGTGTTGACAAGCAAAAGCCAGCAAATATCCAAATTAAGATACTGTGTGTGAGTGTAGATTGACCCTTATGGCATGTTAAGAGGCAACCTACTGAAGTGATCGTGGATTATATGTTATAGATTATATGCTCTATTCATAGAGCACCATCTCATCCCAAACACAGAAAGGACAGTGCTCGTTGCCCTTTCCCCTCTAACTTCAGTTTCCAGCTCTGTCCCTTATATTTTGCGTCCAGAGGAGGAATTATTAAAGTCATTGTGAGCTTGTCTATGCCAGCCATTGTTAGTATATCTTCATAATTGCGTTGTAAGGTGAGGGAAAATTACTAGGTTATTACCGTTTAATGTATGGCTCTGTAAATTAAAGCCAAAATAACAGACTGTGCAGCTATTTGACTGTTTATAGGGTGACATGACCCTCTGAAGACCATAGGTGTCTATGGCCCATACAGCTGGGGTTCAGATAATCAGGTAGGATCAGCAGACACATCTGGGAACAAAGGACCCATTTCTGTGCACCATTAAGGACTGTTCTTAACGTGAGAAGACCTCAGGCTGTCACAAGTCTGCAGCATGATTTATTCTAGACTAGGCTTAGAAGGAGGACACTTATGGGCTGGAGAAGATCCAAAGTGTCTCCCCCCACTTCTCCAAGAAATATGACTTTGGGTAGGTATTTCGACGAGGAAAGGTTTGAACCCAAGCAAGCTGCTTCTTCAGAGAAGCTGGATTGCCTGGAGGAGAGGCTGGGAAGGAAAACTCAATCAAACTGCAGTTTGTGTTATGAGTTTGCATTAGTCCAGGAGTCAGGAGCTGATAGCAGAGGATGGTATTTGCTCTCTTGGGCTGCCACTCTAAAAGCAAGTACCTTAGTCCCCTGCTAGTTGGGGGAATGCAAATGGGACTAATTTAGCTTCAGTATGGATCAAGAGAAAAGGAAATGATTGATCCATGAAAGTGGACAGATGCTTAGAAGAGCAGCTGTGCACAGTACGGGTTCATAGCAGATGGCTGATGTGCAATCTGAAATAAAGCAATTAGGATGGGTTGAGATAGATCAAACTCACCCTGGTGAAGGGACAGTGTTGAAGACTCAGAGATTTTAGAGACAAGGAGACGCTGGGGCGGCATGGGTTACCTCTGCATTACCTTTGTGAGGGAAAAAATCCCAGTCTGCCCTATTTCACACATCCAATTTGGGCTTTGGAGGGCTTTGATTAGCATTTTATAGCTCTTTACATAGCTATGATAGGGAGTGTTAATAGCTGCTATCAATCAGACCTGCAATCTCTAAGCACCCTTCAGCTAGCTAAATGGTAGGAACAATTTAATACCCCTCTGGGTGCCATGAGCTGGAAAACATTGGAAGGTGCTGTCTCGGACAGGAGACTCCAAGGCAAGGCCTGAAGAGCTGTCTGAGGAAGACTCGAGGGCTACCTCTGTGCAGCCCTGCAACCTGCAGGGCTCCTTGAGCTGCCTGTGCTAAGGCCCACATAGGGCAGCTCAGACAAAAATCCCAGCTGAGGCGTGAAGGCAGTCCAGCTGTGCTTAGAGACTGCATCCATAATGGAATTGAGTTAAGGTTAAATGGGCAGCCTTACCTGTAACATTGGCAGCTCAAGTGCTTTTCTTTGGAACTTTGGCACGGTGTGGAGGTAGGTCTTTCAAGCCTGTCTTTGTCCGGAAAAAAAGGTAGAAAACCCGTCACAGTGAAATGCTTAAAAAAACCAGTCATTGTCCAGGGCCAGTCACTGCTGTCCACATGATTCCTCACAACGTGGGCTCCCCATCTCAACGTGGACCTCAGCCTCTTCTAGTCAGCACCAGTGGGAATTTGTGGCCACTTTGTGTTCCCAGTTACCTCTGTGGGAAGTAACAGAGCAAACTGTGGGACCCAAAGGCTGTTGCTGTGCTAGTGAACTGAACCGTGGGAGGGCATAGCCTCCAAGGCTCACACAAGGTTGTCCATACTGCTGGACTGGGAGCACACTCCCCAGCTCAGTGTCCACCTCTGCCAGGGCGTGCTCACCCAGAGGCTCTTCCGGGGGACCAGAATGGATGAGACCAGCTTGGTCTGCAGGCTGAGAGTTTGCCCATATGGATATGGTCTGTGCCTTGCCAGAGAGTGGTCACTTTATTCACTACTTTATGGCTGCTGCCAAGAGTCCTGTTTCTGGTGGAGGTTTGTAAGTAGGTCTGCTGATCACCAACTCTCCTGCCTGCCTCCTCAAGGCTGCGCCTGCCCTGTTCAACCACCTTGGTCCGTTCCCCAGCACAGACATCTTTCTGCTCCAGCGAGCATGGACTAAAGCCTGTTGAAACGAAAGGCCTGTAGGGGAAACAGAGGTAGGGAGAGTTGTTTTATACATAGTCAAACCAGCAATTTTTTCCCCCTAATCTCATTATCTCGACTGCCTGAACTGATGTTGCAAACTGTTTTCCCAAATAGTTGCCTGAAGCAGGCACTTGACAAGAAAATTCTTGCTTGAGGCATTAATGTTTGACGATGTTATAAACAAAGTAACGCGAAGGAAACTGTTGGGCATCCTTACCTGCTGGCCGTGCTGCCAGCTCTGCTCAGGATTACCTGGCCTGTGGAAATTCCTGTACGCTCCAAGTATTTGCTGCAGACTTTCCAGCTCTTTCTAACAAGTTCATTAAAATGGGGTGAGTGGGGAATGAGCAGACAGCCACACACAATAAAACTCTGAGCTGACCTTCTTTTTAGTTGACAGGCTGCAACAGATCTTTTCTTTAAAAGTCCCTCGTGCAAAAATGTAGTACAGGGTGCTAACAGGTCTCATATTAACCCAAATCTTTCTGAAGTTCTTTAAAAAGGCCTTATAAGCAATAATTGCACATAATTCTGTTGAGTTGAATTATACACTTCATGAATTCATTGTTAAATAGAAAAGAAAAAGGAGTATGTCTTCAATAGCAAGTTTATGTCCCTCAAAATTGGGCTCTTCAAGAGGTAGTTGGGTAAATCCTTCTTACTTCTCTCAGCTTGAGAAGATGTTTTATGCTTGTGATTGATTGTTTTTGTGTTCATGTTTGTTGCTCTTCTGTGTTATTTGTAGCATACTGTCAATAAAGAAAAAAATAAGGTGACTGAAGGTTTGGCTAAGCTGACCCAGTTTATCAAAAATTCATGATTTCTATATTTAAAGATTTTCTCTATTCCTTATACTGAAGTACTTGGCATTGGGATGTTCACTGCTAGTGAAATATGAAATTATAGGAAGTGTATAGTGAAATCTGATTGAAATAAAATCATCAGGGAGAGAAAAGATAACTGAATCTTATCCAGGAAAACAATCTCATACTGAGAAGTTGAAAATAAGAAGCTAAATATCTCCCGCAGTCCAAGCCTAGAGAATCATCTATACAGTAAAAACCTGCATCCTAACTTGTAGAAATAGGTCATAGGAGTATAATAAAAAAGGAAACGGGAAGATCTAATGGCAGGAAATAGGACTGCAAACAAAGGAAAAAATATAGAGCAAAAATATAATGCTCAGTGTTTGTTCCATCTGCCCTCCTAGTTCCTGTGCAAAGGCCTCAAACATTCTATATTTAATAGTTTAAGGTCAATCTTGTCTCTTTTAGCATATTAAAGATTTGCTAAATTAGGATTAAAGCTCCTGAAGCAGCTAGGATCAAAGCTTTTGTAGCCAATGTTGCAGTGCATATTCTAAATGCATATAATTGCTAAATAGAAATTGATTTGGCATATTATATGCATCATAACTTACAGCAGAGTTAATTAATTGGCAGTTACATTCCTTCCTAGGTAGCCTATGGCACTTTTTGATTAATTTTTAAATAAATTTAGTTCAGATTTCCTATTTCCTAAGCTGGTTTTTTTTTTTTTTTTTCTGTGGCCTAAATGGGATGCACTGAAAAAATATTCATGGGTCCTTTCTACATTATGATGATTTTGCATTTTATAAGAAAATGGTAAAGAAGTTGGACTCTACCCAGAAGAGCAAACGGTTCGTTGCAAATGAGAGAGATGAAAACTACTGACATTGCTCTGCACCCTCATCCCAAGTCACAAAGCAGCACAGCGAGGTGGGAGTCAGAGCCCAGCTCGAGTGTAGAAAGATGCACGGGCTGAGTCGGGGAACCAGGTCATTCCCTGACTGCAAGTTTCCTGGTAACAGCCAGCTTGCTGGAAATACTTCCAGCTTGGGACTTATTGTGCTGTTCTCACAGTATATGCCTATTAAAATACTGAGAGATTTGTCATTGATTTTAGCAAAGCAGCATCTATTTGTGATAAACAGTAAATGTTTCACATCTGCAAATTTGCTTTTTTTCTCCAATTCATATGTGCAGCTGGGTTTTATAGCTCTGATTTGGAATATTCAACAGCACCCTGAAAATGTAATGTACAGAAACGTGCCCACCTCCACAACCAGGTCTCTTTTCAGGAACTTCAGGGGCACAGATAACAATGAACATTTTGCAGTAAGAACACGCAGAGGGTTTTTTCCCTCACACAAACAATTTAACAATACCATTTCTCTGATAAAATGAACTTAAAATACCTTTAGCTTTATTTTTAACTATCTAAGTTAAAACTGACTTCCCCCCAAATTGTATCTCAGTAAGAATATTTTAAATAACTTCTGGTAAAAATTGCACTTACACACTCTCTCTTGGTGTATCTACCTCTGTAAATAGTATCACCTTTCAGGACTTGACAGTAACTTCATTTTCACTAATTGAAGATCTTCTGTTTGCCTATTTTCTTTTGGGGAAGAGATCAGTTCTTTATTTGGGTTTAGTTGTGTATTGAGACTGTAATGTGAGTATTTTTGGAGAGCGATTCATATGGCAAGACCATCACTTTTTGAAAGTGATGATCAGTCTGCATTGCCCTGAAGCCCAGATTCACAAGGAGGGAAAATTAACCTTTATAAGCAATTTAGAGCTCCATATTTTCTGGATTTATTGATTTATTGCATAATATCTGTGTTAATTATTTTTCTGTAGGTTGGGGAAAGGCCTGCGAAAGATGAATTTTGCCCTCCGCCATATACTCACTATGAGGTCCCACCAAGTTTTTATCGATCTGCCATGATACTCAAGCCACAGTTAGGACTGGGTGCAGTGTCCAGATTACCATCTGCAAAGAGCAGGATTCTCATTGCAAGTCAAAGATCCTCAGGTAGCTGTCTCCATCAGCAAGGAGAAATAACGAGTGCACCCAGCCTCTATCATCCTGATGCTTCAGGTAAAGTATGAACTTTCTTTCCTTTCCTTTAACTGTAGTCACCAATACGATTTTTTTTTTCAGACAGAAATATCACAAAATGAGCAACATCTCGACCTGATACTGCAAAGCTCCAACAGCACTCTTTGATAGGTGTCTTTTTATCTTGCAGCAAGGCTGACTAGGGAGTCTGGGACTTGCACAAAGGTTGTTTAATAGGTCATTGCCAAAGAAGGAGAATCAATTTCAGTAGTAATTCTCATTGTGCTCTTTTTTATCTTCCTCCTCCTTGTAAATGCCTGAAAAATCTTTGCTTTTGTCCTATGGAAGATCATGGGACATTTTCTTCCATCATGACCCTGTCGTTCAATCTGAATATGACGTTCCCCACCATGTTGTGCCTGGGCACAGTGAAAGCCTGGGCAGCGTTCAGATGTGCCAGAAAAGATCTTGATTCTCTGAAGCCCTGGTATACACCTCTTTGGAGACAACATTTCTAATACCTTTTTCTTCCCAGCTACTGCCCAGCTCAGCATGACCCTGGGTAGAATTACAGGGGAGGGAAAAGCAAGAGAAGAGTGGGAAGGAGAAGTGTACGATACCACAAGACAGAGATAATAATTACTTCTACAGGACACTCCTTGGTAGCCTGGAAAAGCTGGGAGGTTTTAACAACGTACATTTAAACAGCAGCAAGTTCAGAGGCAACTGAAAATCAGTCATTGCCAGAGTGAAACATAGCAGCTGTTTAACAGCCTACAAGTCTGCAGAGATTTTAAAAAATAGTCATAAGGAATAAAGTTAAGTAATGATTTGGGGTCATATGGGTCCCCTCTTGCCCCAGGATGGGATTCCTTCTGACAGATGTTTATTTAACCTGTTCCTGAAAAACTGTTTATAAAAACTTTCAATATGAGGTCCTGCAGCCTCTGAAAGCAGGCTGCTCCCATGCGTTACCTGCTTTCAAGTTAAAAGTTTTCCCTAGTGTTTTGCCTAATCCCCTTTGTTGCAAATTACTTCCTCTTCTATCTGGAGTGGATGTGGGGTCTTCTCTTTGCAGGTATTTGAAAACTATTACTCTCTCTCCCCAGTGTCCTTTTCTCCATACTAAGCTGCAGAAGAAATTTAGAGAAAAGTAGAACGGAAATGGGACAGACTGTCTTCAGTTACCCTGAGAGGACAGTATCAGTCAGTGATACAGGTTGCTAGGATTTGGGATTTATCGGAAAATCAAGGTTCTCTGTAACAGTGCCTCTTGCCACTATCCTTTACTATCTGACCCTGCATCTGGAGTTTATGTACGTTGATGCCATTAGCAGAAGCTGACCAAGCTCAGCTGTATGTGACTTCTGAGACACTCCAAGATTGCACGCTGGGCAGTAAATACTAATTCAGCCCTGTGAGTTGAGTTCAGTCAGCAGTGAACATGGGAATACAGGTGCAGAGAGCAGAGAGCAGTTGGATCATGTTTTCCATTTAAATGAAACTGCAAGAGTTCAGGATATGAGTAGGGTAAGCCATTGCATAACAGGAACCAGTTTGGGAGATAGATATGAGAGGAATATACAAACAGGACCTATTAACAAATCCACTGACTTTTCTGATCCTCGGAAATGAACGTTGCCTTGATTTTTATTCATCCACCATCCATCCATCATCCATATTATCCAGCAGCACTGATGATTGCAGACATGACTTTTCCTTAGCCATTTTTGATCCATGTAGGAACTTGTCTTGTATGTATTAATTTACTGTCTTCCTATATTATGTGACATTCTAAAATCTAAGCAGTATCAGCCTATCAGTCCTATTTATTGTCTGTAAAACTGCCTTTAAAAATGCCAGTGCATGAGAAGTATACATGAGGAAATTGCACTAGCTGTTAGTGTGATTCCTATTCCACTAAAGTTGTATTTCCCAAAGTTTTCCTATTTCTCAAAAGTTGGGGTTTTTTTATCTTATCACTGATTATTTCTTGGACCTTGTCTGCTTTGGAGGTCAAATTTAATTCATAGCTCTCCATAATTTCCTTCCTACAACTGTTATTTTGTTTGTTTCTCTCTAGTCTATTGATACCTTGCTGTTTCAAAGATGCTATTAAAGATAACTCATGGTAGTCCAATAATCTGTCTGCCATCTCTTTCAGGATCCTGAAGTGTGTCTCATTTGGTCTTTGGGCTCTGACTGTTTTTATTGATTTTAAATTACCCAAGACTTGTTCTGGAGAGGTTGCTAATGTCTCCAGTTTTTCACTGTCCACCCCAGGACATGTTGTTTTCACTTCTGGCATCTCACCTTCCATTTTCCTTGCGAGGTGAAGAACGTGTTTAATTTTTCCGCAACATCTTATTCTGTTGCAAAGTACTTCTCATTGCTCTCTGTTGATTCAATGCCTCCCCTTATTGATCTTTCATGTATTTCTGATATATTAGTTACTTTACATTCTTTTATTTCTGGCATTTTATTTCCCAATTATCCATTCAAGATTGGCTTACAATCACCTTTTCGTTGTCCAAAGCCTTTTTCCTTGTGTATCTCAAATGGCTTAACCGTTCTCTCAGTAACGTATAACTTCATAGGTCAGCATAGCCATCTTTTTGTCTTTAATAATGCCTTTTAAGAAGAATTAATTGCTCATGAAAGAGGCTGAAATGGCAGCAGACAGGACAAGACTGGCATAGGAGTGGAAGGGCAGCAGAGAACTGGTTCCTCAGGCTATGTCCATGCCAGTGCACAAACGCAGACCAGAGATGGGTCCCTGGTTGCCGTGGAGGAGCTGGATGGGACAGCAACCCCTCGCATGCTAGAGCTGGTGTGGGGCTGACTGGAGGGGCTCAGAGTAGGGCCAGGGACTGTCTAGACAATTGTTTTAAGGTACCCCAACACCATTTTCAACCACTTTCCCTTAATTTGGCAGTTAGTTGTCGTATTAAACTTTAATCTGCATTATTGGTTTTGATGCAATATTTGAGAAACAGGATTAAATGCAGCTGCGATAGAGTCATATTTACAAATATACGCAAACAAAATGCATGAACATATGGTCAGCATACTGGAAGCAGAGCCAGGAAGACCCTTGCTCACGGGTGTTGTGGGGTGTGAGGGCTGGGCTGACTGCAGCAAAAGCAGCTGGGGACTAGGAGGTATTTTTCTCTCAAGGATACCAGTCCTGCCTTCAAGACCGCTAATCAGCATCTCTTGCAGCTTGATCTTGAGCTTTTAATCCAGTTTCTAATCCTAGTGATTTCAGTCCTGCCCTGGGGTAATGGAAGCAGAAGGATCTAGCCAGTTGCCATCCCTTGACAAAGTGTGAGGTACCACGGAGGCTTTTAAACTGAAATCACCATGGCACAGTGTCGAGGACAGCAGTGGCTCATAATGAGGATTTTATTCCCCTTTGCCATGCCATTCATAATGTAGCAGTCTGTTTAAGCAGCACTGATAAGCTGAGTGGTTTGGCCCATGTATAATACTAATACTCATAAAACTGACTCTAAAGTAATTGATAATTAAATTCCTGAACTGCTGTGATGGACTGCAAGTACTACAAGTACATTAAGGGTTTCAGTAGTTTTAAGACATGCCAAGTAGAAAGTAAAATAATAAAGAATGATCCCACAAGTGTGATCTCCAAGTGTGATGCCAAAAATGTGACTGGATCAGTGATCCTTCTTCATCTGTAGGACATGGTACACATGTTGGCATTGGCTGAGAGTTCCTTATTAAGCAGTGCTGCTCCTTAGGTGATGCTTTGCCTCGGATGGGTCAGGCAAGGAGCCTGACTGTAAGAAAAAGCATTCTGCCCTGTAGGTAAGATAGGAAGTCATTGAATCGTGATGTATTTAAAGGTGCAATAGTGTGTCCAAAAGCTTAACATTTGTTTATTTTATGTAAATTGACTCTGCTCTTTCTATGGGAAACTTGTAATTCAAAACAAGCATTGAAGGATACTGTGTCTATAACATATAAATTATGAATATGTTTGTCTTGGTTGTAAAGACTTCTTGGAGCAAATGTGTTAGGATTTGTGTTAATTAGCTGATTATTTTGATGGGATTAATGACTGATTTTGAAAAGTATAACAGAGATCTCATCATTAAAACTTCACTTAATTCTACTCATTAACTTCACTTAATTCTACCTTTTTCAGTAGTATTTATAGTATTTTTTTCTCAAAGAGTGAGTTAATGAAATATTGTTTCTTTATCACCTCTCTGTGTATTAAATTTGCCAGTCCTGAGGGTCTAGCAGTTCCTCTCATTTGTAAGCAAGTCTACTCTTGTTAAAGATACAATTTATATATACATCAGGGCAGCAATGTTTCTGATTACTCAGACACACACAAATATATGCATTTATTTGTGTATTTGCATATATATCCTGTATTTCATCATGAATGCTGCAATACGTCTACACTTGTCTCCTGCTAGGAAAGCTTTGCTTTCATGTTTATTCTCAGTAATACCTAATACTTGGACAAGTAAATGAGATTTGATGATAGTAAAGGAGTTTTAAGTATACTTCCTGAAATGTTGCATTACTGCTACTCCAGTTGCCTGCTTATTTTATAGGTTTACAATCTGAGATGCTTGTATTTGAGCTGGCAAACTTCTTAATTGTTTAAGGAAAGAGGTGACAAGGGGACAATTCAGAAGGAAAATATTCTCTATCCCCCACTAATGTGCGGTGTTTTCAGTTGGCACTCTCTGCTTTCTTTGGGAAAGCAATCTGACTGTATTCCATAAAGAAAAATTAAGTGCTTCAAAGGGAGACACACACTTCTTCATCAGGGTTTTGCTAAGGACATTGTCACCACACTCAAGACTTAGCCATATAGAATCATAGAATCATTTAGGTTGGAAAAGATCCTTAAGACCATCGAGCCTAACTGTTAACCTAACGCTGCCAAGTCCACCACTAAACCATGTCCCTAAGCACCACATCTACACATCTTTTAAATACCTCGAGGGACGGTGACTCAGCAACTTCCCTGGACAGCCTGTTCCAATGCTTGACAGCCCTTTCGGTAAAGAAATTCTTCCTAATATCCAATCTAAACCTCCCTCTGGTGCAACTTGAGGCCATTTTCTCTTGTCCTATCACTTGTTACTTGGCAGAAGAGACCAACACCCACCTTGCTACAACCTCCTTTCAGGTAGTTGGAGAGAGCGATAAGGTCTCCCCTCAGCCTCCTTTTGTCCAGGCTAAACAACCCCAGTTCCCTCAGCCGTTCCTCGTAAGACTTGTGCTCTAGACCCTTCACCAGCTTCGTTGCCCTTCTCTGGACACGCTCCAGCACCTCAGTGTCCTTCTTGTACTGAGGGGCCCAAAACTGAACACAGGATTCGAGGTGCGGCCTCACCAGTGCCCAGTACAGGGGCACGATCACTTCCCTACTCCTGCTGGCCACACTATTCCTGATACAAGCCAGGATGCTGTTGGCCGCCTTGGCTCATGTTTAGCCGGCTGTTGACCAACACCCCCAGGTCCTTTTCCGCCAGGCAGCTTTCCAGCCACTCTTCCCCAAGCCTGTAGCATTGCATGGGGTTGTTGTGACCAAAGTGCAGGACCCAGCACTTAGCCTTGTTGAACCTCATGCAACTGGCCTCGTCCCATCGATCCAGCCTATCCAGATCCCTCTGTAGAGCCTTCCTACCCTCAATCAGATCAACGCTCCCGCCCAAATTGGTGTCGTCTGCAAACTTACTGCACTCGAGCCCCTCGTCCAGATCATTAAGATATTAAACAGAACCAGCCCCAATACTGAGCCCTGGGGAACAGCGCTTGTGACCGGCCGCCAACTGGATTGAACTCCATTCACCAGAACTCTCTGGGCTCGGCCATCCAGCCAGTTTTTTACCCAGCAAAGTGTATGCCCATCCAAGCCGTGAGCTGTCAGCTTCTCCAGGAGAATGCTGTGGGAAATGGTGTCAAAGGCTTTACTAAAGTCTAGGTCGACAACATCCATGGCCCTTCCCTCATCCACTAAGTAGGTCACCTGGTCATAGAAGCAGATCAGGTTAGTCAAGCAGGACCTGCCATTCATAAACCAATCCTGCCTGGGCCTGATCGCCTGGTTGTCCTGTACATGCCGCGTGATGGCACTCAAGATGATCTGCTCCATAGCCTTCCCCGGCGCTGAGGTCAGACTGACAGGCCTGTAGTTCCCCAGATCCTCCTTCCGGCCCTTCTTGTAGATGGGCATCACATTTGCTAATCTCCAGTCCACTGGGACCTCCCCGGTTAGCCGGGACTGCTGATAAAGGATGGAAAGTGGCTTGGTGAGCACTTCAGCTCACCCTCAGTCCGCTTGGCTGGATCCCATCCGGCCCCATAGACTTGTGTGTGCCTAAGTGGTGTAGCAGGTCACTAACCATTTCCCCTTGGATTATGGGGGATTCATTCTGCTCCCCATCCCTGCCTTCCAGCTCAGGGGGCTGGGTACCCTGAGAATAATTGGTCTTACTATTAAAGACTGAGGCAAAGAAGGCATTAAGTACCTCAGCCTTTCCACATCCTTTGTCTGTATGCTTCCCCCTGCATCCAGTAAAGGCTGGAGATCCTCCTTAGCCCTCCTTTTGTTGCTAATGGATTTATAGAAACATTTTTTCTTGTCTTTTACAGCAGTAGCCAGATTAAGTTCTAGCTGGGCTTTGGCCCTTCTAATTTTCTCCCTGCATAACCTCATGACATCCTCATAGTCCTCCTGAGTTGCCTGTCCCTTCTCCCAAAGGTCATAATCTCTCCTTTTTTTCCTGAGTTCCAGCCAAAGGTCTGTTCAGCCAGGCTGGTCTTCTTCCCCGCTGTCTCGTCTTTAGGCACACGGGGACGGCCTGCTCCTGCGCCTTTAAGATTTCCTTCTTGAAGAATGTCCAGCCTTCCTGGACTCCTTTGCCCTTCAAGACTGCCTCCCAGGGGACTCTGTCAGCCAGGCTAAGTTGTCAGTTGTAAGGACAGTATGAGTAACAATCTGGCTGCAGCAGCAGACAAATGTTTCATACCCTACCTCCTCCCTGGGGAGAGCCAAGCATCGTCGCTGGCTGGGCACCCGCAGCGCTTCTGAGCAGCCGATGAGCAGCAGCTGGGTGGATGAGACGTGGCTCCAGTGCACAGAGGAGTGGTCTTGCTACTCTGGGCATTCAGTTGAAAATGCAGTGAGTGTGCCTCAGGCTCTGACAATTCCTGTGCTAGATGTTTCTGTGGGATGCCGCTGCTTTGCATGTCGGCTACAAAGCGAACATGGACATTTGCAGTTTGATTGAAGTATGAGCTGACAAATTCTTGGGGTGGTGAGAAAGTGCTAACCAGCCTTGGGTTGCCTGGGAGCTGGGAAAGCACAGAACAGCTTTTTGGGGCATTTAAATCTGAAGCAGGAGGAGACGAGCATTTCCTACAGTATGACGGTGGACTGGCCAGTCAGAAATTAATTGATGTTCGGCAGCGATGACTGTTTTGCCTTTGGAACTGAACTGTCCCAGGCTTGACAGTATTTGGATGAGAGACCGTCAGGGGAGCTGGGCACAACCTGCTTACTGCTGTTTAGGTGTAAATCATTAAAGCCTCTGTTTTAAAGCCCCTTTCGTCAGTTCTTGTTCAGAGAGAAGTCATTATATCTATAACAGGGAAACCACAAAGGTAGTGGCAACAGAACAGGTTTCTTACTTGCATGATTTGTTTTTAATGTGCAAAGATATCAATGCTTGGGTTAACTCTGAGGTGGGTTAACTCTGCTTGTATTATCTCTGACTAATTCAGTGACCTTGCAGGTAACTTCTTTGCCCCAGATTCCCCAGTATGAAATGAGAATAATGCTGTTCAGAGAATGCTGTAAAAGAAAGTGAGCTTTCTGAGAGAAAATGACACCTAATGGCTAAAGTTTTAATGGAAATGCTTGTCAGAAAAACCCTGAACAACCAAAAACCCCACCACAAGAAAACAAAGGCTTGCCAAGAATCCCCAAATCGCAAGCAGAGTTGAAGTCTTGAACCACTACTCTTTTTCATGAGAACATATCTGTGTAACCCCTTTCTTTAATTTTTCATTCATTTCAGCTAAAACCTATTTCAGATTTCACAGAGAAGTCACATGAAATTTGCTTATACATGTGCATGGAGATGCGATTCATGTGCAGTGGGGATGCATAAGAAGTCTAGCTCAGACTTTTCTTAAGGCTCCCCAGGCACATCTGGTTTGTGTCAATCAGTTGCTACCTCAAAATGTTTTCATGTTTCTAGATGGCAACAGCTTGAAGTGTCACAGAAAATTGCTTGTGCGCCATACAGACAACAATACTTAATTCTATAATTAGCTTCAGGCAGTGAGACAGCTGGAAAGATTTTTTGCCAATTTTTTAAGCTTATTTTGGCAGATTTTTATTAAAATGAAAGCTGCTCATTAAAATAACTTTTGTTTTGAACTCCCAGACCTTGTTTGCAGGAGTGCTTCTATACTTCTAAGAAACAGAAATAAAGAAAGAACATCTATCATAAAAGTTGATGATACTTAGAGCACAAAATACATACAATAGGCTGATGTCTCTTATTTTAATGAGAAAGAAGATAAAAAATGACTTAGCTTTAAGGATTTGAATGCATCCCTAATGAGGATAATGTCCTGCCCCCAGGTCCTCGTTGTACAGAAGATCCGGACTATAAAGAAAAGAAGTGAAAAATAATTTAAGGATGATGATGAGTTCAAGATACAAAATATTGTTAGTTCAGGGGCAATTTGAATTGAAGTCGTAAATTGAAACATTCACAGAAGTGTGAGAAAAAACACTGAAACCTCTGCCCAGGTCTAGGAGAATGATTCTGAAGAAAAGGTAGGGATGGTTGGGCAATTTGTCACCAAAACCCTTCTGGTTTTAAGGAAATTATTCTTCTTCAGTGACACCTGTGGTGCTCAGTGTGCTGTGGACTGCAGGTGCTTGGTTGCATGGTGGTGCAGAGAACGGACAGCCTGGGGACTCGGTGTGGCATCCCTGCGGTTGAGTTGAGGACATGGGAGTCCCAGGTGAACTTCACTGTCCTAGGGCAAGCACATTTCAAATGCTTTTTAAATAAATCCATTTCTAACCACTTCCCCCCCCCCCCCCCCTCCCGCCCCAATGGAGTTTCCCCTATTCTGCTGCAGGAAATCTGTGATATTTATAGCTTTTTGCTGTAAAATGGAAAGATTTCTCCCTCCACCTCAGTTTTCAGGGATTCTTAGGGAAAAAGAATGTCAGCTCTCAGCTTACATGGTGCAGGCCTGTTTGTTGGTGCATTTTTTGGAAACGTGTAAAACGCACAAGAGACAGTCCCATACCTTCTTCCTGCTTCCACTGACCTGGGCAGGTTCCTTGCTCCTGCAGCCACTTGCCATGGGTACTTGCCTCTGCTTCAAATCTGGAGGCTACCTGGGCTTGGTCCTGTCATCGATTCAAAACAGGGAATATTTTGCACACTGTGACTGAGTTGTGTGCCTTTTATCATAGGCAGTTGCCGTTGTGTAATTAGTCCTTTAGGTAGCTGATGAAGCTGATGTTTGGCCATGCCCAGCCACTAGGAAGTGTATGACTGTGCAGCCAGCTGGGTAAGCAAGATGGCCTGGCCCATCCAAAATACTGCTTAAGTGTTTGTATCAGCATTGGTGGGGGCATGACGAGTCTGATTGTGGAAGGGAGAGAGCACAGGATCATCCTTCCATGGTAAAAGTGCAGCTTTATACTGGCATAAGCCAGTCTGAGACTCACCGTGCAGGAAGATATTAGTCCTCTCAAATAGAGAGATTCTGTCAAAAAGATGATTAACATGTCATTTCTGGCATTTGGGACTCTTAAAGCCTTTCACTGGACACTTTTTCTTGTTCCTACATGAAAATCAGTTAACATGATTGACACTAATTGCAAGCTGTGCTGGTAGCACTGAGGGAAACATCGAGATCAGGTTCTGTAGTGCCTTGCCGTGGAATCATTTAGATGTGGCATGAATGTCCCCAGCAGTGGGGAAGGAAGAAGTCTGGCTTGATGGTGCTTTGCAGATAACCATAAACCAGCTGTAATAGACCATTGGCAAAGCAATGTTGCAGAAGCCTGGCAGTAAACTGATGGTAAACATCACTGCTTATCTGTTCTCCGTGCTAATGTGCCTGCACTGCTCTTCACCTGCACCTGGAGCCCACAGCTACCTCTGAGCCCATCTTCACATTGTCCAACTGAAGCCAGATTCAGGATCAGAGTCCAAAATTGTCCCTGTTGGTGCCAAAAAAGTGAACAGGGATTTTAGCAGTCTTTTATTGCACACTGTAGATATTTGTTATTTTCATTTGGGTTACTCTCCACAGCATGTCCTCCTCTGGGCTGGTAAAGGTGCTGCAGTCAGACATACATCCCCTTGTGTCTTAATAAAGGCCTCAGCTTGTGAAAAGTGGGTACAAAAATGCATTTTTAAGAGTCTATAGTATATAAATTATTTTGGTCATTGAGCAAGGAACATTTTTTGATGTCTTTTATAGGAATGTGTTTTATAGGATAACAAAACTCTTTTTAGCTTGGTGTTACACATATTTCTATTTCAAAAGAAAAGGCTTAGTTTTGTTAAACAAAGCTTAGTATTATTATTGTGATGAGGTACACAACTATCTTTCAAAATCCCCATAACATTTTTCTGCTCAAAGGAGTTAGTCTTGTTTTCTATAAAGTCTCCTCAAAGTGTAATGCTTCATTAAAATTAATAAGGCTGTGACCTACATAGTTTACAAAAGAATTAAATACTGTAATATTATGAAGACCTTATTCTTACTGTGCAGTTAATTTCTATTTTTCCTTTTTATTATGAATGTTCACTTCTTCCTTTGAAGTATGTGTCAGGCTAATACACAAATAGTGCTCACTGAATAAGAATGGAAAAAGGGTGACTTTGTGGCCTTTTATGGCTGAATATGTTGATAGTTTTAATGCTGCCTTGTCTCCTAATCCACCAGTCCTGATGACTTATTAAACACTCTACCATCAGCTTTTGGAGAACTTTGTTAATTTTTTTTTTTTTAGTATACATTTTTGCTGCTCCAGATTCCACAAGGAACAGGAATCTGATATTGTCAAACCTACAAAGAAAAGCTCTGTCCAAATTTTATGTACAGTTGAGGTCCAGATCTACTTCGTCCAGACCTTTGGTCCATGAAGACAATTTGGAGCATTTATAGACCTATGTTCTGGGTTTGCCTAGAAAAGTTCACCTACGCAAGAGCAGCAGAATACAGGTCAGGACACAAGCTAGAGACAGATGACCAGTTAGTAGTTACCACAGGTGGACACGGTAGCTGAACTACTGTTGTTGCCTAACTTCATCTGTTATAAGCCCGTTGTTGGCAGTTGTCTGAGACTTGGTTGATGTCATTCACATAGGCTGATGGTTTATAGTGAGGAGAAGTCCATCAGTGGAAATGACTGGTGGTATGTTAAAAAAGTACAACTTTACAGGTTGCGTCCTTGTTCCCAGGCTTGGTGGAAGAAAAGGGCATTTTCTTCTAGCAAAATGTGAAAGAAAGACTTCAAAGAAGTGTTTTCTTTGTGGAATACAAAGAAGTCCTGTGTCCTTGAAGAGGATTGTTGACGTTCTACAATAGTTTCCAAAATTGGAGGCTATGCGTAGCGTGTTTGTCTCTGTGTATGAGTTTCTTTTAATTGGCACATAACAAAAGTAAAATTAGAAAGTGATGCAGTGTAAAAGAAGATAACATTAAAAAAAAACCTTAGCAGACTTGAACTATGTTACTTTGCTGGAAGTTTGAGTTATGCCTCATGGGTCCTTACTGCATTTCACATTTTAAAAATTATTGCGACTTGTAATTGTTCCACAGAACTTCTTTTTAGTGAAGCAAAGAATAAGACATCACTGCAGTTTGAGCAGCCATTAAAACTTGTATTCAGTTTTTATACTGACTTTATGTAGCTGGGTGGTACAGGTAATGGTCAGTATATCCCAGCTTAGTTTATTTAATAACAATTTCTTTCTTTTTCCTTCTTTCAGTTGATCTTAAGAAAGGCTCATGTCCAAGTGCTGCAAAATCGAATCTCCCCAAGCCCTGCCAGTCTGGACTTCGTCCTCCAGGTTATTCACGGTTGCCAGCAGCTAAGCTGGCCGCATTTGGTTTTGTCAGGAGTTCAAGCGTATCCTCTGTCTCCAGCAACCAGTCAAACGACAGTGCTCAGAGTGATCAAAGCAGGACAACCAACCGTAAGTCCAAAAAGCGTCCTTCTTTCTGGAGGTATATTAAATAGATGTATTCCAGGATTGTCCAGTCTGGAGTTTGTGTCTAATTTAGGACTAGTGTAATCTGTGCAGCACTCACTAATCTCTTCTGTGCCACTGAGCTGTAGGTTTGGTATCATGATTTCCCAGTGTAATTTTAAAAAATATTTTTAATAATAGATGAATAGGTGCTGAACGTACATTGCATATAGAAGGGGCTGGTTTCCCTGCTGCAGAGAAAATCACATTAAGAGTGAACCTGAGGCATTTTTGTGCTTTGTTTTTACTTAGAATATCCCTTCTTACAAGCTGAAGTCAGTAAATAATCACAGTAAACTGTTTGGTAAGTACGTTGCAGCCATGCAGAACAGTTTAGGACAAAGATTATCTAAAATAAGCAACATAGTCTTTCTCATCTGCTTTTCTTCTGCCTCTTAATATGCAGTATAATAAACTTAGTTTAGAAAATCAATCAAATAATGCCAGTGATCTGAAAGGGATCAGAACTGACATCATAGCTGTTCTCTCATCTACCAGACTTGGAAGGATCCCATGGCTGAAATATCATTTCAAATCCTATTTTCTGTAAAGACTGTTAATTTTATTAAGTACAAAATAATACCCACTGGATTGTGCAGTCCTTGGGAAGTGTGCGCATGCCCTGGGCTTGGAGCAGAAAGGGGGATTGAGGGATTTTCATGCCCGTTTTTCTTTGAAGACTGGATTGAGCCTGAACTGTGTCAATATCAAAGCAAATGGTATCAGCCCAGGAGGGGCGCAGACAGGGAGGACCAGGTGATACGAAGCACCAGAGGAGACAAGATGCTGCAAGCTCCTAAATCTTTCAGTGTTTGTATTAATTTGAAATGAATTAAAATAAATAAAATGAAAATAGTTAAAAACCCTAAGGAATTGCTCTTTCCCCTTTTATATGGGGTAATTGAAATGCCGGACTAATGTGTCCAGGGACTTCTAACTTTTCCAATGCCCCCAAACAGACACTTGTATCTTGTTTTACTGTTGGACTGATCACTCATTTCTGTTTATTTCCTAATAAATTTTACTTTGAGGGTTGTCAACCTCTTTTGCTTTGCGCTTTTACCCTACATTTATGCCTTTGGAAAGCTTTTCCTTTTATCTGTTGTTGTAATCTTTTTGTCTTTGGTTACATAAAGCCTTTGTTAGGAACAGAATTACC
The DNA here is from genome assembly GCA_013389945.1 of Fregata magnificens. Lineage (NCBI taxonomy): Eukaryota > Metazoa > Chordata > Aves > Suliformes > Fregatidae > Fregata > Fregata magnificens. Next base: position 13,982 of record WAAD01032989.1, on the reverse strand, counting down.
TGTTTTCCGATTAGATCTAAGCTACATCTCTGCAAAAAATGTTGTTGTCTAGCAATTTCAGGTGTGAATCTGAAAAAAATAACATCTGTAGGTACAGCACCATCCTTGAACACAGTGGATGCATACAGGTTCATACAATTGAGAATTCTCTAAAAGGAACATAGTCCAAACTGTGCAATTTGAGCCAATTGACTCAGACCCAGAAAGTTACATCTGACTCTTCATTCGTCTTAAAAGAAGTTGATTTCATTTATATATTCTGGTGCATTTTTATATTATATTTGTACATTAAGCCCATAAAAACTGAAACCATATTCCAGTCACAAGAAGGATGTGGAAGTATGTGGCGCACACATTTTGTTCCAGCTCACTTGGTTGAAGATGGTAACCCTCTTTAATGTTGGGATTAGGATGTGTGACCAACTCGTGCATGTTGCAGGAATGTTTCTGACGGATATGAAAATTACCCAGGGGAAGTGTTCTGCTTGTACAAATTCATGTAGAGATGAGCTCAGCCTGTCACCTGATGAAAAATAGGACCTATCACTTTTGCTCTTGCTGACAAGTTCGATAGCTCATCTAAGCAGTTGCCTAGTTTCCCTCCACCTCCATGGGAAAGCAAGAGAATGAGCACCTCCCAAGGGTCATGCCTCTGATGTGGTTCCTGTGACATGCACAGCTGTCCAGCCCAGAAGTCTTTTATTTGTCTTTAATTCCACCCTGGACCAGGGTGAGAGAAGGAGAAGGTGTGTTGCCAAGCAGCTGAGGGCACACCCTGTGTTTAGGGTGTCAACCCTTGGGTAAGTCATCACAGGAGAAGACACTTAACATCATCTGCTTTCTTTGGATTAAAGGCAACACAATTCCTGTTCATCACTCCTGATAGGGCAGATAGGTAGGAAAAAAAATTTGTTTCCTTACTGTTGAATTAGTAACTTCCATAGAAATGTCAGCAGTGTGAAACTGTATAATCTTTTTCTATTTATGTCTATGTGCCAGCAAGAGTTAAATTAGTTGCCCAACATCCCGAGAACACAAATTAGTTGCTTTGCATTCTACCGCAGCTTATTTAACACAGATCAGCAGTGCACTTCAACAGGCACAGAAAGTAACCCCAAGAGTGGATGTAGGGGAGAAGTATTGGCTCAGGAATCTTAGCATGACATATTATTTCTTCCCTTCACTGTCTGCTGGAAGAATGGTTTTATTTAAATTAAATAAATAGCTGTTTCTGTAGTTACTACCTGAGATCATGTCTTTGACTAAATCAGGCTTCCTAGAGGGCAGGGTAAAGTTTTACTGTTAATTTCCTAGCTCAGTAGGGTAGAAAATGCAAAATGATCTAGCCTTAGAAATCTTCAAACTTACATGATAACACAGTTTCCTATTTAAGCAACATCTCTGCGTGTCAGGGAGACAGAGGTAATTGAAAACATCTTAGAAGTGTGCATATGTTATAAATAGGGGGGCTGCTACTGTTGTAAGTGGAGGGGTTCACCTCAAGATCTTGTATCTGCCGTAAAAAAAATCATGATGTATTGTAAGTTGCTAAAAAGCAGATGACTATGGCTGGGTGAGAAAAAAACACAGGATTATTTTAGGGGCAGAGGGTTTTAGGGGAAACAGTGATTCTTGAAGATGTCCCAGTGAGATCCTGTTCTTTCTTTTCTCTCCCCTGCCAGATGTCTTGTGGTGCTAGCTCTTCTCAAACCCCTGATGGTTACATTTCTTTCCAGAAATTCCAACTAGTGTCTCATTTTGTCATACTAATACTGATTAAATACTGTCTAGAGAGTAAAACCCCACTTGTTTAGAGTAAGGAGACGTGATGTTTGTGTTGCAGGGAAGTGTGTTAATGGAGCTGCGATGTGGCAGCTTTGTTCTTCACCAGATTCCTCTCCTTCCCTTGACCTCTCTGAAAGCAGTAAGCCTGGATGTACACGGAGCCTCTGCTACGCTCCTTGGCTGACTTTCTGGGAATAGCTCGCATATTCTGATTGACTCAATTAAATGGATTTGCAGCGGTGGGACTGTGCTCTTTTCCTGTGGTAGGGACAGGGCAGGCTGTGCAGCACTTGCCTGCTTGTCCTCTGGTCTTTCCTGGAGTCCCATCCCTGGAGTGTGGGTGTAAGCCAGGCTGCTGTTCACTGATAACATTCCAACTGCAACAGCCGTGCCATCAGCTCCTGATCAGGATCAGTTGTAATGGGGCTCTGCTCCTATGGGGTCCTGCCCAATCGTGTGCTGAGGTTGGAGGGATAGCTCTGGCATCCAAACTGCACAGCATCTTGCCAGCTTCTGTGGCAGGGAACTGACCTCCAAGCCAGGGTCACTAGTCTGTTTTGGCCGTCTAAAATCTACTTTTTGGTGCTTATGTGTAACTTGCAGTTTGCACACAGGGGAACGAGGGTCTGTGAAGCTCATTCATGATGACAATGGCATGTGAGGCAGCTTCTCACCTTGCTGAAGGAGGTGGGATGCAATGACAGAAGCCAAAGACCACTCCATTTCAAAGCTGGGTTCTAAGACAGATCAGGGGAGCTCACCACGGCTCACCACTGGCTGTCCTGCTGTGTTCAAAATGAAATGGTTAAAATGGTTCAGGGTGAGCTCTTTGTTCGACACGGTGAACAAGGGCAGTTGTGTTTGAATAAAACAGCTCAGAGAAGCGGAGGCGGTGAGAGCTCACTGTACCAATGGAGGGGGTCCATGCTTTGTTGCTACTAACGTGCCTCTCTGCTTGGTGCGGAGCGTGGAGCTCTCCCTGCCACTTTCACACCTCCCATCCCATGGCTTCCCACATCAGAGCAGCTCTATACCACAGTGCAGCAAGGCCCACATGAAGTCTTCTGCTGGGACAAAGCCACATGGCCTTACACCTGTGGGACAGCTGGGAAACCTCAGGCTGAGGCTCAGCTCTGGGTCCTGCTATCAGCCCTCCCCAGATTTGTTCTGTGCCACAGATAGGTTTTTCCAGTAATATTTTTGTCCAAGATTACCAGAAAAGTTCAGGTTTACCCTCAGCTCTGGCCTACTACTTTTGAGGTTTAAAAATGCATAATATTCTGAACCATTATTCTTTATTTAGACAGTTATTTTTGTATGTCCAAAAACTTGTCATGTTTGTTTACACTCTAAATTGGCTAGAATTGAAAAATTCAGATACTTCAGTCTAAGAGGAGCGTGAGTGTTCTCTGCTAAATATGAGAAAAAATGAATGACTAGCAAAGTCATGTTAAGGTTGAGCCCAGTATGATTTGGAGTGGAGTGAAAATATTATGTAAACATAAAGAAAAAACTCCTAAATAGCTAACTAACTTACAACAAAATACCTAATGTCACGCATTTTCCCTTGGAATTTTAAATACACTATATTGAAGCTTCTCCTGTGTCTAAGAGGTTCACGTTGTACACCAAAGGCCCACAGTTGTGGGATGTGATTCCCAATATTACCTTGTGATTCTGCAGCGCAGTAACATGATGCCCAGGCTCTAGTTTCTGTCTTACTAGTTTAAGGGGCGTAGAGTTCTCTCATTGCTTGTATCTGTATTTCTAGTGATCGGCTGAATATCCTGCTCGCGAAATTAGTTTTCTGTACTTCACCAGAACAGACTATAATGTGCTGTAAGCACCACATGGGAAACACTTCATTGAGCACTGTGAAACAGTTTGATCTGTGGAGCACTGGAAGAAAGATGGATTGTTTAGAATGAGTTCAGATATGGTAACTGCCAGGAGTGTAGGAAATGGAAGAATGTAGGTATAATATTAGGAAATACTTCGTAGTCATAAGGTCTACTAGGCTGTTAAATAATCTTCCAACTCAAGTGATGAAAATCCCTGTTGCTTAAGATTCTTAAAATAGAATAATAGCACGGTGCTAGAGGCAATTCTTTTCCGCCAAGGTGCTAGACTAAAAGACATAATGCTATTCAATATCTACCCACAGCTCTGAGTGCTGAAGCAATTTCTTTTCAAACCGAGAAAGAAAATGGTGATGAATATTTCAAAACTTACATTAGTATCTCATGACAGCTATTGTTTTGTTTAAAATTATAGAAATATGAAACTGCATGTTTTATGTAAACTTCTACGATCCCTTCTTCAACATATAGATTTTGTGCTGGTTTTTGACCTTGCGTTGCTTGACCTTTCTAAATGTTGAATTTTCATTCTAATAAGCAAAGATGTCGAAGTGTCAGATTCAGGTGGGTAGAGAAATGGGGAAATTAAAGTGAGCACAGAAGCCTTGAATAGATGGCAAATTGCCTCCGAAAAAGGTAGAACATTCAAAACTGTGATGTGGTGGACAGATATACCAATTGTTCTTAAATACATAAGTATGTAAACAAAGGTTTTCCTGTATGAAGGTACATTCCAGTCATATTTCTATGACTGATTTTCTGTTCATTTTTCTACATGACAAATTCAATTTTTTTTTCCTTCTGATCTTGTTCTGATATTAATATTTTGATGGAAGAATCACATTATGCCATCACTTCACTCTTGAATAGGACTAAAATAGAACAGTATCGAATTAGGATTTTCAGCTTTGTGGGGCAAAGCACCTGGAAAAGTGCAGTATGTCAGCCAGGAAGAGCAAGGGCTGAAAAGATATTTTAGCTGCCTTCCAGGCTCTCAGCATTTACTTTTCATACTCTAGTTGTTACAGCTGGGAAAAAAAACCCTTCAAAGAATGACTTGGATGTGTAGGCACAGTGGTTTCTCTTTTTTTGCAGAGATTGAAACAGCAGCGATGAAGTGTAAATCGTCCATTAATTTCAGTGGGGTTTAGATACAGTGCTTGTGATAGTATTTTAAATGTGATAACATTGTAATAGCTTAGATACAATGTTTTTACTGTCTACATGTTACATCTTCCGCTGCCCATCGGAGCACACAGAAGAGGGAAGCAGTACCACCCTGGGAGGGTCTGTACCGCTCCCTGCAATGAAAAAGTAGAGGCAGGAAGATCAAGCTGGTTTGGAAATACAGAACTACTTTTATATGAAGATGCCAACCTGAAACATTTGGAGGGGTTGCAAATTTACTGAGCTGAAGTTTGTCAAAACTGAAAAAATCCATGAAACTCTCAATTCTGCAAAGTCCGCTTTTTATGAGCAAAGAACAGTTGAAAGAATTTTGCCAAGCTCTTGTGCCAGCTCAACTTCAACAGAGTGCTTAATCATCATGTTTGTTATTGTTGTAAAATGCCATATGAAATCTGCATTTTTAGGTGTAAGAAGGCTGGTCTGGGAGATTCTGTGTGTGCTAAAATTGTCCTGGCTCAGACCTGGCAGCTCCAGTTCCAGTCTTTGGCACTTACTTCTGTCTGGCTTTTTAAAAGTGACTTAAATTATCCACCTCACTTTTCCCGTCCATAAAATGGGGTGGGAGAGTACAAATGTTTGCACAGGTATTGGGTAATGGGGTGACAAGGAAGAAATGGAGTGACAAATCCTCTTTCCTGGCCCATTTCCACACAGGATTATTTGACTGATTACGAGTGCCTAATTTAGTCACTGTGACTCTCAGTGTTTAATCTGCAGAGGGTAAAAAGCAGTTCAAACCACTCGCACACCAGGCTGCCAGACACCAGTTTCACTGGGGAAGGTAGTGCATCACCCCATGAGTAGGTTATTCCCATCACAGGCACCCAGACTATCTCTCTCCTTTGACTCTGTGGGGAGATGTTGATTCAGTGATCAGTCTTATGAATGTAGCTACTGTGGCAGCCTGCTTAGGTACCCCTGGATACTGGGCAGTTTTATCAGCCCCCACAGATGTCCTGTGGCCGTTTTTGTTTTGCCCTGGTCAATAGCCGGTCATGACTACTTTTTTTATTGCAGTATAATGGACTTCATTTCGTAGAGGGATACAAAGAAATCAGCAAAGCCATTTCTAAAATAACTATTTTTTCAGTCTTTAAATCACATTTTCTAAAGCATCCAGTCTTCCCAGAGCCTGAAGAGAATCCCCTCCAACAGGGATGTGAGGGGGACAGGAGGCTGGTCCTCTCTGCAGCCTGGGTTAGGAGAGAGCTGCTGGTGGAGTGTGACTTTCAAAGTCTGGGGAAAACCCACGGTCAGTCCAGAGTCTGTAACGGGGACAAGCACAGCACACGTCTTTTTGGGGATGCACAGCACTCAGAACAGTAGCGCTTAAAATGTCGTTTTGAAAATATGAAGGCAAGCAGCAGCTGGAACATATCTGACACATCCAAATTAAAACCCCTCTGAAGACCAGAAAACTCACTATAAATTGTCTTCTTTTCATATTCTAATCTTCCTATTCTATCTGATGAGGGGGGAAATACTCGTTTAGAAGTGAACCCTGTGGGCATTCATCGGAATGGATTAATCTCTTAATTTAGCCCAAAGAAAAATTAAGAAATAAAGCTTTGAAGAAGTAAGAGCTCTTCCATTTCTCTTTTTTTTTCTTTAATTTTTTTCTTTCTTTTTTTCCTCTTCTTCTCCCCCCGCCCCCTTCTGGACTAATCTGCCTTCTAATGGAATCGCAGTTAAAATCTTCACAGTCTCCCACTAATGAAGTAGGACCTTGCAGGACTTTTGAGAAACTTTCCTCTTCAGCCTGTCCCTCTCATGCATTATCATTACAGTATAAATCAATATTTAGAAAAGGTTAATTCTGGATGTCTAATTATGGGGCTTATCACTGGAGGCAGCTCTCACCTGGGTGTTTCATTGACTTCATCCACAGTTTTTGTGCTCTCTGAAATTCAAGCTTGTGGAAACCTAGATGCATTCAAATCCATAAAGATCCATCTCCAAAAAACACTGCATACTGTATCTGGTTCAATTCTGCTTTTTGTATTGCCTGTGAGGTCGGAGCTGGTGAGCACAGTGAGGGACTCGGGCTTTAAAATCCATGAGTCAAACAGGTGCCCAATTGAACTAATTACTGTCAATGACAAAAATAATTACAAACTCTATGATAATAGGCTTTTTTACAAAGATAGCTTTTTTCCAAAAATAAGCATTAATTTAAAGATAGAAGAAGTTTGATATGGTAGTTACAAGCCAATTTTGAATCACAGTGAGACAAAGAAATACCTATGTCACAGTTTTGAATTATGGAAATTTTGCAAGGATTTTTGAAATTATATTTTCCCTTGTGTAATTTCTGCTTAGGGTCAATGAGGCTGTTAGCTTGTTTTCCTAAACAAGAGGCAAATAGCCTTGAGGTTCAGTTTTTCTTTGATCTCTTTCAAGAAGCACCAAATTAAAAAAGTGAGTCTGAGATGATCTCATTGCAATCATGTTATTAATAGCTGTTGTCAAAGGTGAAATATTATGAATTTGTTATGCCCACAGTTCAATCCACTGTGTGCCTTGCTAGCAATAAACAGGACCAAAGTTATAAGTACTGTAAATATTACCGGCAAATCGCATTTAGACCAAAAGGTTTCAGAAAACAGAGCTGGCCTCTTTACAGTACCTGAAAAATCAATTAACAAAATGTTATGCCCTTGCAAAATGAAGTGTGGATAATGAACACAAATAAATGGAGATTTGAAAAGAGCCTGTGTACTTGTCCCTTTTGGGGAGGGAGAGTGACTGATTAGTTCGGGAGAACCGTGGTGGATTAGTGCAGGTATGTATTAACAGTGGAGCAAAGGAAGACAAACTTCAAAGAAGTTTCTAATCTTTGATCCCCTTATGAATCCTGCAGAAGACTTGTGAATTATAATTTAGTAGTGAGAGAAGCGCTACAGCCAAAAGAGCATGGCGCTATTTATAGAGGAAAAAATTTTCCCATCTAGAGATTGGGCTGGAATCTCACCCGTGACATTTTTTCCATCACACTAATCTAGTCCAAACAGGTTAAAATTGAGGTCATGTATGTAAGTCTTCCAGGTGCTCTTGAGAATATCTGCACTAAAAAGAAGAAACATCATCTTTTGCAGCTTTCAGTCTGTGAGTTGTGATCCAAGAACTTAAAAATTGCACCTTAAACAGCCTTTCCTTCCGACTTGCTGCTTGACAGTCTCTAGAGGTCTGGGCAAGATTACACGAGGCTGTAAACAGCTCAAAATGTTGTGGTTCTTTGTCTTGTGACAGGTGCGAGACCACAGGCTTTCAATTTGGGATTTCCAAAGTTAATTTAAATGCTAGAAGAAAGCTGACTGAGCTCTGAAATAAGTAAAACCAGCACTGGCAGAAAAAGACAAACTGAGATCCAACCAAGAACACTAAGCTGAATAAAACGGAAACAATTGCACAGTATTTTCCTCCTGGGTGGTAATTATCACAAACTGTAGGCTGTTGACACACTAGACATCAGTAATACTACCATCAGCAGCTAGCAAACATTCAATCCCTTGGACATGAGCCTGAGAAATGGCAGCGTGTCTCCCATGTGGAAGCTTTAAGGGTACACCTGTGGCGTTGGTGTGGTTCGAGGAGAGGGCTGCTACTGTTCAGGTTGAACTGTGATTTGCAAACAAGCTCTGACTTTGTTCCTTGTGGCAAGGAGTCAATTAAGCTGGGCTACACAGTGTAAGTCTTTAATTTATGCTGTTCCTAACTTCATGGGTTGCTGATATGGTTTAACGCACTTTTAGTTATTGTCACTATGCCCATAAAAGGCTACACAGAAATACTTATGCAGAAATATGAGCATTTAGGATGAGAGAATAAAGTGTTCTGATTGACAGATGTGAACTGGATCTTGCCAGAATAGCCCGTACAATGTCCCAGACAAACCTCGATGTCTGATCGTGTGTTGGTGAGGTCTGTCTCAGAATGGGGCACATCTCTTGCTGTGTGCGGATTCACCAAGCAGTTGTAAGGCTACTGTGTTGTTTTAGCACACACTGTTTGAATTGCGCTATTAGGCACTCCAGGGTGTGTGTTTCTATGTAAAGAGGTAGATGTTGCTGTCCAGAATGCAATGGAGATGATGCCTAAGTTGACTGGCTGGTGGACTGATGCCAGCAGTAACCACCAGCAACACTAACTCTGCACAGTGGACCTTGGTGACGCAAAACGAGTCCAGATCAGTTGGTTCTTGCATGTCATGAACCTTTCTCCAGCTGAACATGATGTCAGTCTTCTCTTTTTGTTTTCTTTTTTAAAGCAACCTTCTCAAAGAAGACAAATTCCATGATATTCCTTAATTAAACTACCACAAAGAAAGAAAATAGCTTCTAACTGGCAAAGAAGAATTGGGAGTCACCCTTCTACCTCACCACTAAACGTAGAGAAGGAATACAGTAAAGGAAGGAATGAGTTCTTTCCTACCACTGCTTTATATCTCAAAAATAGTGTACATTTCAGGTGCCATGATAGCTTAATATTTATATCTAGTCAGTGGTTAACTTCCTTTCTATCACACATTACAGTTATACCGTCTTCCTGCCAGCCATTCATGGAAAGGTATGTACAACCTTCAGAGAAAACTAAGCAAAACTGAGTGAGGAATGACATGTTTTGAATAAAATGGTGTGTTGTGATCAAAACATCTTATGACCAAACCTGGCAAACTCTTGTAAAAGGGTTTGAAACCTTCTCCTGCTGCTAAACTGTGTGGATTAGGGCGGGCAGAGCTCAGTCTATGCCCTGAAGTGTGTGGTATGACTTTCTTGGGTTAGATGAAACAATTAAAAATGCATCGCTTTTAACCAGTATTTTTCTCCTAAGAAAAGAATATATAATTTATTTGGCACTTTTTATAAACTCTTCTGCTCAGTTCTTACTGCACAGCATGAGATGATCTAGGAATTAATATTACTTTTGTAATCTGAGGAAAGGGGATTTCCCAATGAGCATTATTACAATACTTTTATTTAAACTGAAGGCCTATTTTTAGATGCTTGGATATGTCCTGGGATAAAACGTTCCTTCTCTATCGTGTTCTAATGTTGACTAAATGTATTATGTACTGCATCTAGGTATCTAAGGAATTTTAATTGTCTCAGAGGTACACAATAGCTTTTTAGAATTAGGATATTTATCACTTGTCACAGCTTGTAAATTTAGATACAGAACAGGCCTGTACACTGTCAAGCTGTGTGGGAAAGTAAGAATAAGAGGTAGCGTCATGGTCTCTGTATGCCTTCCAAACAGATTAATAGTTAGTATGTTCTAAAAATGTCTAAGATGTAGTTTAAAAAAGCTTAAACCTGAAAGTAAGAGGCATGAAAATGTAAAAGAAAAAAGCTGATGCTAAGAAACTCTCTCTTACGTGCACAAGTCAGTCCCACTCCTTTGGCAAAGTGATAGTTGCTCTAAGAAACATACTGAATTATGCATGGTTTACCAACAATCCTGCACTGAAGCTCAGTTGTGATGGTGGGAAGCTTTGGGGAATGCATACGCTCCTGAAGTGTCATCGACCTATTGTACGAATCAAAAGTATCTGCAGATAAAAAATTCAGATTAATTGAACAAAGGCCCCGAGCAGCTCGCTAAGTGATATAAGCTTGCTGTCAGTCACAGTAGGAAGATTAAGCTATGGACCGTCAGGCTGAACAGTGTGCAGCTGGGATTAACTTGGTATTCCCCACTTCAGGGCATGCCAGCTGTCGTGTTAAAAAAATAGTAAAACAAGTCTAAAACATCAAAGATTGGTACATTTTAAAAGGGACTGGCTTTTTCATGGAGCCCACAGTTTTGTAACCATGTCATTTTTTGGGTTTTTTTAATTGGTTTGGATAGATGGCAAGCCTTTCCCTAACTGGTGTCTCACCAGCTGTCATAAGCTGGTTTCTGCCCTTAGCTGGGGGCTGTGGGAAGTGCTCCTCCACCGCCGTCTGGGCAGAGGTGAAGCAAAGCAGCAAGGTCATGCCCAGCCCTGGTGAGGGTGAAGGCAAAGCATTGCAGGTCCTTGGCCCATGGGAGGACAATTTTCTCTAGCAGCTTGACGTGACAGAAGCCATGCAGTAATAGAGGGTAAATGCCTCTCGTTTGTATTTACACACTTCTGATTTGAGCAATAGAGATTTAATCACTATTGATGGAAGTGCTGGTTTCCTAACTATCACTGTTTTCAAGTGATAAATATTTCTATATCAGAAGAACGATTAGGCACTAGCTTCACTTCTTAATGCTTCTCATCTCCTGATACCTGCCTGCACAGAGCGTCTCCTTCATCCACTTTTTCTCCGTGATCATCAACAGTGAACTCTGATCTCGGCAGTCATCCCTTTATGACTTCTCTGCTTCCCATATGGCCATATATTTGGAGTAATCATCCTGCAAAATACGCTATGTTCCCTATTTTAACAGTTTTAAAAACGTCATTCATTTAGTGTTTCATTCCAAAATGCCTGTGCACTAGCTCTGTTTTGCTGGTTTGTCTCATGCCTTTAGACAAGGGACTCCCTGTCTTATTGGTGCTGTCCATCACTTGCATGGCACCATGCACGCTCCTGGTGATGCATGTGATTTGGAAGACTGATACTAGATAAGAATTGTGGTAACGTTTGCCTCCACTACAGCATGCACAAAGCTTCACCCTGCTCATTTGTAGTTTGTAATTAACTAACGAAATGTATATGTAATTAGCCTTGATAATGCTTGTGGGAAACTACTGCATGCTTGCTTGAAACTTTACCTAATTGTAAAGGTATTTTAGAGGGAAGTTTTTGGGGGAAGTAAGGTCCACTGCAGTTTTTAAATGTTTTCTGCCAGGTAAAGATGTCAGGGCTTTCTCCATACTCAGCCTTCTGAAATTTTTGCAGCTTCCATCTCTTTCACAAGGTCCTCCCACTGCCTGACATAATGCCCTGGTTCACCTTGGAGCTAGGCTAGGTGCGCTGGCATCTCACATTAGCAGCTAGAGCTGAATGAACCAATTGCGGTGAATAACTTGCTCAATCAAATTAGCCCAGCGTCTCTGAGCATGCATAAATTCTGCCCGTGGCTAACAAGCCGCTGGTGCCGCCGATGTGCTTCCTCTGCCTGTGGTTGTGGTGGGCAAGGAGCCCTGCTCGCCCACTGCTGATATCTTCTGATGTTTCATCTTGTGCAGTCACAGCGCTCTGAAGTTGGGGGTCCCGCTGCGAGCAGGAGCGCAGTTGTGAACCGAACGCTCTCAACTTTCTTGATCCCTGTCCTTGGCTTGGTATTGGACCTGATAATATTAATACAAATGTGCCTTGAGAGTGAGAGGTGAGATGTAGAAGCATAGTACAGTAAAATAAACCCCTGAAAGCTGGGCTGGTACAGCACTTAGTGTGTTTTATGTCTCGCAGTATGTAGTGTATATTCCTGCGTATCAAGTGATACATTATTTACAGCATTGTCGTTATGCTTAGAATAAATTTATTTAGATTCTACTTCTCTTTAGCATTAGCTTGCACACCTGGAGTTAAATAAGCCACAATTGACACTGGACTTTTGTTGCTCAGCAATCTAAATTCTGCTTAACAGATTTCAAATTATTCAAGTCTGGCAACATTTTAGCAAAGGCATGGTAACAAATCACATTATATAAATTACTGTTCATCTGGTAAGAGCTGGGGGGCTTTAAGTTTTACACTTTCTTTCTATCTTTGCAGTATTATGCTGGAGATTAAGCAATTTTTCTGGTAGTGATTCAAAGGAAATGGATAAAAGGGTATAAAAAGTTTCAGAGCAATCCACAGGTGCTGAGAGATGGGAAGGGATGGCTTAGCTGGGGGTGGCCCTGGCACCCACCCCGCATCAAGAGTCCTAAGCTGTTCATGAGCCATGGTGGTTTGCAGCACAGAGTATCAAGGCAAACTCTCCAAGATCTCAGAGTGGTGCATAGGAATGAAACAGTAAAAGTACAGGGAGTAATTAAGGGCTTGAGATTCACTTGCACTCATATTAACAAGAATAATTTCTTTAATTGACTTCATGGGGACTACTCAGTGCCATATACTTTAGAAGGTGAGGTCTCCAGCAGACTGTGCTGCAGCACCAGCTGGGAATCCATATCATTCAGGGAACTTGGGAACAAGGTGTTTCCACTGTGATTGCAAGTGGGAAATCCAGCAATAGCAGATAATAAACAACCTAGATTTGCAAACATCTCACTTTTGTTTAAAAAAACCCCATAATAGATTAGTAGTCACTTGAAGGGTAACTTTTTTTATACCTGCATAAAGAACTCCAGTTATCTGAAATACGGAGAGCTTCTCTGCATGGTGGTGTTAATGCCAGCTCCACTGGTTCTGCAGAAATTGCCCTGTACTTTATTGCTGGCTGAAGTGATGGAGTGTGGTGATAGATTTCATCCTTGCTGTGTCACGTGATGATATGGCTAGACACAGAAACCTTCATTTTCAGTGGACAAACCTGTTCAGTCAATCTATTGGCTCTAAGGGCAGGCTAATATATTGAATCTTCTAAAGAAGTTTCTATTGCAAGGTGTTGGAGAATATTCTGTACATCAATTGGTTTTCTTTCAGAAAACTCTTGGGTGGCAGGCAAGTGTTGCCTTGTGGAAAGCAGAAGTCAGGAATGTGTGAATGTGCCACATTCCTCATATGAGCCACCTTGGACCATATTGGAAGAAGGTTTATGTGGGATATTTGGAGACCATGTACCTCCAGCCCTCTGGACCTGCTCTGTTGCAGAATGGTCAGCCAGAGATGAGCTTCCCGGGAGCACAACAGGGAAAATGACCACCAGCTGTGGGGAACGACGCACTGGAAGAGACCGTTTCCCTAAACCATGTCAGGGGGAACATGATAATGCTTCAGGACCATCTGTGAATGGTTTTGATACAAATGTCACATTTAGCCACTTGTGCTCATCTCCAGTGGAACAAAGCTCTGCTTCTTTGGTGAAAGTTTTGGGAACATTTGTGCCTTTACGTGATGCAACCATGTCACCTCCAGACGTCCTGAGCTGGGGAAGAACTTGCATGGAAGCGCCTCAGCAGTGAAGTACATATAGTCCTTCATCTCTGTAAAGTTGGCTTTGGAATTTATCATATCAAAGTATTGAAATTTATGAATCATAGAATCATACAATCATTAAGGTTGGAAA
>WAAD01032988.1:178119-213172 GCA_013389945.1 Fregata magnificens | reverse complement strand
GGGGGTCCCCGGGCGGCCGCCCTCGCCCCGGAGGCCGCCAAGTTGGGAGAGCGGCTCCTGCAGCCGCGACCAAGGCTGCTGCCGAGCCTGGCAATGGGAGCAGGTCTTTCCCCACCTCCTTCCTCCCCTCCTCCTCCTCGTCCTCCCTTGTCTCTCTCTTTCTCTGTCTCTTTTTTTTTTTTTTCTTTTTTTTTTCCTTGAGGGCCAGATACTGACGTTTCGGTGTCTCTTAGCAACTGCCTCCACATCTCTGAGCAACAGGAGAGCGGGATGCAGAGCCGCCGGAGCGATGGAGACAGCAGAGGGTAGAAACGCTCCCACCCCAGGGACACCCTGGCCAAGGGGAACACGCACCCAAATGGCCGAGGCATTCGGGCGGGATGGAGCGGGAAGAGGGGTGGCATCCTGCCCCCCTGCCACGGGCTTGGCCGGTCCCCAGCCCTCCCTGCATCCCCCGGCCCCAGGAAGCATCCCCCGTGGGATGGGGTGAATCAGGGTTTCCCGGGCTCTGAAAACAGAAACAAATTACGTATCGGCAGAGGGGAAAAATAAGGCAGCCCGGATCAAACTGGGAGCGACGTTACCCGACTGTTTTCACCCCAATGCACCCGGGCCGCAGGGACCCGCTGGCCCGGGGTGGGGGGGTTGCAGCGGTGGTGGCTGCAGCAGGGACGGCTGCATTCCCATTTAAAAGCCTACCTAACCCGGCACCCAAAACCCCCTCCAGCCTGCTATAAGCTGAAATGTGGGGTTTTTTTTTCCCTGCTCGCAGACCTGGAAAATGCCTCAGGTTGACACTGATTGTTTTGCTCTGTGAGAGCCGAAAAATTCTGTTTCTCTTCTCCTTTTGGATGGGGAGGGGACGAAGCGGGTTTTAGCAAGCTGCCCTCCTCCCTGTGGCCGGCTTTTTACCATGAAAACGGCCCTTTCGGGTCACAAGGATGCTCATGTTTTGCTCTGGAAACGTTGCAACACCATGGCTATGGAATTTTTGGAAAGGAGGCACTTTCAAAAGGCAGCCTGCCCACATTTGGGGTGGGGGGGTTTCCTTGTTTTAATTTTCTCCTGCTGTTTTCACAGAGTTGCTCCTTTTCCCAGCTGAAACCTCCAGCCCGATCCCGGTTTTTCAGTGGCATCGCCCGGGGGCTGTTTGCTCCTCAAGTCCCTCGGGACGGCTCCTCCTCACCGCGGCGGCTTGCAGCCAGACGGCGTGCAGCCGCCTCTCCCCATGATGGGTATTAATTGGCGCTGCTCGTAGCCTGGGCTCCCAGCAGGCTTCAAGGGAAACTCCAGGAACCGAATACACCCAGACATCCCAGGAGCCAGCTGCAGCTCAGACACATAATTAGAGATAAGACCCAGGCCTGGCTGCAGATCTCTTCCCAGCATCTATTAGCGCCGAGGTTTTTTCCACCCCCCCAGCATTTTGGGCTACGTTGGCAGCAAATAAACTAGCAAATTACGCCAACCGGGACTTGTTCGCAACGGCCCTCGGGGCCGAGCGGCACAGCACAGCTCGGCTCGCAGCCCCCTCGCCAAACCCCCTGTGGTCACAGCCACGGGGACACCGCCGCCGCGGCTGGGCAGCACCTCTGAAGGAGCTGCAACCCGCTCTCCCGGAGCTGGGACTAGGATGCTCGCCTTTGGGGTGGGAAGCAGCCCGGGCTGCCCTCCACCAGCTCACCCGTGGAGCCGCCCCTGCGAGAGCCCAGCCCCATCGAAACACCATTTCTGGTACAAAACCACAGGCGGGAGAGCGCTGGCTTTTCAGATGATTGCTCCAAGCTTGCTTCCAGCCCCCCTTTTCAATTTTTCTTCCCCCTTCCCTTTTTGGGGGAGGCGTTGGCGGTAAGGCAGCCCCCTCTCCTACAGCCGGCTCTCCGAGGCTCGGCCTCGCTTGCCCGCAGCCGCCAGCCGGGCTCACCCCGGTCCCCAGGAGCCTGGGACGGCTCCAAGGAGCCTGCCTCGATAAATCTGCCTTATATTCAGGGCTTTATCTCTTTCAGGGCAGGCAGCATCTGATAGCCCCCCTTGTTTAATCTGTATGCATTCACGCTTTGGAGAGGAGGAGGAAAGGAGAGGAATGCTTACATCTCTCATTTTGATGGGTGGTCAAAGCTGTCGATCACAAACAGGAGCCCCCCGGCCTCCTTGGCACGTCGGCAGGCAGCACAGCTCTTGGTTTGCAGCCTCAAACAGTGGCAGAACACATGGCCCGCATTCTCCGCAGCACCTTCCCGGCTCCCGCTGCGGGCCAGGCGGATCGGCTGCGGTGACACCCGGGGCAGTGCCTTCGGCCCCTTAAAAAAAATAAGGTTTACTGTGTCTGCCTTCAGTGCCAGCACCCGGGTGTGAAACGGGGCTGCGGGTGATGCCGGTGGCCATACGTCTTCCCGTTCCAGGGAGCGATGGGGGGAGCTGGAGGACGAGGGCTTGGGCGCATCGCGAGTCCTCTCCTGGCCCCCATGGCTGAGTGTGCCCACGGGTTTCACCAGCCGCCGGCTTTTGCCAGAGGATCGAGGGCGGCTGGTGGCACGGCAGAGGGCTGGCTTGCAGCGAGGGATGAAGAGGTTCGTTTCAGGCTGCCGGCGAGGCCCCATCCCCGGCCGGGTGCGAGCGGCCCCCGCCAAACCACAAACCTGAGTTTGCCNCCACGTCCGGCGCTGCCACCGGCCCGGGGCTGGGGCCAAAGTCCCTCGCAGGTGCTGCCGGGCAGACCACAAAGCGGGGCGAGTGCCCGTCCACCCCGCGAAACCTCGCCGCACCCACGATGCGTCCAGCTTCTGCGCCACCGATATTTAAGCAATAAAATCAGTGTTGAGCAGGGCTGGCTTTCAGTTTCCCCAGCATCACCCTCAATACATTAGACCAGTCTTTAACGTCTTTTTTTTTAAAAATGCTCCACAACCATTAATGAGTTCGCACTAATTTAACCCAGCCTGAATGCCATTGCTGTAAGGTGGGTAAGACTCGGGGAAATGGGAGCGCCCCACGATCCCGACAGCAACAGGGCTTCGTTTGACTTCTGTTCAGGTCTTTCTCCATCCAAGATACATTTTTCCTTTGTCTGACACTCTTTGTAATTACGAGCTGGTGGCAGAAATCCCAAACCTGAAGTGGCTTTCGGAGTCGAGCGCGGCGCGTCCGTGCCAAGGTGGGGTGTCACAGCTTCGAAATGCTTTGCAAGCGGCTAAGCAGGTTTTGCTCTTGTGGCATTTGTCTTTGCGCTGCACAGGACAGGGCTGCAGTAAAGGTGGCTGGAGCTTTCCCTCTGGGATACTTCAGTTTTTCTCTGCAACGCTGTTAGCGCCAGCGCCGTTGTGCGGGCAGGAGCTGTAGGTGGGGCAGCGCCTGCTCTCGGTTTCTTTTCGCACCCTACTCATTGTTATCTCCTCCAAAGTCGTTTTGAAGCCATTTTTGCAGTTTCAGTCTCATTGGGATTTTTTTGCTTNCCCGCCGGCTGGCTGCCTGCAAACGGGCCGCGTGCTGACGAAGCCGCTGACGGCTGTTTGCTTACGGCTTGTTTCCATTGCCAAGAGCGTGCAAAGGGCTGGGGGGGCGGGTTGCAGCCCAAATCCAGCCTGAATTTCACCTTCAGGGCTGCTCCTCAGCCTGCCCCTTCCCCTGGCAGCAGCTCTGGCGGATCCCGCTAGATTTTAGGTCTGTTACCCGTGCGGCAGCCTGAGTTTTTGAAGATTTTTGCTTGACCAAAAGACCTGTGATGTGACCCATTCCCACCGCAGGACCCCGCTGCCTGTTTAAGTCCCCAGGGGAGAGCAGAGCCACCTCCACCATCTGGTAAAGCTAGCGATGGGCCAGCGGACCAGAGCCTTCCCTGGAGGTGGGACACCAGAACCGGTGTTTGGCTCCGTGGCAGGATGAATTTCAAGGAGAAGTGGCAAAAGCCACCACCTACCCTCCACCTGGCCCAACCTCGGCTGTTTTGGCTCACCGGCGTGTCCCAACCTGAGCGGGACTTGCCAGCAGCCGAGCCGCCGCGGCCGGGCACTGGGGCCTCCATGGCTTCAGCACAACCCTCCGCCGCAGCGTGAGAAGGAAGGAGCCATCACTAAGAAGAAAAGACAAGAAAAGGGGTAAATAAATGAGGGACAGAAAGGATGTGAAGTGTGAGAACCTTGACCTGAGAGGGAAGGAAACAGCAGCATGCTTTGAAAGCGAAACTCTGCCTGTACGGGAAATCGGAGGGCTTGTTGAGCTCACCGGCTCGGTTTTGCCGGTACGATCAGTCTCCAGCCGCCCCTGCAAACCCCTCTGGCTCGGTGGCACTGCACGGCGGGTCCCACACAGGCTGAAGCAGCCTTGCTCCGGAGCAGGGCCAGCTGCCCAGCTGTGATCTGGTGGGACACTGGTTTTTCTGGTGGGGACACGGATTTCCTCGTGGGCATATGGCTCTCCTGGTGAGGACACTGATCTCCTGGTAGGGACGCAGCTCTCCCGGTGAGGACGTGGCTCTATTGGTGAGGATGGTGCTCTCCTGGTGAGGACATTGCTCTTCTGGTGGGGACACTGTTCTCCTGGTAGGTCCACCGCTCTCCTGGTGGGGCCATCGCTCTGCTGGTGGGGATATGGCTCTCCGGGTGGGGACATGGCTCTTCGGGTGGGGAAGCTGCTTTCCCGGTGGGGTAAGGCTCTCACGGTGGGCTACAGCTCTCCTGGTGGGGACATAGCTGTCCCAGGAGGGACACTGCTCACGTGGTGGGACATGGCTCTAGCGAGGCTTTGCTGGCAAGCCCCTGGACCGCTGCCCCCCTGCTCCTCGTGCTCATGCTGGAGGGGACGGTTTGGGCTGGGGGAGCAGGC
Source organism: Fregata magnificens (assembly GCA_013389945.1). Lineage (NCBI taxonomy): Eukaryota > Metazoa > Chordata > Aves > Suliformes > Fregatidae > Fregata > Fregata magnificens. The sequence goes on along the minus strand of WAAD01032988.1, from coordinate 208,351 downwards.
AGGGGTACAGCAGGCAGGACCGTGGTGCCTGGTCGGGGGCAGCCAGCCCCACAGCCCCGGCCCCCGGGGGAGCGGGGCAGGGAGGATGAGGCTGGGGGCAGCGGGGGCCACAGCTCCCCCAGGGCAGACACAGCACGACCAGGGTGGGGCTGGGCTGCGGGGCTGGGGAGGCTCCTTGCGGGACTTTTCCCCCAAACCCTGTCCCCCCATCACAGGCACGGGGCCGTGTGTTAGCCGGGCGGCAGGGGTCTCCTCATGGGGGTGTGCGGCAGCAGGAACTGTGCCCCGAGCACAGGCGGCCCCCAGGGCACCGCCGGGGAGCTGCTGCTCCGGGCCCTGGAAGACCTCTCCGAGCTGGATTTTAAAAAATTTCGGGACACGCTGGCGCACGGAGACCTGCGGGGCAGGAGCCGCATTCCCTGGGGGCAGCTGGAGAAGGCCGATTGGGTGGATACCAAGAACCTCATGCTGCGTTTCTACGGTGGGGAGGACGCCCTGGATGTGGCGATAGCCGTCTTGGAGCGCATCCAGCTCCGCAACGCCGCCGCCCTGCTCCAGGAAAGCAGAGAGAAAGGTGGGATGGCTGAGCGGCTCCCCGGCAAGTGCAGCATCCCGCGGGGTTCCGGGCACCGTGTCCTGGGGGTTGTGTCTGCAAGAGGCTGTGTTTGGGGCCAGGAGCATGCTACGGAAAGGGTGGTGGGTTGGGGGTCCCCATGGCAGGGTGAGGGGGGCTCCTCCAGGGAGGAGGAGAGGGAGGAGGATTTGGGGGTGTTGGGGGCTCAGTGATGCTGCCCACTAACACCCCTTTCTCTTCCAGCCCTGGCGCCTGCTCTGCTGCTGGGTTCATCGTCACCAGGTAAGTGCGGGCGGGGAGAAGTGCGGAGGGGTCTGCCGCTGCTCGTCCCGTGGTCCGCAGACACGTGACGTGGCCTCCCACCCTTCCAGATTACCAGAGGAATTACAAAAAAGCCATACGCCAGGCGTACAGCCGCATAAAGGACCAAAACGCCCGGGTGGGTGATGACGTGAGCCTGAATGCCAGATACTTGAAGCTGGTGATCGTCAACAAGCACCGCGACGAAGAGCAACGGGAGCACGAGATCGTGGCCATGGGACAGAAGCATGCGGAGATCATGAAGGAGCAAGCCAGCTCCTCCATCCCTGTCGGCGAGCTCTTCAAGCCCGGCCCTGACGGCTGGAGCCCCAAGGTGGTCGTGCTCCTGGGAGCTGCAGGCGTGGGCAAGACGATGACAGCCAGGAAAATCATGCTGGACTGGGCGTCCGACAGGGTGTTTGCAGAGTTTGACTATGTCTTCTACATCCACTGCCGGGAGGGCAGCCTCCTCACCAGCCAGGCCAGCATGGCCGACCTCATCACCCAGTGCTGTCCTGGCATCTCGCTGCCGCTCGCTGAGATGCTGGGGCAGCCAGAGAGGCTCCTGTTCATTATCGACGGCTTCGATGAGCTCCGCTTTTCCTTCGACTGGCCCCAGTCCAAGCTGTGCTCCCAGCCCTGGGAGCAGAGGCCGGTGGAAATCACCCTGAGCAGCCTCTTCCGCAGGAAGCTCCTGCCTGAGTGCTCCCTGCTCGTCACCACGAGGCCGGCTGCTCTGCAGAAACTGGGCAAGTGCCTGGAGTGTGAGCGCTACGCCGAAATCCTGGGGTTTTCAGAGGCAGAGAGGAAGGAGTATTTCCACAGGTTTTTCGAAAACGCGGAGCAGGCGGCTGCTGCCTTCCAGTTCGTCAGAGGGAACGAGACGCTCTTCACCATGTGCCTGGTGCCCATCGTGTGCTGGATCGTCTGCACCGTCATGAAGCAGCAGCTCGGCTGCCGCAGGGGTCTCGCCCAAAGCCCGAAGACGACGACAGGGATCTACATCCTCTACCTTTCCGCCCTGCTCCGGTCGCCGAGCGGCCAGCCGAAGCGAGACATGCCCGGCGTGCTCAGGAGGTTGTGCTGCCTGGCGGCCGATGGTGTCTGGAAGCAGAAGGTCCTCTTCGAGGAGAAGGAGGTGCAGGGGTATGCGCTGGACCAGCAAGAAGCCCTCCCGCTCCTCCTCAACGAACACCTCTTCCAGAAGGACATCTCCTGCGTCAGCACCTACAGCTTCACCCACCTCAGCTTCCAGGAGTTTTTTGCGGCGCTCTTCTACCTGCTGGAAGATGAAGGGGAGGCGTGGGACCCCCCCGCCGGTCCCACCAGGGACGTGAAGGCGCTGCTGGAGAGCTGCGGCAACTCCAGGAACTACTTCATGCTAACCGTGCGGTTCCTCTTCGGGCTCTTAAACGAGGAACGCAGGAGGGAGCTGGAGGAGGAGATGGGGTGTAAAATTGCACCCAGGATTATGCAGGAATTACTGGCATGGCTTCAAAACAGCCAGAAAACAGCCCTAGCTCTTCTGATGCAGGAGACGGCGGTGATTCGCGAGCTGGAGGTCTGCCACTGTCTGTACGAGCTCCAGGACAAGCATTTTGTAGTGACCGCCTTGGACCCTTTCACGGGGGTGTACCTACGAGGGCTCAACCTTAACCGCTTCGATCAAATGGTCCTTTCCTTCAGTGTAAAAAACTTCCCCAAGCTGGAGTCGCTTGACATGGGGCACTGCTCCTTTCTGTGGGACGACCCCGAGGACCGTGTGGGCCCGCAGCTGGCCAAGCAGGCGCATCGGTGCGTAAGGTCCTGAGCTGCAAAGCAGTGAATCCCCTAAGAGCCCAAAGAGCTGTGGTGACCCCGCAGAGGAGCCCGTGGCGAGTCTGGTCCTCCCACTGCGCCGGGCACATCGGCAAGGGGTTACAGGTGTGACCTAGGGACATAGCCGGTGACCAAGGAGCAATGTTGGAATGGGGATAGAAATAGGAATAGATTAGGAATAGGAATAGGATAGAATAGAATAGGGTAGAATAGAATAGAATGGAATAGAATAGAATAGAATAGAATAGAATAGAATAGAATAGAATAGAATAGAATAGAATAGAATAGGATAGAATAGGATAGGATAGGATAGGATAGGATAAGAACAGGGATAGGATAAGAACAGGGATAGGATAAGAACAGGGATAGGGTAGGAATAGGAATAGAATAGGAAAGGAATAGACTAGGATAGGAATAGACTAGGATGGGAAAAGAATAGGAGGAGTGGGAGCAGGAATAGGAATAGGATGCATCTCTTTGTTTTCAGGGAAAACCAGCAAAAGGACGGGAAGCAGTCACCCATCCACCTGCTTTGTCAAGCCTTGGAAAAATCAGGCTGTAAATTAAAGACGTTAAGGTATCTCGCTCTTCTCTGCCGGGTGAAATGGGAAAACAAGCAAACCCCAGCCAGCCCGGCCGAGTCTCCTCGCTGCACGGGGAGGATGACCACGTGCCGCCACAGCGTGCTGCATGGTGGGACGGGCTGTTCTCCTGCTCACGGGAGGCCATCCGTGAAGACCAGCCCGGTTTGTGGACATCATCATGGTGGCTATCTCAGAGAGGGGTTGGTTGGTGTGTCCGCACGGCAGGGCAGCTGTGCCGAGCCCAGTGGCTCCTCTCCACATCTCTCTTGCAGGTTTGATCAGTGTCAGCTCACAGGCGCCTGCTGCGGGGCTCTGGCCTCCGTTCTCAGCACAAACCCCACCCTGACGGAGCTGGATCTGGCTGGGAATGAAGACCTGAGGGACGGCGGCGTGAAGCTGCTGTGCGAGGGGCTGAGACGCGGCGCCTGCCAGCTGCAGAAGCTGCGGTAGGCTGCAGGGCCACTTGTCGCTTCTCCTTGCGAGCCTGGAAGAGGGAGGAAAAAAGAAAAAGAAATGAGAAAGGTCCATTTACCGCTGCTGCCGTGGCCAAAGATAGCTTGAGGCATCGCAGAGCTACTTCTCGCAGGGGCCTGACCCTTATTATTACCTGTTCCATCAATATAATTTAGTTCCACATTTTTAAATGAATGAGTCTCTGCTAGGACACTGTAGGAAAGTAAGAGAAAGAACTCATTTTCAGTGCCTAGGCCAGATGGAGAAGTTAGAGGAGAGGTCTGTGCTACCGCCCCTACTCTTTGCTTCTCTGTGTGTGTCTCTGTGCACCCCGGGCACCTTCTCCCCGGGCTCTTGCCCTGCAGCTGCGGGTGTTTTTGGGTTCCTGTGTGCTCGGGCAGGGGCAGGGCTGGCCATGCACCATGCAGAAACACATAATTGTGGAATGGGATTCACCCCACGGACCATTTCTGGGAAGGGGATGAACTGTCCCTTAGCAGTGTCTGCATTTTCCCCTCCATCTTATTTTTGGGTGTTTCCATTTCCCCCATTTTCCCCTAGTGTAGACTCAGCCTGGACAACAAGGTTTGAAAGAGGGAATCTCTCTGAAACTTCAAAAGTGAGGTGGATTAGTCTCACCCATTCAAGCAATATTAATGGTTTGACCCCAGACCTTTACTCCCTGGTTGAGCGGACGCTGTCTGGTCGCTTTACCTCTCCATTCCCACGCTCCGGCACAGTGGGATTGCTGCTTGGTACCGCCTCACGGCTGCACTTCGGCACTTTGTCCCATAGAGTTTGAGGATTTGGGTTGTGCTTTGCAGTCTGGAGCGCGTTCGAGCTGCTCTCAGCATCACTGCACCTGGGGATGCCGAACAAGGAAAGTCAGCAGCACACACCAGTGAACACCAGATACAGGCGTGCCAGCTTTGGGAGAGGGGTGGGGAGAGGGTAGTGAGACGCTCCCCTCTCTTTTCGAGCACAGTGTCCCCAGAGCCACTGCAGGAGCCACCTCCATGCCCAGGCTCGGGCAGGGGACACTGACCAGGTCTCCTCCAATCCGGGGTGATGGAAAAGAGGGCCGCAGCAGCGGCAGGCAGGCAGCCTCACCGTTATCTCTCCCGCAGGCTGGGCTGCTGCAACCTCTCGGCTGCCGGCTGCAAGGACCTTGCCGCCGTGCTGGGCACCATGCCCAGCCTGGCACAGCTGGACCTGAGTGACAATCCCGTGGAAGACAGCGGCGTGCGGGAGCTATGCAGGGCACTGGTGGGACCCGGCTGCAGCCTGCAAAAGCTCTGGTATGGGGCATCGGGCTGGTGGGTCCCGCTCTGCGGCTGTTCCCAGCAGGTGCTTTTAAGGCGTGAGCGAGGGCAGCGGTGGCCGTGCGGCCGGGTGTGCTGCTCTGCCCCTGCTGTGCCACGTTGCTCCCCCTGAGCCGCGCTAATTAAACAGCCTGACCACATCCTTGGGCTCAAAAAGCGGTGGGTGATTTTTGGAGAGAAGCGGCTTGCCAGGGGGTCGAGCCCGGCTTAGCCATGGCACTGTCCCCCGCGCAGGCTGTGGCGGTGCCGCCTGACGAAGGCGAGCTGCAGGGCTCTCGCCGCGGTGCTCCTCGCCAGCCCCAGCCTGATGGAGCTGCACTTGGGCGACAACAAGCTGGGGGACGGAGGTGTGAAGCGGCTGAGCGAGGGCCTGCGGGATCCTGCCTGCCGGCTGCAGACGCTGAGGTGAGGGGCTCCCGGGCGGCATTGCTGGGTGGGCACCAAGAGCCTCTGCAAGCGGGATGTCTGCAAGTCAAAAATAGGAAGCAATTACTGTCTAGTGCTCGGAGGACATAACGTGCTCCTGGGCTACACAGCACCACGCTGGCTGCCTTCCTAAGACCTGCAGGACAAAGGTGACGTGCCATCTTTCACCAGGGCCACCACCACTGTGACAGCTCTGGTTTTCCCATCTGCTTTTAAACTTGAGCTTTTTACCCACTTTTCCTCTGGAGCTACGAATGAGCGCCGTCTCAGGCATCCTACGAACACAGGTAGCGGAAAGCCAGGCAGGAGAACAGGCTGCGGAGAGGCTGCGCAGCAAGAGTGGTAAAGTTGGAGTCAGTGGCATTTCCCAGGGCTTGGGCAACATCTCCCCACCTGCACGGACCCCCTGGGAAAAGGGGTCTGGGCTTGGCTGGTGGAGGCACCGAAGGCAGGGTTGCTAACTGGGGGTGGCGAGCAGCACCTTTGCTTTGAACAGTGTTGGAGCCAGAGAGGAGGGAGGTGGGTGATGCAGCCCTTCCGTCTGGCAGCGGTTTTAATCTCCTGAGCTCCAACAGTGATGCTGAGCCAAGGGGAGGGGGCTGCAGTGCCCCTGGATGGGAGGCGTGCCTCTGCTGGGGCAGGTGGCAGCTTCTAGGACCTGAAGGACCTAAGAAACCCCTCTCCCCTAGCCAGTGCCTTCAGGGGGTGTGGGTGCTGCCCACACCTGTAACTACAGGAGTCAAAGAGGAAAAACCTACAAGATTTGGAAGGAAATACAAAAGTGAGGTACCTTGAGAGTGGGGGCAGTTTCCCTCCGTTGAGATGTTCTCCTCCCCATCGGCCCCAGGGCAAAGGCGCAGTCAGCGTGGAGAGGGGCTGTGGGCACCGTCCCCGCAGATCAGCGGGCTGCCGGAGCGGCTGTGATGATGCCCCTCTCCTTTGCCTGTCCCCCGCGCAGGCTGTGGCGGTGCCGCCTGACGAAGGCGAGCTGCGGGACTCTCGCTGCGGTGCTCCTCGCCAGCCCCAGCCTGATGGAGCTGCACTTGGGCGACAACAAGCTGGGGGACGGAGGTGTGAAGCGGCTGAGCGAGGGCCTGCGGGATCCTGCCTGCCGGCTGCAGACGCTGAGGTGAGGGGTCCCGGGGGTTCCCGGGGCTGGGAGGATGCTCTCTGCAGGGACCATCTGCCCCTCGCCTGTGCTCCCCTGATGAGTCTCCTTATGGCTGGTCACCATCCCTCTCCAGGGCAGTTTGGACATCTTTGGGTGGCTGCCAAGAGCGCCGATAGGCAGGGTGCTAACAGCTTAAAAATATGAAATTATTTATTTATTAGCTAGATGACATTATTTATTATCACCCAGATGAGATAATTAGGATTTAAAGCTCTCCAGACGAAGCAGCAGTATGCTCACCGCCCCAGCTGCAGTTACTCCATCCACCAGCACATTCCAGGTGCCCGTACAGAGATATTTGCTCCTTAAAGACCACCCCGATCGTATTTTGTGGTTGTGAGAAGTAATCAGGGGGTACCCCAGTCAAGAGGCAGCCCAGTCCTGCCCAGGCCCATCTGAAGGGATGTTCCCATCCTGGGGAGATTATATCCAGCCTCAGAGACCTCACAAGAAGCCTGGAGCAAGGCTTTGGAGCAAGTTCCCCCCGGAAGCTGTTTCCAGGCACCCAGAGGACCTGGGGCGGGTGCGTAGCCACACAGGCAAGGTTTCTGGCTGTGAAGGACTGTGCATGAAATGTCCAAATGTCTCCTTTCTCCAAATGCCTCCCCGGCAGCCTGTGGCAGTGCCAACTCACCAGCGCCTGCTGCAAGGACCTCCGTGCTGTGCTCAGCGCCAGCCGGAGCTTGGAGCATCTGGACCTGAGCGAGAACGACCTGGGAGATGGCGGCATGCAGCTGCTGTGCGAGGCGCTCGGGCATCCCACCAGCTTCTTGCAGAGTCTGTGGTAAGGGGCTTTCAGCTCCTCTGGCCACAGGGCTGCTCCCCGTGGGTGCTGGGCCAGACCAAGTGTGACATGAGCCTCCCCACGCCGCAGCCTCCAGCCTGCCCTACGAGGTGGGAGAGGGTTTTCTGCGAAGCTCCGGCTGCTCCGGGTGCCCTTCTCCAAAGGTGTCTCGGGACGGCGGGGTGCTGGGCAGCTTGATCTGGAGAGTGTCGCACCGGCAGCCGGAGCTGGCACTGCCTCCTGCCAGCTAGCAGGCGGCTGCCCTGCCGTCCTCCTGCAGCTCTACCAGCTGCTCACTTCTGGAATTAGTGTGATTAGACCTACTGCCTTCCTAAAGCGGTCAGTGATGTCTCGGGACACGCTGCTAATGCACAAAACTGGGGGGATGTGTTTTGTCAGCCCCAAAGCCGGCAGCAGAGATGGTTGCTCCATGTGCGGCACCTTTCTCGCCCCGAGGCTGGCCCTGCTGATGCCAACTCCTTGCCCGGTGTGGCGGGCAGAGGCAAGGCAGGGGTCGGCTTGCCCAGCCAAGCGAGCGCTGGGACCGTGGAGCCCAGCTCCAGCTGCCAGGGCAGGACCCTGCCGGGTGCCCAGTGCCTTGCTGCAGCTGCGGTTACCCAACTGAGCAGGCTCCACGGGCCAGCCCTAGCCTCAGTCTCCCCCACGCTCCCTGCTTGCTGAAGCAGAAAAAGCCAGCTAGGACAGGGGCCAGACAGCACCAGACAAAACCCCACGCTGGCCGCTTTTGCCCTTTTTTTTGGTTGCGCAATGTCACGGCCCACAGTCAATAGCTTGGATGGATTTAACCTCTTTCCTTCTCCTCTCCAAAGGCTGAAGAAATCTGGATTAAACGAAGAGACGTTACAGAAGCTGGCTGCTCTCAATGGAGTAAAGCCCAACCTGAATATAGGATACATTTGACAAGCAGGGCTCGCTTCAGCGAGGGGCTCCGGCCCAGTGTGAGGGACCGAAAGAGTTAACGTCTCAAACGTTGTTGTAAAGCAGAAGGAGCGAACTGCAGCCAGGACATTGATGGACGTGGCATGGGGGGCGCATCGAGGATGCGCAGTCCCAGGTTCTGCTGTGCCTCACGTAATGACTTGCCAACTATGGCCGGAGGTGACACAGAGTTTATTTGAGGAAGGGGCTGATGCCTGCCTGAACGACCCCTCGCGACCACCCCTCACCATGGCACCTGCGCGGAAAATCAAGGAACTTCTGGAACAAGAACCATATGAGCTCACAGGAGGCACAACTCAAGGTGGGGCTTAGACTACAAAAGACACTGCAGCAAGGGGACTGGTGCGCGCCCACCACCGGAGGGTCGTCACAGCTGTCACCGTCGGCGCCGGATCCAAGGGTGGTGATATCTCCCTATCTTTCCCTCTCCCCCCCCCCCCCTTTTCTTTTCCTCTTCTTCTTTTACAAATATTCTCAATAAGAACCCCCACTGTCAACGCTTTTCCATGTTTTTGAGTTGCCTTCCCAAGTTCAAGTTACTTCTGCGTTGAAATAAAATGTTTAATTGATCATTTGGTGTCGTTTCACCTCAATTTAGTCCGAGGGGATCATTAGAACCTTGGTCGCTCTCCTCCCTCCTCTCAGGTTGGGATGCGCCACGTGGCAGCTCACTACTGATGGAGCGTGCACGTGTGTTAAGAGGAGATGAGGGGTCTGGGAGATGTTTCTCTATTTATGAGGCCCTTTTAGTGCTGAAAGCACCTTCCAACAGGCATGACCAGGCTCTGGCTGATCCTCCTGCGGAGCGTAGGAATTGCCACCTGGAGCTGAGATGTGTTCATGCGTTACGGGTCCAGACAGGACCTCCTCTGAGGTCCTGGGTGGGTGGGAAGGACCAGAGCTGAGGCTGTAGGAGACTGGGATGAAGCAACGGATGAATCTGTGTTCCAAACTTCAGTGTTTGGTCGCTGGTGTTGGGAGTGCCCAAAACACAGCTTGGCTGCAGAGATTTTTATTCACTACCCATGGTTCATTCACTGTGATTTGTATATTGATAAGGGTTTCTGTATTTCTCTCTGACCCCATAGTTTCCAAGAAGGTCTTCTCCCTCTCCTTTTTGGCCACGTATTTATTGTGAAGAATGTTTGTATTATACCCATGATAAATAAAGATCCCCTCCCAGAAATCTCATCACATCGTGACATTTCCGTTCACCCTTGTGTCAGCGGCAATGCCCCAGGACCCCCCCAGGATCCAGCCAGCCCCCAGGGATGGTACCTGGGCCCATGGTCTGGTTTCTCTCCCATTATGAGGGGCACTCATAGAGAGGTGGATTAACGTTTAAACCACTGTTTAAACTTCATGGTCACTCTAGGCCCCAGCGCAGTTCTCACCACAGGCAAGAACAGTGCTGCTTTTCCTCCCCCGTGACCCAGTTCTGGCTCTCAGCCCCAATCCTGAGCTCCAGATCCCTGTGTCTGCTGAGGTGACACCCGGCACCACACTCTGTCCCTGTAGCCCGGTCCTGCTCAGTGCACAGCCCTCATCAGAGCCCTGCAGGCAGCTGGACCAGCAGCTCACCTCCCCAGGCACCAGGAATACAGAGGAGGAGAGGCGGCAGTGCCAGCTCCCAGCCTCAGGCCAGCAGCACCGGCCTGATGCCCGAACGGGGGCTGCACGGGGGACCAGACCTGCCAGGTCCCTTCGCGGCCTGCCAGGATTCTGCCAACTTCTTGGCCCAGCCAATTTCACATCTTCCAAAGTTGCTTCATGGCTGTCGTTGATTACCTGTCCCGGACTGGAAACGCTCTGACAGCAGCTGCGGTTTCAGTAGGGGCCCTCCTGGGAACATCCTGCTCATCGCCAGAACTTCAAGCCTGCGGTTTGACAGGTGCTGCTTGCACCAGCACGGGGCTGAAACAAAACCTATTCATCCCCAAGCACGACGCTGACTGACAGCCCCCATTCCCTCCTGCCAGCAAACCTCAATCCTCCTGCAGCCAGGCACCCCTCACCAGCTCCAGATGAGAGGCTGACCTCCAGCTTCCATCCTCTGCCAGGGTCCGGAAATCATTGCCTCCTTGGCGATGTCTAACAAGGTAATTTGAGGATTACCATGAGGGACAGAAGCCAGCTGGCAGGGAACAGCCAGAGACTGTGCTCAGGGGAGCCTGAGAACACCAGGGGAGCCTGAAATAGCCCAAGAGAGCCTGGGGAAACAGGCAACACACGAGCATCCCAGAGTCTGCAGAGATTAAGAAAGCTCAGAGGTGCCACGGCCACCCTGAAAGCACCTGAGGAAGCCACTAGTGAGGTCAAGAGAGTCCAAGAAAGCTCAGAGAAACTGGGGGGAAAAACCTCCAGAGAGATCCCAAGAGAGCTCAAGTGATGATAAGAGAGCCCCAGAGAGACCAGGAAAGCCCAGGTGAATCCAAGAGAGGCCCAGAGACCTGAACCAAGGGAGCCCAGAGCACCCAGGAAAGTGCAGAGGAACCCAGGAGGGCCAGAGGCCAAAAAACCCCAGCAGATCTGAGAAAGACAAAGTGAGGGTGTTGCCGCATGGGCTGAAATCAGCTCTGCAGCATCCTGCACAAGAGGCAGGAGGAGGATGCAGCTGGGCTGGGACGAACGCTGCGGCAAGCAGGAGAGATGGGAATGCACAGAGCCATGGGACCAGCTGGACCCCGTGATTGCTGCTGCCCTGGGGAGAGCACTGTCCATGCCCCCAAAACTTAGTGCATGGATGGGGAGGTGGCAAGAGCACTCCCCATGGGTACAGCTGTAATAGTTTGACTCCGAGCGTGTCTCCCCTCCAACAGGTTCAGTCTTTTTCAGTAAAAACTGAAGACCCATTAAAAGCTCTAACTGCCTGCAAGACTATTCCACTGAGACACTTGCAAACTCTTCTAAACTACTCAAAACCCTCCAAGCCCATCATAAATCTCCACAAAACCACACTGACCAGCTTGAAACCTCCTCTGAACGGTGGTAAGCAGGCCTAGAGAGCTCTGAACAGGTCCATGGCCATGTTTCCATATTCGCTCGTGGCAGCCTGCACCTGAAGGTCAGGGGGAAAGGAGACCTTACAGCACCAGCCCTGTGCTGGGGACAGTGCAGGGCTGCACCGGCTAGGGACAGGGACTCTCCTCCTCATTGAGGCAGGCTCACAGCTCTGATCACACAGAGAAAGTGAATGGCCCCAGCCCTGTACCTGCACAAGGGATCCCAGAGCAACACATCACGTCACCTAAGGTGGGACAGAGTCCCTCCACTGTGTTCACGTTTGTGCTAGACAGCACAGCCTGAGAGGGGGGAACTGAAGAAAGAGGAAGGAAAGGTTATTATGGCAAGTGTGGGACTTGGCTCCGACTCGGGGACTTTCCCTTTTCATCTAATCATCTTCCTCATTGCTACTGTCAGCAGGGTTTAGTTAGCTGAATCGCTCTTGGAGGGCCACCGGCAGCGCTGGCTACCCTCCGGGCAGCTGAGACACAGCACAGCTGCACGGCTGTCCCCACACAGCTCTGCAGGGCCTTGGGACCCTCCATGGCCGCCCCAGCATGCCACAGCACTCCCCAGGCAACTGCTTCTCGGGGCTCCGGATGTGCTGCAGGAACCGGGAGATGCCTGCTGCCACTGAGCCAGGGTGGGCACAGGCAAGGGAGCCCTCAGCAGGTCATACCAACACAGTCCTAAGGAAATCATTTTCATGCTTACCCTTTCCAAGCCACAACTTCCAAATAAATCTGCCTCCTGCCCAAGCAAGACTGTACGCTAAAGTCTCCTAGAACAACAGGACAAAGAACTTAGCCTGGGCTTTGTTTTTCCATTAGAAAAGAACAGTGACAAGACATTTAGACATTGCTTAAACTGTCCAAGCAGATTTTTCTAACTGCAAGAAAAAGATTCTGGCTCAGAGTAACAAGAAATCACAAGAATTCTTGAAGGAAAACTACTTGCAGATAGAAGCGTTGTTAAATACAGTACAGAATGGGTTATGAAAACATTACCCCCTCAGGTTGATTACAAAATTTGATCTTCCCTACAGCAATTTCATAGCCTCCTTGTGTAAGATTCTGCAAAGCATCTGCAGGGATATGTAATGGTGCAATATCCTGTCTTTAAACATCTGCATTTTCACTTGCAGAAACCACAGCCATCAATCTCAAAGCAGCCATCCAGAAGCATCACCCTACCATGATGACCACAAACACTGATGGAGTGTTTATTGCAACTGGATTTTATTCAATATTTTTATTTTTGTACAAAAAAAGGCTTAAAATTGTAAATATGCTGCATGCTAAGAAAACACAATCTGATACACCATATTGTCATAAAACACATTTCTTCACGTTCTCAGTTTTTGAAGTTGCAAGATGGGCCACAGGTAGATTTGGTCCCAGGTGGGGAATGCCAAACTGCTGAGCTTGTGCGCTTGAAGTATCGAGGCTTGCTCTTGCCAAAAATATCCTCCAGCTTAGGGCTTGGAATCAGCCCAAAGAGTTGGTCAACATTCACTGGGTGATAGTATTGGTGTAAAATGGCTTGATTAAGCTGAGACCCTACGGAAACAACCGTATCAGAGGAGCAGACTCATAAGTAAGTTTTCAGTGCTCTGCTTAAGGTGCCCTTTCCCTTAGAGCCTGCAGGACAGTCACTCTTCTTCCATGCCTGAAAAACTTACCTCTACGGTGAATGTGATTAACAGTTTTCCTGCTCATTGCAAAGCTTTGAACCCCACACCCATCTTCTGGTTGCCAGCAGCGCTTGTTTTAAGTTACTCAGCGCACTAGACATATTCCAAACCCACCACACCTTGGTTTCCCTCAGGAGGATGGGCTGCCTCATTACTAGTGAGCCCCCATGATTCTTTTCACACCCTCAGATCCAAACACACACACAGAGGTCTTTGGTTTAACTTCAACACAACAGCACTTTCAGGAAAACAGCTCCAGTCCCCCTCACCACTCGGAGCCAGCAGCTACCAGCACTGCTGAGGTCTCACACGCTCCTGGACCAGACTTTGGGGAAAGCTGAGACTGCACCAAGTGAATCTGGAAAGCTCCAGCTTCCCAGGGAAGGAATTAAAGGAAGCCGAACCAAACTTGGCACCTACCATCAGCCCAGGCAGGGACAGGCTTCCGAGGTTCATTCTCGTCATCTGTGGAGTCATCACTGTTCAGATCCATCCCGTAGTTATTTTCGTTTACCTTTGGGGATCTGGATTCCTTTCTGCCCTTCGGGGGCCCTAAGTAGGATGTGGAGATAGATTTCTGAAACCACAGAGACAGCACTGATTACAGCAGGAAGCAGACCTTCCAGTCTGGCAGGAGATCTTGCCTTGCCAGGGCAGGCTGACTACCAGACCCTCAAAGCTCTGGCACTAGCAAGACGAACAGACTATGCTAAAGTCCCAGCTTAGATCCCACAGCAAGATGCTGTTAAGGTCTTTAGACAGTACCCTCACACCGAGCATAAGCCATGAGTTAAGAGGTGAGTTCCCAATGCCACATGCTGGGCAAGGAACTTCACTGCAAAGGCAAGGTAGCCAGAAACAGGAGCTGACAGCTACAGCTGACTTTCTAGAGCAGATGCATCATTCACGCTCATTTTCATCCCTAGTTCAAAAAAAACCAGGAGAGCCAAAAAGGTCACCTACCTGTGCATGGCAAGCCTTTGATCTACACCTTAACTGGAACTTCTATAATATTCCTACCTGACAGATAACTTGGGTTGAGTTTTTTGGTAAAACCCAGAAGTGCTCAAATACTTTTGGCTTTTTTTTTTTTTTTTAAACTGAACTTTGCTTTGAAACCATGGCCCCCCCAATAGCCAAGCTGTAGCACGGGACCGTGTACTGCAGCAGGGACTGCAAACCGCAGAGCTGAAACAGCCGCTTGCCTACCCTGCAGCTTCCAAGCTGCCAGGAAGAGCCTGCCAGTACCCGGCCAGGAAAAAGCCAGGGCTCCACTTCACATTGAAGCTGCAGGTCAGAACAGCACAAGCCAAAGCTCGGAGACATCTCCTGGCTTTGTAGTGAGGAACAGGGATGACTAGAAGACCTGACAGTCATATGTAGTACAGAAGTACCTAGAGGCACTGACCAGAGAATAAACCAGGAAGGCAAGTCTAATTCTGCGTGACTCTTTGCATTAAGGGAATGCAGAAGTATACACACACATCTGTACAAATAGAAAAACTGTCACTGTGCTCAGTGACTTGATAACTACTTTTAACCCTTTTCCCCTCCTGTTTCTTGTAGAAAAGCCTTAGAAGAACATACCATGTATGTCTAAGCACTTGGCTTTTGCACACACAGCTCTACCTCTCAAACCCTTTCACATGTTTCATGGGAGACCTGGTTTTCATTCTCTAGAGCTCTGACGTGAGTCACAACACAGAGAAGCCGAGCAGGAAGAAGAGGAGCCAGTCAGCTCCAAGACAAGAGAGTTTACCGGCAGAGGCAGTACTCAAGTCTGTTTGACTCTAAGCAGCTTTTTCTCCACCCCTGCAGTTATCAGGTCTAAGCAGCTCCAATTCAAACAGGCTTCTGGAGACCTAACAGCCAGACTTCACCAGCGGGCCAGAGTCAGGGTTGCTACAGTGCGGCCCCGGGCGCTGCAGGCTAAGCTGACGCCTCGTGATGTGCTGCCATCCTGTGGCCGTTTCCAACATCTTTCCCAAGACAAACACTTGTTTTTCCTTCAGGTTTCCCCTGTGCTGAGCTCTCAGCCAAGCACCCAAGAAGACAGACATCCCCATCCTCTGCACAGATGCCTGCTAAACCCCAACAGCCTACACTCGCGGATTTCATTTCCTGCGCCATCACTGATGGATAATAAATCTGCCGGCTGGCTCCAAACCACAGGAGCCAATTAGACACCACAGACTCATTTTATTTGAGGGCTCTGCTGGAACTGGGACTCACCTTTACAGTTTTGCTCAGCCATGTGCCAGAGGCAGCAGTCAATGCTTCTGGTTGCTTGATTTTTTCCTCCTCTCCCAGCTGCTGCTGGGGCTCCTGCAGACCATCTTCCTCCTGTTAAGACGCAAGAATTATGTCATTCTTCATTCATGTTCACTCAAGGAAAACAACCAGACTATCTCTGGAACAGAGCCATATTTTCTGGGGCCCCTGCAAAAAATCCTCAGTCCCTGTGTCTTCTTCTGCAGAACCACCCCAAACCCAAGACTCAGATAAAGCAACTCCTGTCTTTCCTCAGGTCCAGATGAACAAGGTCTCTAGAGTCCACGCTCACCTTCACTGCTTTGAGCCAGGTATTAGATGCCACAGCAACGGATTCTGGTTGCTTGGCACTCTTCTCCTGCCCAGGCTGCTGGTACAGCACTTTCGGGCTCTCTTCCTCCTAATAAAGAGAAAAAATTTTCACTGCTTAAACTCCTTTTCAACCCAAACCACTTTATCCAGGAGTTTCTTCTCCCGTACCACCCAGTAGGGAAGAGCTAACAGGAGGGCAAGAGCTGCAGGCACTTTGAATTGTATTCAGCTTCTCTCTTATCTCGAGGAGCTTTGCTGTGGCTCACTCCAGTCCAGCTGCTGGCAGCACATGAAGAATTTAGACCTTCATTAAAATTATATAGCACAAATAGGAGTTTGAATGTCATGGACCTAGTGAGTAAGAGCAGCAAGAGCAAATACAGAAGGAAGAGTTTATCCTTAAGAGGAATAGCATTTGGGGGTTTGATTTTTTTACTAATGAAGGCAGAAGAAAGAGTAATGTTAAGAGTAGAGAGTGGAAAGAAAATGTTACTGCGATATTTTGAGACAAACAGCCTTGACTAAGGCACAACATTCTTTGTATAAATGCAAATGATGTTACATGAAGCCATATGATACCTGAAGTTTGTTATGGGGATCACATCCTCCAAATGCAGTGAGTGAATATAGTAGGAAAAAAAAACCCCTCTTACTGATTTCCATATTCATTTAAGTATCAGTGAATGCCATTTGGAGGTGTTCTTCAAAGTGCCATTGTATGGCTGTCATCCATCTTGCGATGGGGCTGAGAAGGCTCACCTGTTAACAAGAAAAGAGTCAACCCCAACTTTATCAACAGAGTTGGCTTATTCTTGCACAAAACCCAACTCCTTACAATAACACATTTGGCTTGTCATCAGTTTTATTGTATTTGTCCCTCTAAATAACATAATAGTGAATGTTAAAACCTTGAACAGTAACACAGCACTTGGAAAACAAGTCTGATCTTAAAATAAGTCCGTGTATCCTACGCCTCACTAGTTTACAACAGAGAAGTTGTTCCAAGACCACTTCAATTCCCCACCTTTATGTTTTTTTCAGTAAACACTGCTGACTTCAGCTGTGGTTGGGGGGCCTTCTCTTTCCCTCGCTGTTTGTGATCCCTGGGGAAAAAAACCACTATAATTTAGTTATAGAGGGAAGCATGTCTGCCTCCCCCCAGCCCCAGGCATGCTTATGGCCTCTTGCTTCAGTACCCCAAACCTTTGGGACAGCCTGACACTCATACCAGTCTCCCAGTTTCGGCAATCCTATTTGTATTTACTGCTTCACCATGCCTGTTGCCAAGTCCCCTCCTCCAGGACAGAAACAAGCTAATACCTCTCCTTCACTTGTTCCACCTGTTGCTGCTCTACAAGATTTTTCAGTTCCAAGACTTTCTTTCCTTTTTCTTTCACTTCATCCTCTCTCCTTTTCTGCAGTCGCTCTTGCTGCTCAAATTCATCTTCCTCCTGAAGAAGAAAGAAGAAAATCCTTGTGACCCTCCAGCTCAAGTGGGGAAAGATGGGAGGCTATGAAGCAAATGCTCTGAGACAACCTGTGCTTGCTGTATCCCATTCTTACCTTCCATGGCCTGCCTACCAGTTGGGTGGTCTCTCTCTTCTGTCCCCACAGGGACCCTCGTGTTCAAACCCAACATCAACTGTCTAGACAGAAGTCTCGCAGCATGGACCCTAAAATCCCCGCAGCAGGAGAGGCAGTAACCTTTCCCTGTCCCACCAGTCAGAACAGTGCACGGGTTCCTTGCTACTCCTTTCCTTTTCTACATGCAGGAGGGACTTAGAGTTGCTCTTACCACCCTCAGCGCTTTCTGCTTCCGTGCGTCAGCTTCCCCATGCTTCTTCGACAGTTTTTTCTTGCTCCACTCCTCTGCCACTTTCTCTTCCCGCACTTGTGAGAGGCGCACCTGAGAAAGCCACACACATCTGCTACACCGCCCCCGAGGACACACCTCACAGCCCTGTCCAAATGGAGGACGGGGACTGCTTTTGAAGTCTGAAGGCTGTGATATTCCAGGTCCTAATGAGACAGAGAACCCAACACCCAGCAAGCAGCACATGTGCATTGGATTTAGCGCCAACCTCATGCAGCAAGTGCACCACTTACTATAGGCCATGTGAAGAGACACCCATCGCTTGGAGTGACAGGAGAAAGGAGCACAGAGACCATTACACAACCCCAAAATACATGCTTCCATCTTGTAAGCGATTCTCTGCAGAACAAGGGGATCTAGCATCTGGTTTCTGCTTTGCCTGCAGTGCTGCTGTCGACTAACAGAACTACAGTATGAACTGGGAACGTGAAAGCTGACCGAGCCCCAGAAACACGGTTCCTTCACCTGAGCTCTGTCACAGTAAAAGCACTAGCATGTCCACAGCAGCAGACTAGCCAGGGCTGTGTGTACTTCTGGCTGCTCAGGTTTTGGGAAAGGCTGAAAGGAGCACGATTCCTTTGTTTTCTAAGGCTGACCGTTTCCAAAGGTCACTTTAGTCCACCCCCCAAAATTGAGCAACCATCCTTCTCCTAAAGGCTGCTCCGGGTCAGTCAGGCACAGCCTCCCTCAATCCCGCAGAACCTGCACTGTTGTACAAAAGCAGTAACACTGTCTGCACGCAGCCATCAACAGTCCATCCTAGCATGCTCTTCTTCTTCTACCTGTCCTCCAACGAGGGCCAGACAAGGCTTTAAAAAACAAACACGATACAGATACACACACAGCCAAGTCTACTAGCCATGAGCATCCCTTGCATGCTTGGTAGCTATTCTTTCCCACCACGCTTTTGCGACCCCCTGCAAGTACCGTAGCTTCACTGTCTGTAATGTTTTGTGCGAACAGCTCGCTCAGTGTGTTGTAAGCTGAGCAAGGCTGTCTCACCTGCAGGGCCTGTTCACAGGGCAGTCAAGGGATGCTGCCACATTCCTTGAACACAGAGCACCATAAACACTGCATGTCAGAACAGGAATGTTTAGAACCACTGCAGAGGTATGGAGAATAAAAGCCGCCTCTTGTTCGAAAGAGTTTGTGTCTCTGACGCAGACTTACCCACCACCTGATTAGTCACCATCAGCAGCAATCCTGTGCTTGCACGTATCATGCCGGTGGCCTGCTTGCACCCTCTTGGTCTCACAGCTCACTGAGATAATGTCACTGTACTGAGTGGTCCAAAGCTTGGTCAGCCTTCTTACCTTCTCATCATTCTGTAAAATCTTCTGCTCCATCCGCTTTTTCTTTTCTTCTTCCATTTGTTCCACCCGCTCCCGAGCCTGCAGAGCCTTCCTCAGACGCTCTTCCCTCTTCCTGGGCAGTGTGTGTGCAAGAGGGGCTTATTAGCTTTGTCTGCTCTAGCACAGAGGATGATGGGGGAACAGGGACTTGCCATGGTAACTGGAGAAAAGAGTTATTTTGCTCGACTTGCTTTGGCTGAGCTTAGCCTCAGCTCACTTCTGGATTAAGTTCAGATGTTAGCAGGTGCTTTGCACCAATGCAGTTCCTACTGCAGCGAGCCATGAACAGCAGTGCTCAGGGTGCCTAGGCAGAGTCACTTGCAAAATGCTCCTTCCAAGTGGGAGGCACAAACCACGGTACAGCAGCACTGTCTGCCTGGCAGGGAAGGCCTCCAAGGCAATTCTGTGCTGAACCAGGGAAGGAACAGGAGGCAAGGGACCCAACTCACTGCTTCATTTCTGCCTGCCGCCGTCTCTTTTCCTCCTCCACTTTCTTTTTCCTCTGTTCCTCAGCCTCCTGCTTCTTTCTGAGGCTCTCCAGCCTCTGCCGCTCCTTCTCCTGAAGGAAGAGGAGTTCAGACTATACCAATTGCTGGGGCCTGTTTCTACCCTCAGGCTGCTCATGCACAGGCAGCTAGAGGCTAGGCAGCCTGCTAAACAAAGAAGTCACTGTCAGAGTCATATTCACCCACACACCAGGATGGGAAGTGAATAGTAAGGAAGAAACAACGCAGGTTTGGCAACAGAGCTTATTCAACTAATAAGAGCAGAAGAGTCACAGGTATAGGAAGGAAACACTGCAGTTCTTCAGCTGTAGAGAATATGTTTAGGCAAGGATCAGCACACTCCTGCTGTTGGTAACCACCCGCAGCAAATGCTCCTTGCTTGGGACAGCGTTACCGACACCAGCAGCTGGGAAAATGGGGGAGAAGGGGCACAGTGCAAGTAGTCTTGCTTAGAGGCCAAAAGGTTTCCTAGCAGTTCCCAGTCCCAGCAGAAGACACCTGCAGAGAGATCCTACCACCTCACCACTGTGTGGCCAGTTTACTTATTTGGACAGAGAGCTGCACGGATGCCAGTGAGAGGGGAAAGAGCTGTCAGTGCCCATGAGGCAGGAAGCACAGCCGTTACAATCTTCCTGCCCCCACGGTTAAGGGTGTCATTACTTACAACAAAGTCTCCCTGTAGAGAAGAGACATAAAATGATTAAGGGTTTGGAAGTAAAACTAGAACCCCCCTTCACAGCACACCAACCCTGTTCTTAGCTGCAATTCCTTACCAGTATGTGGTAGGGAACCCGCTGCCTGACCCCACACTGCCTGTGTCTTTCAGCCCTGCAGCAGCCAATTATGCAAGACACAAGGGCAGATCCCCACTGCAAAGAGAAAAGCTTCCTACGGTTCAACAGTCCCAGAATATAAAATGTTTCTGCTGACTATAGATAGAGCAACTGAG
This sequence comes from Fregata magnificens, assembly GCA_013389945.1. Classification (NCBI taxonomy): domain Eukaryota; kingdom Metazoa; phylum Chordata; class Aves; order Suliformes; family Fregatidae; genus Fregata; species Fregata magnificens. The sequence goes on along the minus strand of WAAD01032988.1, from coordinate 188,000 downwards.
ATTCCTCTGCATATGAGGAAGGTTTGAGGACCGGTGCTAAAGACCCCCAGCCAATAACAGCGTGTGGGGACAGACTATGCGAGGCAACACCAACCGGTTTCCCTCCCCTGGGGAAGCTGAAGTAGAATTGTGAGGCCAGTTTGCTACAAGGACCTGCACGGATCCATGGTGGGAGACAGAACTAGGAATATGTTTATGCTTTTCTAAGCAAACAGTCCCTCCTGCCACTCCCCCAGACTGGATCCCCTCCTCCAGCCCTGTGAGGGAAGGCGGGACTCTGACGCACCTTAAGATCAGGTCGGGTGGGAGTATTGCGTTTGATGAAGTTCTTTATGACACCCCCACGTCCTGTGGGCCCCGGGCTCAGGAGCATCTGGTTTCGCTGCACTGCCTGCAGGAAGTTTTTCAATGGTCTAACAACCTAACAGGAGAAGATGGAGGGGAGTTCAGTACCTGCCAGGGAAAGGAAGGCAAAGAAGGGCCATGGCACCCACTCACCTTGCTAGCTGGAGAGGAAGAAGGTGGAGTCTGGTTTGCTGAATTCTTGTGCTTGTCATCCAAAGGGGAAAGGGTATGATCCCCTGGCTGCTGCTCATTCCATATAACACCCGTTGCTTGTTTATAGCTTCTCGCCCTGAAGGCATTAGGAAGTGGCACGTTAGGTGACCATCATGCTCCCTGATCTTGCCAGAGGCATTTGCTTGCTGTTACACACTTCCCTCTGCCTGCTTGCTGCCACCAGAGGACATGGGACTCCTACGAACTCAGTCAGCCCCGTGGCAGGCACACCATCCAGTCATGAATGAGGACAGGAAAGGCACAGGACAACTCGGTAGGGGAACACCCGAGTTCCAGAGCAGTAATGTACAACATCACGCTCACTCTCGTTCTCCACTCTGAGTCCCAGTGAGCAAGAAGTCTTTGTTATATCTGGTATTAACAGCACAAGATAGACACAACCCCTGAGTGTTTGCAACTACCCAGCCCAGCCCACCTCACTGGCAGGGCTTCACATGCTTTGTAAATACTTTGGACACTCACAGATTTACCCGTGTCAGAAGCGACTTCACTTGCATCCCCTAATTCCAGGGAAAACCAGGGGGGACTGCTTCACCGCACAATCAAGGCCCAATCCAGCAGCAGCCCTGAGGAAGGCTGCAGATCCTGACCCATCATGCGGTGCTAAGCATAACCCACAGCAAATTCACCCCAGCAAAACCAGGACAGAAAACCGAGGGCAAAGCTAAAAGCAGGTGAAATCTCACATGACACACCAGTAACACAAGCAGTGAGGACACAAGTCAGGTATTCCAGACACTTGCACAAGTTAAAAACAAATAGGTCAGTCACCTACTTGTGTTGCCTTCTGAAACTGCTCCCGGACCACCCCTTTATGAACCACTCAGTGTCACATCTAAGCTGTGAGTTAACCGTGCTTAGTCACCTTTGCTGGTTTGTGCATGAACTCATGCGTCTGCTGCCCAAGCCAGACCCGGGTCCCAGACCCCAACAAGGCTCAAGAAGTCACAAGGAACTCCCAGGAGACAAGATTTGGCCAAAGAAGATTTCAAAACTACATTGGAAGGGGTGGGGGTGTGGGGGGGAAGGTAGGGAAAAAAACCACCCAAAGCTTTTTAAAACAAATTACTTAATAGGCCAGGCCCAAGTCCTTCCAGACCATTAGCTTATTCCTCCTCCTTGCAAATGTCTCATACCGGATGCGTGAGGGATTCTCCTGGGACTTGGCACAGTGGGGTTGTTCCTGGTTCTCGTTCTGGCGTTCGCTGTTTGGATTTACACAGCTTCCTGTGAAGAAACCTGTAGTTAGCACCATGTGCAAGGCATCCTGCAGGGCTCTGATTCTTGTCTCCAGCTCTCATGTGTTCAGAGCCCTGTAGCACGTAACCAAACTGAGAAACCAGGAGCCTGGGTGGCTACCTGGAATATCAGTGCTGTATACGTACACTGCGAAGCATGCTGTAGTACGTATCCTGTACAGACCCTATTGAACAGGCACAACCTGTCTCACCAAAAAGCCTCCAGCTACTCTTCCCTCCACTCCAGCTACAGCTGCTTATCAGATCCTACAGTTCCCATGGGGGATAAACAAGCCTGGATCTCTCCCTCTCCTTGCTTTGAGGCGCAGTAGATAAACGGGACCTGTAAATCCTCACATAATGTAAACCCAGAGGAAAGGGATGTCAAGGCGCTTCAACAGAGCATTACACTATGCGGAAGGTTCCAGGTCTAAGAGCAATCTCCTTTCAAAGTGTCCCCCCACTTACTCACTAGGCAGATTGAAGTTGGGCAGGACAGCATTTGTCTCAAGGCTTGGACACACTTACAAGATGTCCTTGCTTATTTAATTACATGTCTCACCTCTTCAGGAGATCAGAAGTTTACCTGACAAACTACCTTGACTGGTCAGAGGTGGTTTTGTTTCAACAAAAGTCCCAGATTTCCCACAAACCCTCATGTTGACTCCCTAGTCTGTGTGTCTTTGAGGCTTCATGCAAGAAAAGCAAGACCAACTCAAAGTTACCTTCATTGTTCCCTGCCTGCTGCTCAGGAGGACGTAAGTGCTGTGCAGGAGGGCTGGCAGCTTGTATACTTTTGCTGGAAATGAGGATGTCTTCAGGAGTCTGCAGGAAAAGGAAACAAGCATTCTCTTAGCACAGTTGTTCCAAAGAACAAGGCTACCATGGACCTGCTGCCCTGAAAAGGCCAGTCACTTCCAACTGCAATCCAACTGCTAGGCTCTCTCAACTAGAGCTGTGCTGCATGGACGCTGACTGGCTCATTTCAGTAACAGGGGGGCTGCTCATGAAACGCCAGCCTCTGCAGGAAGGACAGTTGCCAAGCACTGGTCAGAGTGGGAGCTTTACTGAACCTGGACTCCAAAGTCAAAGTGCCTCGAGAATGACAGGCAGCTTCTACACGCCTTGGAGACACCAATTTTCAAACTACAGATATTCCAGCCCTGAAAGAAAGACAAGTCCCTGTAAAGTGTCTCATGTTACAAGATCATTAGGCACTTTAAGTGCCATTATGGTATATTCACAGGAGGACAAGCAAAAAAGTCGCTGCAGCACAGCATCCTAGTGTGTTACGAGGCTGCCTGCACACAGGCCGTGCCTTCCCCTACTTGCTACTACCACCATAATCCGGAGCAGAGCCACCTGCCCATTCCTGCTGCCGTCGATGCTTCCCAAAAGCACCAGGGAGCTGTTCTGAAGCAGAGCCCACTCCCCTCTCTCCTTGGCTAGTTTTCACCTCAGCTGGTTCACAGCACAACCACACAAGAAGCTTTTGCCAGCTCAAAGGAGGGGATGGGTTTCTTTGTCCTGCTAGCACTGCAGGCTTACGCTAGCTTGCTGCGTACATAGCCTCAGCGGCCAAGGAAAGCACATTAACTTGAGCTGCCCTCCTGATTTTTGTAGCTCAAACCAGCCACCCAACAGAGACAGGCTAAGAATACACACAGTCAATTACCATGCCCAACGGACAGGCAAAAGCTGGCTGGCTCCTGGGAACCTGGCCAAGCACCGCCAAAAACTCCATCTTGAAGAGGCCTTATGAAGGCACAAAATGTCTCTGCCCACCAGGAGCCAGAGAGCCAACCAGCTTAACTAGCTGCCCAAGCATTAGAAAGGCAGCACTATCCAACTCAGCAGCGCCTTCGCTGAGCTCGAAGGGACATGACAGAATGATCCCTTGGCCACACTCCCTGCTTCCAGTGGCAATACTTAGCAAAAGGTATCAATTCAGGCAAGAAGATGTCCAGACAGATAGTTTGTACGTTGTTCCTTAGAACTTACCTTTTCACTTGGGGGATTCAGTTCCAGTCCAGGTCTGTAAAAGAAGAGCTATTTTAATTATTTCAACTCTGAAGGGCAAGTTACAGGTGATAAAAGTATGACGGAGCCAGCATATTGGACCCCAAGGAAATTGCAGATAAATCTAAGAACATCCAGAGGCACAAGCCTGTTTCAGCCAGGCCACAGAGGTGGAGCTGTAAATTCTTCTGATGGACCGTTCCGTTGCATTACTGAACAACACACTGATGAGCTTTGTCCCCTTCTGCAGAACTTCCATGCAGCAGGTAAAAACAAAGCTCCATGAGCCTTAGGCTGAGTCTTACCTGTCCACCTTTCAGGTTAGACCACAGCTGACTGACCTCCAGCACCACCAGGCATTCAGAGGCTTGTTACAGCCAGGAATCCCAGGACATAATGCGCATGATGCCAGCCGACACCAGGCAGAGCAACTGCTGGCAGCCTCTCAGGCCTTACGGCATAGGCTGGACCCCACACTAATGCAGTGATTAACCTCGCTGTGCTCTGAACTGACTTCTGAAAAGGAAGGGCTGTGCCTGAACAGCACAAACTTTAAAATATCAACCAGCCCCAGCTGACAACGTCACCTAAACAGTCCTTTACAAAACCAGTCCTATATCTGTAATATAAAAGTGACGCATATAGCTTCCCTGCAGGGTTTTCTGTGGTTTCTTCCTGCCTGCTTTACATGGTAGCCTCACCTCATGTTGCTGGTCACATCTTCTTCCACAAAAACCTCCAAGGAGCTTTGACCTGGAGGAGAAAAACATAAGCTAGCTTGGGGATTTCATTCTGAGGCTCCCCAACAGCAGCAATGTGCGCGTGGTAGAGCTCAGGTCTCTGTGCAGGCTTTCCTCCCAGGGAACACGCCGATTGCTCATCTCAGCTTTCCACACCAGCACTACCACCTCCCTCAAGTGTCACTGACAAACTGGTGTAGGCTGGGAAGGCAGAGAACTGAAGCAGCAGCTCCTCTGCCTGCAGACTGCTCCAGCTGCACAAACATGCTCTTGCCTGTGTCAGAGATAGCATTTCCCAGTCAATTGACTTCAGCTGCTGCCTCCCTACACAGTTTTATGCAGAGATTTGGTGGATTTAGGCTGATTTCATTCCCCCCATAACACCACTTAGCTGAAAGTGTTATAACAAATGCCTAGATACAGTGTGACTCAAAGCTGACAAAACTAAATACCAAAGGCCTCAGTGCTTTATTAGAAGCCAATCTGACTTCAGAAGCAATGATCTTAGAAAGTCCAAATAGCAAAACCTTCCCAGGAGTAGTGGGAACAGAAGAGATGAGGAGTTTAGTGCTACCAGGAATAGCCTGGATTTCTGAATCTTCTTTCCCCGATGACTGTGCTATTTGGTTCTCAGTCCATCCACTCTACCTTCACCCAAAAAGGTTTAAGTTCCTCTGCCAATTTCAGCCAAATTTCAGGTGGTGGAGACATTCAGTTCCTATAGATTTTTTGGAGAGTTGGCAGAAGACACTGAAATTAAAGTCCCTCCCCAGGGAATGCTACAGTCTGTTCTGATCGGCCAGACCGCACACATGGCTAGAACAGCCAGACCACATTTTCCCTTTCACCCTCGTTTTTTTGCCCACCCACAGCCTATGTAACCCAACCTCCGGTCCCTGTGCCTATGCCCCAGCAGACGCTTCCTTCACCTGCTGCAGCAAAACACAGCCTGGGACTTGGTCCGACAGCAGATGAGGACCTGAAGATTGCACCCCAAACGGGTGGAAGGCACAAGGCCTATCGACAAGGAGACTAAGAGGAGCCAGAGACAGAGTAAATACGGACAAGCAGCTCCACAGCTGCTTACTCTCCACACCAAAGCAGAGAAGCTGATTTAGCCAAACAAATGCACTTGACAACGGAAAGAAACTTACAGCTCACTCTGCTGGAGGCAGAGGATGATTCTTGTGCCGCTGCCTTCTTTGAAATGGCCCTGCTGATAGACCTCCGGATCATGGTCTCTCTTTTGCTGGCCAGTGAATATTTCTCTGCCAAGGAGGCCCTATGGCTCTTGCCGGGGCCACCCACAAAGCTTCGGTGTCCCGAGCAATGGCGCGTTTTGGATCTCGCTGTGGTTGTTTTGCTGTCGGAGTCCTGGAAAAGCACCTTTTCGAGGCCTTGAGGAGAACGATCTCCTTGGAGCGTGGCAGGATCTCCATTTCTAGCAGCCTTGGGAGTGGAGGTACTTGCCCTCCTTTTGGGGGCCTCCTCCCCCTCCCTTGCTATCTGGCCAGCAGGGACCTCAGAAGACACATCGTGAAGCTCAGTGTCTGCATCCCCCTTGGGCAACTGCTCCCCCGTAACAGCCTTACAGGCTGCATCACTGCTGCCGGCACCCTGAGGGCAGTCCTGGCAATCTGTCTTTGCCGTGGGACCTTGTGCTTCTGCCGGCCATTTCCCAGTCAGTGCTGGGAGCTCGGTTTTAACACTGGGCCGAGACCTCACCGCACAGTCAGGCACGGGCACCTCTTCCCCCTGACGGCTGGGGTTCTGGCGTTGCTCTTTGCTGTGGCGCCTTTGGGAACTTGGCTTGGAAGACACCGTCTTCATGCTGCTTCTCCTTCTGGACAACCTTAAATAAAAACAATTTTAAATGAAACAATGAAGAAGTCCCCCGCTCCCAAATGATTTTTAGAGAAAAAAAGCAGACAAGTTTTGAAGTGAACCTGCAGGCTTCCTCCCTCCACCATTCCCCCTCGCAACCCATCTCTCCTCACTGGTGAAATGCAGGAGCTGAACTTTGAGAGCTCACAGATGCGCTCTGCCAGATTTAGCTGGAACAATTTAGAAATTGCTGCTTACTGTTCTCTGCTGCCTGCAAGATGTTTTTTTCCTGGACGTTACTGCTCTATACCATAGGCAGGAATGCAAGGCACATACCCTCACTGCAACCATCCCAGCTATCAGCCTGGCATGCTGGGCTGACTCACAAACAGGGGTTGTATCATATGGACACAAACTGCAGCAGCTGAGGTACCAGGACACTCATTGCTCCCTGCAGATAGTAACCCACAGCCCCAGGCAGAGCTGACACCAGGGAACAATAAAGTCATATAGGTACAGCCAACTCCACTCCGTTTGCCTTGAGCAAAGTACAGACATCCACACGGGGAGGGATTTTGGATCAAAGATATCGCATTCTCCCATGATCAGCTTCATGTGGAAGTCTCCCCTGCAGAGATCCACAAGACCCCAGCTAGAAACAGACGGCTCTGCTGTTCTCTGGCAGGCTGCTCAGTATAAAACACATCCCAAGCACCGGGGAGGCAGGGAGCCAAGCACTGAGAAAACACCCATGGCTCTAAACGCAGAGTTTGTCAACAGGCTGGGAAACACAGCAATGCTGCCATACGCGTGGTACCTGACAGTGTAATCCTTAGGAAGACAACAAAGAAATACCTGTACAGCCAGGACTCAGGAATTCTTTGAATTACTGTTATTTAAGAGAAAAATTATCAGGTACAGCAACTGTCTCTAGCTCTATTGCTTCAGTTAAACCTGACCAACTACACAGAGACTTAGGGAACTTCAGCAGTGAAACCCTCTTTGCTCCATTAGGTAACTTGCCATGAGAGGATGGAGCCACACGCTTGATCAGCAAGACAAGGAGATCAGATGGACAAATCCAAAACCAAAGGACAACTTTGGTTGTCCAGAGAAAGGCAGCCTCCGATGCCAAAGTGACCCAAGAGGTAGCCAGGTAAAGTGGAGATTGGAGACAAAGATGAAATGGAGAGCTAACGTGGAAGTGCGCAACAGCCAGAGAAGACAGCTAAGAAAACCCACTGCGGTGTAAGAACAAGGTTTTACAGCCCCTGGCGCAAGACCACCTGCAAGCAGGGACTTGTGCTACTGCCAGTATTCAAGTTAATACCCTGTGCCCTCTTTCCAGCCTTGTTCTCTTAATTTCTCATTCTGACCTCCAGCAGGAAGAGGGACTTTTTGCTAGAATTAGCAAAAAAGACTACTAATTGGGAAATGTGCAACTAACAATACACTAAGAAATGGGTTTTAAAATACATACTGAGAAAAACAGAGCAAGGAAAACAACAATGACCTGACCCTGCAGGTTGGAGCACAATGTGCCGAACTGCAGCATGAGCTTCCTGTTGATAGATGACCCCCCGCCCAGGCGTTTTGTCACATCAGCAGATCTTTCCGAAAACTAAGTTTAAATGAGGAAACATACATGCAAGACTTGTCTTCTTCAGGGGTGCAATCCAGCTGCTACCTGAAAACTAATAGTATGTCTTAAGAGCTCTCCCTGTTTAGATCTGCAACATTTTCTTCTCCTGCCCTCCTTCACCACACACACGCATGAACTTCCCACGCTTCCTTACTATTCTGGCTGTTCTCTCCATCCTCCATGTCTGGTTTCTGACAGTCTTTTAGTTCTAACTCTTCCCGTCCAACTTTTGTGGGTTTTTCACCATGGTTATCAAAATTTAAGTGCCTTAACGCATAAACAGTTTACTACTGCATGCCCAGTGACAAGGTTTGGGTCACACTACAGCAGCTGTCAGTGTGCCCACCCTCAGCTCACAGCATATGCTTCTCTGAAGGGACAGTTACCTTAACCGCCTTGCCGCTGACCACAAGATGAGAGCAGATACACAGTCAGCTACTGTGAAGCAGCAGCATCAAGGAAGTTAGCATCACAGCCATCCTTGACTACACATGCAATTAAATCATGCCCTACACCATCCTGCCTTGGCATCTGTTTGGAGGCAACTATTGCCTACTTAGGACTAGTTTTAAAACCCTCAAGTAGAGTCAGTTCTAAGCAAATCACTTGGAATTTCCACTTCAGCTTCACGGCTAACCCCTTTGAGCCCTTCTGCCTGCCAGTTCACACAATGACTATGGACATGCCGTTTCTGCACGTCACTGGTAGAAAGTTCCATTCTCAGGTTCTCTCAGGCACCAGCACAAAGGTTTAGGGAGTGAACACCAGTAGCAGCCTCAGGTCCAAAATCATGCTGAAACAAAATCAAATCAAACAAAACCCAAATCCAAACAGACAAGAAAATAAAATATTTATTATTATTTGTTTCTAACCAGGAAAAAAGAAGAAACAAAAATGAAAGTGAAGGAAACTGGCCAACTCCATCCCAAACTGTCACAAGAATCAAAGCATCAATTGATCTTGACATGCCCTTTAACATGTATTTGCCAACTCAGGGAATAAAATGGCTATTTTACATTCTCATGCACGTGGAAACAGTTACTACTTTGTTTCACTCTTGAAGGCCAGGCAGCAGACCCAGAACAAACCAGCTCACCTACCTCCTCCTGTTTGGCTCCTTATTTTCATCTTTCAGGCAGGAGGACTGCCTTTTCCTGGGACGTCTCCTCTGTGATGGTGTTTTGGGCATTAACTGAGGTTCAGCCCCAAAGTTGCTGTTGAGCAGACAAATGCAGAAGACAGAGGTTGCTTCCCCCCGCCGCCTAAAACAATACTATCCACAACCTGCCCACAAAATAAGGGTCACTCATTGAGAAAGATGAGCATTGGGTGAGAAACAAGCGCGTGAACTGTACCAGCCTCCTGGCAGCAAGGCCCAAACCGACTGCTGACTGCACAGCTGTGTCAAATCACAGCCACTCAGCTGCGGAACCCAGCGCCCACGGGCCTCACACCAGGGCTGGCCCAGCAGCCAGGAGCACACGCAGCCTGACGCTCGCAGGGGCTGGAAGCGGTCTGACACCAGCCAGCTCCCTAGGGGACAGGGAGGTCCCCTTGAGGGCGGCCCCTACCTATCCAGCATCCTCACGCCCTGCTCCTCCACCTCCCGCAGCCAGGCCAGGCGCTTGTGCTCGGCATCGTGGAGGAACCGGGAGAGCCTCTGCCCGCACACCTCCAGCAGCCGCGTGGGACCGTCAGCCCCCGCCATAGCCCTGCCTGAAACACAGAGAGGCGAAGGCTCGCTGGCACCCGGGGACACCCCCACGGTGGGAGCGGCGGCACCAGGCCGGCCTCCCGCCTCACGGCAGGGCGTGAGGACGGGCCAGGGCTCGGTGCCGC
>WAAD01032988.1:134566-177288 GCA_013389945.1 Fregata magnificens | reverse complement strand
TCAGCGCCTGGAGGGGGGGGCGGCTCGTGGGAGGCTGGAAAAATCCCCTGCAAAAGGTGGCACGAAGGTAGCCGCCTCCCCACGAAGGTAGCCGCCTCCCCACGAAGGTAGCCGCCTCCCCACGAAGGTAGCCGCCTCCCCACGAAGGTAGCCGCCTCCCCACGAAGGTAGCCGCCTCCCCACGAAGCTAGCCGCCTCCCCACGAAGCTAGCCGCCTCCCCGCCGCTAAAGGCCTGGCCAGGCGCCGTGGTCTGGGGCACGCTCGGCCTAGTGGCCCCGCATGTTATGACACCCCGGTTCTTGGGAAAAGCGCCGCTGCTTGTCACTGGGTTCCATTCTGTAGCTCTGCGTTTCTCCTTTCTCTTGTTATCCCTTCCGCTCTAAAGTGATTACGTACGTATCCTGCGTTAGCTGCTTCCTGCAGCTCTGTGTGTGTTGGGGTCTTAGAGGGGCTTGTCCCAGATGTTTTAGCTTTGTTTCTCCGCGCGTTCCCGTTGGTGCGTGGAAGGGCTTCTGTCTGTTCTTGAATCCAGTTCCAGCCTAATGCGCTCTTTCTATTGTTAGATTATCTAGAAGGAGGAATAGCAGTCTCAAACTGGTATCCTCCACACGATATTCTCAACGGCTCCGAAATAATGAAAACTTGGAACTCATCAGGGCTGAGGCCAAAGAAGTCTCTCCACCTCAGCGTGTGACAAGATCCCAGGCCGCAACAACTGCTAAAAGCTCAGAGCTCCTTTCCAAGGTCCTTCCTGAGACCCCTCCTGTCCAGCAAGTTCAAGGGAAGGCTCCCTTAGTAGAAGCTGATGTCAGTGATTGCGTTAGCCCTGAGATACACCTCCAGAAGAGTGCATCTAAACCAGCAGAGCAGCTCTCCGCGACCATCATCTTGAGCTCAGGTGATGGTTCTCCCAAGGAAAGCAGGGCTGATGAATTGCCACCTGTGCCTGCAGCCTTGGAGCTGATGGTCCCTCATACCCCTGAGGCAAACGATGCAGGAGAAAGCAAGGCTGCATCTAAGCTGAAGGGAGGAAAGGCAGCTAATACTACAGTCATTTTGAGTGAAGAGCCTGGGCTGGAGGAGGTAGATGACTCTGCTCAGGTACAAGAGGGGTCTGATAAGGAGCCTTCCCAGCGCATAAGGGGTAGCCCAGGGACTCCGACAGGCTCTAGGCTGAGCCGTCGCTCAGTGCGCAGAAGTCTGATGGGTAAAACTTCCATGACGCGCAGAACCTCCTTGGCAGAGAAATACTCGCTAGCCAGCAAGAGGGAAAGTATGATCCGGAAATCTATCACCAGGACAATGGTCAAGAGGAAGGCAGCTCGAAAGTCATCCATGCCCTCCAGTCGCGTGGACGGTAAGTTTGAATGTCACCAGATGAGTTTGCTTGGCGCCATTCCTGCTCTTTTTGTTGATCTACTGCTTTTTGCTGCTGAAGGAAGACAATGCTATGGGGCTAGTTCTTCAGTTGGGGTGCAGCAGCTGATCTCCCTAGGCTAGACAACCTGCAGTTAAGCATGGATGTTCTAACTGACTTTCTAGAGACCTATGTGAATAGAGAAACCCAGGTAACTGTGCTAGTTCCTGGCCTATGAATTCAGCCTTGTAAATCAACTGGGAGAACAGCTGTAATGTCTTCTGAGTTTCTGTGGTTGCAAAGTTAGAGAGAAAGCTGGCGAACGGGGTTTGTTGCTGCTGGTGGCTGCTTAAGAGGGTTATGGGCTCTCAGAAAAGCCTGTATATTCTCTGGGAAATGAGGTACCTATCACAAATTCACCGCTCTTTAAACAGAATCTGGCTGCTAGCTCTAGAGCTTCTCTTTTGAGAGGGGAATTTTGAGGCTGAACCCTGTAAATTTATTAAAAGTCTTCCAAACTTTTACAGTTTGCAATAGAGGCAGGTTTCAGTGAAGGACAAACTGGTTTAAACGTTCTTCCGTGCTACTGGAATGCAAGCATTGGATTTAGTGCAGGAGAACAAAGTGATGGATCTAACACCTCCTTTTTTTTTTTTTCAAGCTGAGGGAAAGAAGTGGCTAGTAAGTAGTGGACTAGTAAATGGCTCCTGAAATGCAGGTGATGCAAGAGAACCTCCTCCATGCAATTTGATGTTGAGGGGAGACTGGCTTTTTTGCACAGCATACTTCTTTGTTTGATGGGAGAACTAATACAGCTGAAATAATGTTACTGTAATGTGTTCACCTGCAGTGTTCTAGCTATGTGGGATTTGTGCTGTATAAAACTGAATTTTCTTGAAAAGTTATCCCATTTTTGCTGTAGAGGGATGTGTTTGGAGAAGCACTTTAGTGGTTTTTTTTCCGTACCAATTTAACTGTTCTAGTTGAATGTTTTTCCAGAACCGGAGCACTGCAGTCCCCAGTACAGGGTTTCCTGTGCTGGTAACAAGGTACTGTAGAGTTGTGTGTAAGCTTCTAACCGCAGTGTTGAGGACTCCCTCAGTAAAAAAATGAAACTGTAGGGAAGTCATCTCATCTGTAATTTTGAAGAGGCACTGAAGAAGCTTTATCTACCCAGTTTAAATGATCAGTCTGTATTGTCCGCATCTGGATTACCTGGGAGCCTTAAGGGAGGATTTATTTTTTCCCCCTCAGTGCTACTTGACACAATTGTTCTTCTGCCTTGTCAAAATTTCCAGGTGTAAGGAGAGGAACTGAGATGTTTCAGGCAGCTCCAGTTGAGCTGGTTAACTCTTGAAAGCCCAAAGTGCCTTAATCGACTGCAGACTGTGTTTGCTGTGTCTGTGATGCATCAGATCTTGCACTGGATACGTGTACAGCACGTGTGTTTGTGCTTCCTTCGATAACATCTGCGATGGAAGTACGGGAGCAGACTGCATGCTCGCACGCTCTGACTGTGCAAAGTCTGCCCTTGTGTACTCTGCTCAGGCTGAAGCTGCATTGCCTTCTTAATTATTAACAGCAGTTTCCGGCTGTGCTGGTACTTAAAAGCTAGGTACCACTGAGCCAGCTGGAATGCTTAGCAGGAAGCAGCACTCTGACTGTAAATAATGCTGGTTTTAACTACTGCTAATATCTGGACATGGCCCTGCAAGATGAGTCTAAGCCCAAAGCTAGTGACTCTTAATGTAAGCTCTTTGAATATCACTTTGAACTCATCTATAATTGAAAACATCTGTTTTCTTATATTAAAATTGCAGGCAGCATTTTCTCTAGTGCTATTTAGGTATACTCAGCTGCCCTCACTTGTAGCAGCATGCATTTGGATTGCAGGCGGTAACCCAGGAGGCAGAGCAAATGCCTTGACAACAGTCTCGGGTCAACTTCGCTCCTACAAAGAGTCTTGGCCTGCACCTGTATGTTATAGCTCTGGCATTTTTTTCTTTTCCTGCAGTCTCCAGCTCTGGAGAGGTGCCAGAGGATGAAGAAACAGTTCTCAAAACTGGGTGAGCCTACTTTAAGATATTTCTTTATCCTTAATATCCTGCTTGGAGGATTTTTTTACAGTGGCATTCTTGGTATAAAATGCAGTGCTTGCAGGTAACAAGTGGCTTCTCAGTTTCCTTGATGTTATTAAACATGGCTGCCTTTTCTTTTTTTTTTTTCCCCCCCTAGGCCTCCTCCTGGACCTTGTACCCCCTCCAAGTTGGTAAGATTTGAGCAGAGGTTAAAAGCATTTCTGTTTGTGTGGACTTGAGAGCAAAATGTGTTGAATACACTTCTCATTTGTTATTGGGGAATTAGGGAGCTCTGGCTGCAGATCGCCAGACTCAGTCAACCTGCTGCATAGCACTTGAACAAAGAAGGCATAGAGCACTCAGCTCACATATGTGCATGAGCCTATCCAGAGCCTCCCTGGTTCTGATACACAGGACTAGAGAAAGTCTGAGATTGTCAGGTCTGTTTTAATCACAATGTTCCAAAATCGGCAAAACAAAACCCAGTAAAGTTGTATTTGGAAAGTGAGCAAATGTGACCCAAGGCTTATTTCGGATGCGAGGAGAGGTATTCTGTCAGTATGGTGTTACAGTCTCAGGTCCTTTCAAAGCCAAGGCCAGCTTTGACTAGAAAATAGCATTCTCTCTGTCATTTTGCATAAATATATTTAAATGTAAATGATGGGTTGATGCACGCCAGCGCTGAATACCAACCTTGGTATCGCTGGCATTCAGAGTAGAGTCCTGCTTTCTGGCTCTTGCTTTTTAGCCTCTTGCCTAGAGAGCAGTTGTATGAAAATTCAATCCTGAATCTATACAGACAAATAACCTTCTTATAATTCAGGGGAGTATTTTTCAGTTGGACAGAGTTTGTACACTATTACTATTTCTGTATTTTAAAGCTTCTTTTGACCTTTTCGTTAGTCCTGCAGATTTTTCAAAGCTTGTCAGTTTGTCTTAAGACAACCACAGAAATTTGTAAATATCATTCAGATCAAAACATATCCCTCCACAATTCTCACTGCCCTCCTGAGGAAGAAATCCCAGGATTATGTCAGTGTTTTGTCCAGAATAATTTTCAATAAGCAAAGACTGAATTAATGGAGTGGAGCTCTGTGGCCTTAAGCGCTTTTCTAAGTGAGGGCAGGCTTATGCATGCTTTTTTATGGCTGTGCTTGTCAGTAGATCTGCAAAAGTTCAAATAAACTCAGTTTTTCTAATGCCTCTGGATTTTTAGCTTGCCTGAGTTACAATTGTAGAAAAGCTTAAAGGGAAAGTGGGGAGAAGAGAAAAATGAACAGATTGCTTTGCAGATCCGTGAACAGAGGACTCGTATCTTTTGTTTCTGTACCCTGATGAATTCATAAATACAGTCTAGTCCAGGTAGGGTATTTGATCTATCCTTGATCCTCATCTTTTAGTTCTATACCACTGCTGTTGGGAGTTGACCTTGTAGCCTGTCCCATTCTTAGCCTCTGTCACCAGGTTACCTTACGCGATCTATCTATCTCTCTCTCAGCAGTTTTCCTGGCAAACCAAACATGGTTTGGTTTCTGCCAGAGACTTCCTTTGGGAGCTGTGAGCAGCGTGAAAATGCGGTGACTCAGCAACCTTCTCAAACCAGAAACTATCCTTGTCTATAGGAACATATAAAGACAATACCTGTATGCATGCTGTTACTTAACAGTCAGATTATTCTCAGGTCTGATCTTGGATTAATTAGATCTACGTCCTTCTGTTAGGCTACAAGATGCTTCCTATACCTAGCCTTAGGATAAGACTCTACAGAAGCATTTGGGGAGGATAAAGTTTCCATACTTCTTTCTTCTCTTCCCAACTCCTCTGTGTCTGCCAGCCTACATGCTGGCCAACATGGGTTTGGGGAGTGGAGTTAATGCTTGTATTGCTAGCAGAGTGCGGATTTCAAAAGCCATTGCCTGCTGTGTCACAGGCATATAAAACCATTATCACAACAGAATTTTATATAAGTGCAAAGGCAGCAAATAGCAATGCATATCACATTCATAACAGAAACAGATAAATCAAGGAAATGAGCTGTTTATCTTTGCTGTCTCCTTCTTTGTCCGTTCATCACTGCTAAGTAAAATGAGTGCTGCCTGGCTCTTTGCCAGAAGTCCAGCAAGCATAAACAGATTTCCAACTTGAAATGCTTTTGTCCTTAATAGTTTATGAGTTTGTTCAGTTTAAGCAGTCAATCCCTCTTTGCAGATACTTGGGTTCTGTTAACGTCTGTGCTTCTAGTGGTGACGTGACATCAAGGAATTTACCGAGATGGTGTCCCGAGGTATTTTTCACAGCTGGAGGTTAGGACTTCACTCTGAGTACTGGCACCAGTACTTTATACTATGCATGCGGTTTTGCATTATCTCGTAATATTGCAGACAGCATCCTTGTCAGAATGACATCACGATTTGAAACGGTAATTGGCTGTTTCTGTGTGAGAATTGTGCTGAAACCCATTTGCTTTTCCTACAGAATCCCCGAAGTCCACGAATGTCACTTCGCTCTCGAACCGTCAGCAGAAACGAACAGCCGCAGGAGACGAGCAACAATGGTAGCTTCCAGTGGATTTTTGTGGCAGAATTTAAAAAAGTCATCACTTTGTTGGGTGGCTGTCTGGGAAGTTTGAAAGATTGGCTAGTTAATTTGAGATCCCAGTTTGAAAGACTAACCTAATCTTTGACAAGCGAGGATTTGTTTCAAGAGATGAGCAGTTAGGAAATTCTGTGCTAGAGTTATTTTCCACCCTGGGAAGCGCACGGAAATGAAGATGGAGGGAGGCACGTTCTCCAGGTTGTGGGAGGCCTAGTTGAACCCCGTTTCTGAAGCAAGCAGTTGCTCTGTATCTGTGCAGAACACAGTAGCATTGCATTAGTGCAAACTGCATACCACAGATGACTTTAGACACCTTTGCTTTGTTTTGTATTTCTAGGTCTGAATGGTGCTGTGAGGTTGCTTGCTGAAAGCAAGAAAGGTCCTGCTGTGCGTAATTCATGGCAGGTTTTTTTTTTTTTTTTGCTATTTAGTGAGCTGCTAAATCTGTTGTCTGCTTTCAAAGCTGTGTTGGAAGGGATTTTTTTTCTGCTAGAACTAACTGTGTAACTATGCTTTCTTTCAGAAAACAACCTAAATAAGAACGGGGAGACCCAGGAACCACCCCAGAGTGCCAGGTATGTTCGTGGAATCATTCTGGTTGGAAGGTGCCTCTGGAGATCTGTAGCCCAGTTCAAAGCAGGTTCAATGCTGAAACATTGTTAAATGGCTTCAGTGTTTCCTGGCTATGAAACTTTTGCAGTGAGTTTTCTCTGCCATTATGAAAAGAGGATTTAATTTGTATCTATCACATCAGAAAATTTTTATTGGCTATCTACTTGTGCATACACAATGAAACATCTTTCAAGCTAGGATAGTTTTATGACCTTTTTTTAAACCTGACTTTGAGACAATCAGGAGGATTTGCCATGTATGATGGACTGTGTTTTTCTCGCAGGAGAAAGCCAAGTTACAAAAGAGCTGTGGATGAACGCTATGACAATCAGCAAGCGGAAGATGGAGGGCTTTCTCCTCCGAGAAGAAAGACCCCATCCCCTGCCTTTCCAGCCAGCAAAGTAAGATCCTTGTAACCCTGATGTGCTTCACCAAGACCTGTTTCTTACTCACGCTCCTGAGGATTGTTTTTGGCATTCCTCTCACAGGTTGTACGTCCCTTCAAAACATTTTTGCACACTGTGCAGAAGAACCAGCTCCTCATGACGCCAAGCTCTGTGGGGAGAAATGGAGTAATAAAATCTTTTATCAGGTACAACACTCCTCTCCAATCTGATCCCAAGGTAAGACGAGACTGTTGTAAGCTAGTACGTGATGGTCAGATGAGTGTCTAAGTTAAAGCACAGACATGAAAATCTTTTCAACCCGTATTAAACTAAGAAGTAACTTAAGCTGTCTGTTTACACTTACATAAACTAAATAAAATTATGATTAGTCAGCTTCCTAAAGAATTCTAATTTGGACTCAAAGCTTTATTACTCTAGCATTCCCCTCTGGTATTAGCAAGTAACAGCTGGGAAGGAAAATGAAAGGGGATTTTGAATACTGCAGTTGAGGTGTATATATATAACTGAAGTCTGCACATCCAAAGTCTCCTTTCTAGGACTTTTCTAACGAGTAAGGTCTGAGCAAATGCCTTTAAATCCAAGCTTTTGATGTTCTGAGGCTTTTCAGACCTTTGAAGCAGGAAGAAGCATGAGGCTGTCCTGAATAGGAGACTGCTGGGTCAGTGAGACAAGTATGCCAGTGTCCAAATCTAATAGGCATCGATATCAATGCAGTATAATTGTTGCAACCAGCAAAGACAAACAACACACCTTTGCCATTTGCAGGCAGGTGCCTCTACCTATGCAATACCACAGTGAAGTTTACAGCATCACAGGGAAAGCTCCTGTACCCGAAACAGAGTAGTTGTTTGGGTGGATGGGATTTGAGGAGATCTGGTTCTAGATTTCCAAAGGGAGTTGGTTTTCCCTGTGTTCTGCTTACACAGGACAGTTTGGTCATAAATCACGATCATTTAATTACATGGGCTGGACTTGCAGTAGGCATACCACCTGCATCACTGATGGGCAGCCCTCACTCTTACTGATCTGCATTTAGATTTGGTATTTAACTCATAAGAGAAGTCACTGTTCCAGGAAAAGCAGCTTTCAATCAGTGTGCTGTAATTCCTATTCCAGAATAGTGCTCTGACAGTGTCAGGCAAGTAAAAGGCTGTAGCTTCATGGATGCACCCAGGGACGTGCTAGAAGCTGGCATGCCGAGCATAGATTGCTCATACTTCTAATACCCAACAACTTCCCTGCAAAATAAGGTAGTTCTAGGGCTTGTTTTCACTTGCAGGAGAGTTGGGGAGGGAGAGGAGGGCATACTGCAGAAACTGGTTTTCCTGCCTCTAGCTTCTGTCTGGCAACCTAATATCAGAACTTCTTTGTATTGCTTGAAGCTGTCATGGTTGTGCTGCTTAGAGAGCCTTGCTGTACTACAGCAGATAAGAGAAGTCTATCATTAGGAAGTAGTGAAGGATTCAAGCTTCAGTCTCACTGGTGTTCCTGCTGACGTTGGTGTCTCTATTGGCAAAGGAGCTAATATGCTGAGAAAAGTGACTTCTGACTAGTGCACCCTTTGTTGCCGTCAGTTCACTGAATGTTATATTTTAGGTTTCACTCCAGTGCGGGCAACTTCCCCTCAGGACTTTTTCCGTGTGGGGGCTAAACATAGCTAAATAGCACCAGAGCAATAAGATAGAATTTTTAGTTTTAAACTAGCCAGTTTGGATACTAATAACATTTTTATTTTTATATATATAAAACAATCATTTACAGCATGGAGCCCAGCGTAAGGTAATCACTTGAATATTTCACCATGCTTATCAATGGGTTTGTACTAAGACCAGGCCTGTCATAATTAGGCATCTGCAGTACCAAATCTGGCACTAAATTACTTTATCTTAATCTGTTTGCTGTGACTGTAGTGATGGCTACATCTTGCTCTTCTAATTGACAGTATACTTAGGCTGAGTTAGCTGGACTGTTTAGAAAAATGAGAAAAATGCCTTGCATTTCTGTCTAGATGACATATGGGGCTGACTCTGCTTGAAACAAGCTGTAAGCACTCTGTCTAAATGGTGGTGGTTTACCACGAGATAAAGCTTTGTGGGAAGCAAAGACGCCAGTGGGAGCTCTGAGTTGAAGTAAGCAAGGTGTTTCCTAGAGCACCATCTGTCCCCTACACTCGCTGCAGGAAGTTAGTATCATTGCCAAGCATTAGCACTGCTTTTTTCGTTCTTTTTACCAATGTAAATCACAGTGCTGTCTGTCTGCAATCTCTGCGGAAGCTGCCTGGACTTCGGGAGCTGATGCTTCTGTCTCAACTTCCTAGCTTCTTCTCTTGCTCTCTAAGATTAGCACCACTGCCTTGTTTTCCATCGCATCTGTTCCCAAACATCCATGACCACCTCGCAGGCTACCTGAGCTCTGTTTCAGGGTTGTTACCATCCCTTGGTTCTGGCTGCAGTTCCTTGGTGTTATCTCTGGGCCCTTACTTAACCTGAGCAAGTTGAGGTAGAAAGAAGCCCTGGCAGGTGGGTATAATCACATTTCAATCCACCTCAGGAAAAGGAGAGACAGAAGCTAGAGATGCTGAGGAAAAAGCAAGAAGCTGAGCAGCTGAGAAAACGAAAACTGGAGGAAGAAAAGAAACGGCGACTAGAAGAGGCAAAGCTGTGAGTATATGCTTTCTGCCTTGTCTGGACTGCTCTCTCTGTATGTGTAGGTCCCTCTATCTAGGTCTTTATCTTGCAGAGTCCTTACATGCAGCAAAAATTCTTGTCGGCTTGCTCTCAGACCGCAAAGACAGTATTTGTTCTCATAGTATCTATCTAGAATGCTAATAAAAAGTTAACTGTCCTAGCTGACTGCTTCTTCAGCTTTTTGTCTTAAGGCCTCTGTCTCAGATGGAGGTTAAAAATATTGCTAATGTTTAAATGAATGGTGTATTTGGTTCATTGCATTTCATGCTGCCCAAGAGCTGTGTCTGTTGGCCTTGTATTTGAGTTGTAAGGAACTCATCTAGCTGGACTACAATGATAAAGGTGCCCTGTGTCCTATAGGAAGCGTGAGGAGCGGCTGCGCAAAGTGTTGCAAGCTCGGGAACGGGCAGAGCAAATAGAGGAAGAGAGGAAAAGGCGCATTGAGCAGAAGATAGCTCTGTTTGATGAGAAGACTGAGAAGGTAAGGCCCAATATACCTATAGAGTTTGTTTGGGAGAATAAATCATCTGTTGAGGTAGACGATGCCACACGAGTGTGCCTTCCAGAAAGAGAGGAACTGAGGCTGCTTGAAATCTAGAGAATGAACTTGAGAAGAGCTGAATAAATAACTTTCCAGAAACTTGGTGATTCTGAGTGACTGCCTTTCTCTTGGTTACAGCAAATGGCAGATGAAAGCTGTTATTTTCCAGAATTATGAATCTAAATGGGCTTTATTAAGGCTCTGTTAGTCAGATGGGAGAAGAACTTCAAGTAGATAAAGCCAGCCTAATGGCCCTGAGGCTTTATCTACTTTAAGTTGTTCTCCCATCTGACTAATAGATGAAGAGGTGAAAATAAACATACCTCCTCCAGAGCCCTTCTTGTATCTGAGACTTTCAGACAATTTGCACATGTGACCATAGCAGTCATTTGTCTGCTTTAATTATCTGCATCTGCTTTTCCTATTGCATGGTTCTGAGAAAATATTCTGATGGCTTTTGTGGTATTAGATGTATAAATACCAGAATAGGATCAGCTCTTCTTGTGGAGATGTAAAAGAAGGTCATTTCCCTAAATATTACCTTTTTTAGAAATAAAGCACAGGTCCCATTGGCTCCTGGTGGCAAAAAAGGAAGGTTTTGCCCCGTGAGAGGGTGGGAGCTCTGCATCTCTGAGACTTACTGCTATGATATTTCGCATGCACAGCGAACTGTCCCATCTGAGACTTAGGTATTTGGCTAGCTATGTGTGTGTCTTAGGTGCGGGAAGAAAGGTTGGCAGAAGAGAAGATCAAAAAGAAAGCAGCTGCCAAGAAAATGGAAGAAGCAGAGGCCCGGCGCAGGCATGATGAAGAGGCCAGAAAACAAAAAGCACTGCAGCAGGTCCGTGCCGGAGCCCGTCCTATCATCCTGCATGCAATTAGAATGGCTGCAATCTGCCACAGTCCTTGTAAGCAAGGAATCCAGCGGGAGTACTAACACGAACCAACTGAGTGAAAATTAGTGTAGCAGAGAGGCTTTGTCCCTAAAGCTCTCCGCAATGTTGTGCTTCCTGCTTCCTCTTGCAATATGCTGTAAGCTGTTAGTGGTGGTTGCAACCTGCATTTCTTCCGCAGTTTTGGACAGATTCTTACTAAAGACCTTAATTTGTGGATCGGCAAGTATTAAAGTCTCTCAGTTAAACCTGTCTCTCAGAGATCCAGAGCATGGTGGGCCATTAGGCCCGTTGGGGTACATTGTGGGCAGGGAAAGGCCAGCATTGAAATAGCTGGAGAGATGATGCACCTACCTTGAAAGCACCGGGACTTCAGCCCTGAGTTGTTGCCCTGCTGAGTAGTGATTGGTGCTAGACACTTGGGTCAAATAAGGTGTTCCTGCTCCTTTATTCTGTAGCCTGTTCCTGTACAATGTAAGGTGAGTAATTGCCTTGTTGGGCTTAGCAGGAGGAGGAGGAACGTCGGCACAAAGAGCTAATGCAGAAGAGGAAGGAAGAGGAGCAGGAACGTGCCAGGAAGATTGCCGAGCAGAGACAGGCAGAACAGGAGAGAGAGAAACAGCTGGCTGCAGAGAGAGAGCTGGAGAGGAAGAAGGAACAGGAGAAGAGGATCCAGGCAGAAAAGTAAGACAATATCCATTTATTTACTAAATTCTGTGCTGGGACTTTGAAAAGAAGCAGGAACAGAGGGCACTACCGAACGGCTCAAACAGTGAATGAAGAGCTACTTTGTGCTGTCAGTACAGCTCTGGACCATCATGGGTACTGAGCTGACAAGAAGAAATTCTAGGCTCAATGATGTAGGAAGTATGGTGGGGAGTGCCCTGAAAAGCTGTGAGAAAAAGTAGGGGTTTGCAGTAGGCCCTGGGTGGGAGGGTACCCCTGTGCAGTTTTGAGTGTAATGTTCTGCTGCTTTGGTTCTCAGGCTACGTGAACAGCAGGAGAAGGCTGCTCGCCTGCAGAAGGAAGTGTTGGCTGCTAAAGAACAGCTCCGCAAGGAGATGGAGAAGAAAGAAGTAAGTACTCTCTTTTTGTAGATGGGTAGAGCCACATGGATCTGACTTCAGTAGCCGTTACTGTTAGGAGCAGCTGAGCTGTGAAGCTATTAAGAACCCTGATGAGTTAGTTGTTGCACTTCTGAACCTGAGCCAACCAAAGGTGCTTTCACCCAGAGTCTGTTTTCCGTCCGTTTCAGAAGGTACGCTTGCTCTCTTTAGATGGCAGCAGTGCAAAAGGAAAGGGCAGATAATGCACATGTTGAAGTGAGGTTTTTGGCTTTTCCCCCCTTCTGTGCCCAGGTGATTCTGTACCTCTCTTGATATCCAAACAATAAGTAATCCCAGACTTTTCAGAAGCAACACTTTACATTTGTGCCACCTTCAGCAGAACCACAAGTACAGACTGTAGACTCTGGCAGGTTATTTTCTGCAACGATCATGCCAGCATAGATTAACTAAGCAGGCGTTTTTGCTTGTGGTGTTGAAGAGGGAACTTTTGATGCCTTGGCAGTCCGTGCTATTTGAATAAAGCAACTGCAGCTAGATAGGCTCAGGTTTTTGCTTAACTTGCAGCATGCATTTTCACTGCAGCAGAGATAAAGCCCACAGGTGGTGTTCAGGTAGCTTTTGGAATGTTCCTTCTGAAGGATTTGCACACAATAATTGCTGGGAATCGGTAGCAAACCCTTTGCTATTTGGACTGTTGCTTTTTGGTTTATATAAGATCTGGGACAACTTGCAATTTCAAGATGATTTGTGAGAAAGAACAGAAGGTTGGAATAGTTGATTGGAAATTGTCCAACGTTTGCCTGAAATCATTGTCACTCCACTTGGCAGAGCTGTGATATTAGCACGCTGACAGCAGTTGTCCAGCTACCTTCAGGGAGCTGAATTCCTTGGTGGGGATCCCCGCGTGCCCAGCGAGCTCCTCACCCTGACAGTTAGCTTCGTGAAGTTGACAGGCAGCTGGTGGTAGGCCTGTGTACAGCATGTCCTGGCGTTAAGACTGAGTGGGGTTTATTTCACTTGATTTTAGATGTCTATTGTTTGAGTTAGCAGCCTCTTGGTTTCCTTTAGATCCAGTAGGAAAAACTAAGCATTCATAGGGTGAGATTCTTTTGACCTGATTGGGACAGTTACTGTACAATGGGATGACCTGGCCTCTAAAGATACTTGTTTATTAGTCTAAAGAGAGGCTAAAATCAGTAGCACAGACTTTTCCATCTGCAGATGGTCAGCTGGCTTCTGATGTTTATATCCTAAAGATAAAGACAGTAGCAAGTTTTTCAAAGCATAAGGTCATTGCATTATCAGAGGAAGGCAACTAATGCTCTTAAATGGGAAGGTCACTTTGTGCCACTTTGAGGAAAGCTCAAACTGTTGCATTGTATTTGTTCACTGTCTGCACTGTGTTCAAAGTGCTCCTTAGCATCACAAGTAACAAAGACTTGCAATTAGATGCTTAGATTTTTTTTTTTTTTGCATATCAAAAAAATGGATGCCTGGATTAACAGCGTAGTTTAGTTCATAAGATTAATTCATTTGTGATGTTGGCTTGCCAGCAGGAGGAGCAGAGGCTAGCAGAGATGAAGAGACAGGAGCACGAACAGAAGAAACTGCCAGAGGAACAAAAGGCTAAAGATATAGCCCAAACACAGCACCTAGAAAACAAAGAGGTAATTCTGCTCTCTCTGGTGAAGTTTCTTTAAGGGATGACATCAGAGAACTTTGATTCCAGCACTGACATGCTGTTTACAATGGGCAGTTTTACCCTCTGCTTTTTATATTCCCTTTCAATAACGAAGGGGTTCTGTAAACTTTTTTTCTGGTTATCTGAGGTTGACTCCTGGTGGCCTTGAATATTTAATTGACTTTTGGGGAGTGAAAAGGAGGGAATGGAATTGGCAAGTATTTGCCAGGATTTTCTTGTTGTCAGGATAAGGCAGTGGCTGTGAAAGTTGCCTTGCCTTTCTGAGCTCTTTAAATACTGGATGAACCTCGCAGGCAGCAGCGATGCTGAAGTAGTGTTATTTAAGTTCAAAGTTGGAAACAGCCACAGGATGGCAGCAGAGCCTGTGGAATAGTATTGCCTCTGGGCCTCACTACCGATGGCACTTGAGAAGGTCCTGGAAGTGAGGTACATACATGTCTTCAACATAGAAGACAAATATATGGATCTTTATCTCCTTCCAAAGCTATGTATTTTAATGTGTAAATGCAAAACCAGTGAAATATGAGTTAATGTTAATGGACACAAAGCCATGAAGGCAGCCTCTCATGGGGAAGAAAAACTGTTTCCAGCTCTCTAGAGATACTTGTCCCTCTAGTTAAGGACTGACCTATGTTTCACAGCTAGTGAAATTTGCAGTTTTAAGTTTTTCTTCATCATTTGCATTTCCCTCAGTCATGCCGTTCACATCAAAATGGTAATACAGTTTGTCCTGAGCTGATATGTGCGTATTCTCTACAAGGTAATATTCAGTTTAATATTATTAAACCCAGAAATTTGGTTGCAGAGTATTTAAAGCACATTACTTGGCTCCAGCTTTGAGGATGTAACAACTCCATTTAAGCCTTGCTTGAATTGAACGGAACTGCTGTATCTGTATTAGATGCATGTATTGCTGGCTTGTTCATGCCATACGCAGCCAATTAAGCAGCCTAATTAAACAGGAGAAGGCAATGCAAGGTTGTAATTGGGTCAAAACTTTAGAATTTGGTTCAAGTTCTTGGGTCAAAACTTTAGAACTGCCCAACTTCAGGTTTTGCAATTATGCAGTAAAGCAAGAGGTCGAATATTGAGGTATTCTGGTCTACAAGCGTCTCACTGCAACTTGGAAGCGTAGCAGTGCTATTGCACCTAATGCCTGTGGAATATATTTGTCTTCTAGAATTCACCTGCCTGCAATTCATACCAGATGACTCCACAAGCCCAGAAAGAGCCAAAGCCCCCCACGATAAATCCAAACAACTATGGACTGGATCTGAACAGTGATGACTCTACTGATGACGAAAGCCAGCCTCGCAAGCCCATCCCTGCCTGGGCCACTGGTACGTGCGAGCAGGTTGAAATCTGTCTTGAGAGCCCCCAGCAAACCCTACTGCAGCTTTGCTCCAATGGATAATAAGACCTGGTGTAAGATTTTGCCCTGTCCCTCCTACTTGCACACTGCAGTTAAAAGTACTAACCTCTAGCAGTGTGGCTGGAGTGCTGAGTCAAGGGCTTCTCCACCACTTGGGGAGCTTCATGGGACAATATTGGGGAACAATACTCTTTTAAACTGCCTTAACAGAGCTGCTAGTGTCATTTTGCCAGCGTGAATGGAGTAATTATGAACTAGTGCTCTGGCCTTGAGCCTGCTTGATATTGATTTATCTTTAAAAAGCAAAGCAATGCCAGATGTCACGGGCTAGGCTCCAGACTGGTGGCTGTTCTGCTTCTGAAATACTCAGTTCCATAATTTCATATTCCGTCTACCCCAGGGGAGCTAAGAAGTTGTGGGGAAACTAATGGTATCTGCAGGAAGAAAAGCTGAGAAACCTTGCCTCTTGCAAACTTATTCTAGTTCCTGGACAGAGTTCAGTACGCGCAATATTCGCCCCTCCAAGCGATATATGCTGAAGCTTTAGGCTTAAACAGGGTGCTTTAAAACATCAAATACTGCAGGATTTCTCCCATTTGCGATCTCGGTGCGATTAGGGATGAGGAGAGCAGGGACACATTGCATACAAACAGCCGTTTCCATTAAAAAAAATTAATGAAAATTTAATCTTTTGTTTCTCTAGGGAATCAGCTTAGCCAAGCTGTAATCCGCCAGTACTACAACCCTCCCAATGTTGACGCACTCTTTGGGGTGATCGCAAGCCCCAAGCTGGAGGACATCTTTTACAAAAGCAAACCACGCTACTTCAAGCGCACAAGCTCTGCTGTGTGGAGCTCCCCGCCGTTTCCAGGTGCCAAATCGGTTCTAGGCCCGCCATACAGCCTGAAAAAGTACTGAGGTGGGCAGTGGCTGTTTCTTGTGGAGCAGTGGGTATGCATTTCTATCTCTCTAGGTGAGAAAAGAGTTACTGTTCCGTATCTGTAAATCTGTAGGTATTAGCGTTGAATAAATGTCAGCTCTTACTGGGCCTCTTGCATTTTCTGTTTTCGGGGCTTATTTTCTCACTGTTAGGCAAAACAGCAAGCTTTTGGGAGGTACTGCCTCGGAAAGATGCATCTCCTTTTACCATTAGCTTTAAGCTGGCAAAGGTTTAGACCTTGAGGTCATGAGAGTGCATCACCTAAAGCTGTACGATCCTCGCCTCTTCAGCCAAGCAGACCTGGTGGTAGCTGCCAGCAGCCGATGGAAGTTGTATGTCCGTACGGTCCCTGCCCACCTCACGGCTGAAGCCGGAGTACTTGCACAGCTAAGGACCACTGCGCACATCTTGGGTAAAATCCAAATACGCACTACTGATGTTCTCCGGAAGCAAGGTGTTAGCAGGTGTGGTCTTCATCATCTCCTGCAAATTGCAAAATGATTTCATTGTGTCATTTTTCAGTAATAGGCTTTACGCCAACACCAAGTGCAATTATGTGCATAAGCGAGATTGATACTGGTGTTACGTCAGCTCGGGCTGAAACACCCTGAGGATTTTATTGACCTTTCTTCAGTTGCTGGAGAGAGATGTGACCCTCGGTGCAATCATGTCTCCAGGAATACCCAGAGTAGCGTAAGCAGGCTTTGTTGTTCTTGGCTGTGTTAAGAGAAATTGTACAAAGGTTCTGATGGAATTTTGTTTCTCTAATTTAAGTTCCATGTCTGTTTCAATCTGATTGGATTGAAAGAATGAATTTAACCTTAATCCCTATCTTTGTCTTTTCTCCCCTTGGCCGTTTCATTTGTTCAGCATCAAAGCTGGTTTTATTTCTGGGCCTGTTTTGCACTTCATGTTCAATAAGGCAGTGTCAAATGGACTGTTATCAAAACAATTCCCTCTTAACAGCAAAACATCAGCTCAGAATTTCAGTTCCAAGAGCACTTGGTGTTTTAGTCATTCTTTCTACACCTAACTTGCAAATGGCACAGACGCTTGTGTTTTCTCTGTAATGAGCTCCTGTATAGAGAGAGCAGATCAGTACTTACTGGAAGATTTTAAGGGAAACAGTTACATTAGTTTCTGTAGGTTGTTGTGGAAGTCTGTCTTCTGCAAATTAGGCAACCTATACGGTTCTTACCTCAGATTCATCTTTTTCTTGCGGGTTGATTTATTTTAAAGATGGGTGAGCGTCCATGGCTGCAATTTCAGTACACAAAAGACTGAAGAACACCGTTTCTATGTATATAGGACTCGGTCCTTTAAAAAAATCCAACACTGTACGAAGATTATACAATGCATAAGGAGACTTTTGCCTTTCCTTGTGCATATAGTTAATGAACTGTTTGCAAGCAAATGTCTTTAAAATGATGTGGTGTTTTATATTTAAATACATCAACCGCTAGATGCTATGCTATTGATTGGTGTTTCTATCTGCGAGATGATTGTACTTTGATAGATGCTCTGTAGACTGAGTTTTGTATCTTAGAATGAACGTAACCTTTTTGTAAGAAAGCTTGCTGAAACGGCAAAAACTTTAAAGCTGAATGCTATTTGAATGTCTGACAGTTTGATAAAAGTGAGTTAAATCAACTTTGGGCTTCTCTTCTGGACTCATCACAGCTTTTTATTAGAAAAATCTACAGCATTTTGGAATCTGTTCTTTTGGGTTGCTTTTTGTGCTGTTTCCTTAAGATAGGAATGTTCTGTCTAGGAAGAACTTCATAACTCCTGCTACAGTGGAAAATATTTGTGCTTTGGTAACCCTGCAGAATTTGCTGACTGGTTTAACTTTTTTTTTTTTTTTCTGGAAATGGGAAGAGGGACAGTTTGGCACAATGATATATCCGCAGAAATCTTTGCTAAGGAATACATGACTTGAATTCATCTTGAACTAACCTACATCCCTACTTATATAACTTTAGAAAATACTCAGAATTGCTACCACCAGATGGAGCAGGAACTTCAGTCACAGTATACAATTGGAGCACTGGTATTTAAAAACACAAACAAAAAAACCACAAGTAGAAAACCCAGGAAATTACAACCTCAAGATTTTAAGAAAGATATTTTCACTCTTGATTTCAGGTATTTCTCTTAATTTTTATTCCTGCTTGCCCAGGCAAGCTCAGCTCTAAGTGCATGTGCTTTCTGGTACAGTCTGACTCCAGGTTTGTGCCTGACCCTGAGCTGGGGCTCCCTGGAGGTGCTGCTCAAGATGGGTGTCCTGCCTGTGGGCTGGATTTCAGCAAATGTTGCACAGGCAGATTTTAGAAGCTGCTCCTGAATGAAGACAGTCTTAACCATAAAACCCCAGTTATTTCGCTGTTGTCCGAGACAGATTCCTGGTTGCATGCAGAGATTATTCTGCCCCCCAGCTCTGAATCAGCTCTTGTATTCTGTTGCCTGTTCTGACTTACAGAAAAGTTTGATAAAAGCATAGGTGACAGAATGGCAAGATCCACCTGACCTGTCACTGCAGCTACAGCCCAGCAGATACCTAGAAAATGTAACAGGGAAAGCATAAAGCAGTATTTCCCAAGTGAGTGAACTTGGCCATCAGTAATTTGCAACACTTCATTCCATTGGGAGGAAAAACCCAATTATCTGATATGTGTTGTCTTTTCTAGATTGATACCGTTTCCCTGGAGTCACAGAGAATATCTGGAGCCAAATGATACCAAACAGAAAAATGGGATTGCTACCACATGCTAAACTTGTCATCCTTTGAAGTTAGTTGAGGTCTCAAACCTGGAACGGCTCCAAGAAAGAACGAGTAAAAGCAAAGGTGTTTCTTGATGAGAATATTAAAGGGCATGTTGTGCCTGGCTTTGGCCCGAGGAACAGAAAAACTCTCCTGTCCCTGAGGCTTTCCAGACGCCACATGTGCAAGATGACCTCCATTCTCACAGGTCCCTGCGGGCAGGGAACCAGCGGCAATGTGGTTGTGGTGCCTTTTCCAGCATGCCGGTTATCAGCATGGCTGGGAAGGCAGCAGAGCTCTGCAGGTCTGTAGGAATCCGGGGCCTCCAAGGACACACCAAGGGGGTGCCAGTGACTCAGTCTGGCTATAGCAACCTGACTGGCTTCCTAGTCCATCTGGCTTTAGGGTACTCATCTACAGATCTGGGAAGCAACAGCCCTCACTGAACAGCCTTCTCTGAAGAGCTGTTGACAAAGAGCACTCCCGAGTTCGCCTGGGGGCGTAGAGGGCAGCTGGGTCACGCCTGCGGAGGACTGCGCAGAAGGCGTAGCACAGGCAGGGTAGGGGGTACCCTCCTTCACAGAACCCAGGGACAGGCTTGGGGGTTTATGGCAATCTGTCCTCACACCAGACCTCCTAGGCTGCAAGGAGTGTGAGTGCCCTTGGGATACTACAATCTTTTCCAGTATCTACCAGTTTATTGCACGTTACTGACAAGTCAGAGGGAAAAAAAAAAAAAGGGGCGGTGGGGTGGTTAATATTGTCTCTTTAATCATGATGAGTGTTAGATACCTTGTGAAAGAGGAATACTGGGAACTCAGACAAAAGGTTGAGAGGGCAGATTCTTGGCCAAGAGAAAAGCCATTTCCAGTCTTCAGGGACCGCTTAAGCTTAGTAACAATGGTAAAATCTATAACCGTGATTTTTGCCATCAGATATTACTTGCAATGATGAGACAGATTCTGGCCTCAAGAAGGCCTCAAAGCAAACACTCATAGTATTTCTTCTGAGCCATTTAACTCTTATTTTATACCACTGATCTCAACAAAATTACCTGAGATTTTTGCTTCTGTCAGATGCTTCAGACTCATCCTTGAAGGTAAGCAGAGTGGGACGACGTCTTGCAAACTTCAGCAGGTATGTAGAAAAAGCAGCTAGTCCCTCTGAGCTAAACTGTCATGGTTCAGCTTTGTTTAGAACACTTTAAAAAGAAAAAAAAAAAAAAAAAAAAAAAAAAAAGGCAGGGACTTTTCTTACCAGGTCTTCTCAGTAGTACATGATGAGGACTAGGAACATGAACCAGGGCCTCTCAAGACATCCTCAGGATCACTGACATTTCAAAACGTTTCCTCCAGGTTTGTTTTCGGGGGGGATCCCAATCCTATTTGGGTTCAGAGGCGCTGAAAAGTCTAGTAAGAAAAGCTAGTTTCAAGTAAATAGAACTATTAAAAAACACTTCCAAGCACGCATGCGAGCTTGGCATCCCAGCCAAAGCCTTACTGAGGTTCGGTTCCCATTGCCTCTGCCCATTTACATTTACGACTTACTCTGGCATTCTCTTCCCTATATTAAACACCTGAGTATCCTTTATCCTTGGAATTAAAATAAATCTAGTGCATGTGGCTGTTGTGCAACTGGAGCACAGCGACTGTTCTTTGTGGCTAATGCCTTTGTCCTCCTCCTCCCTCGGAGGATATGGCTGTGTCCTAGGAGAACAGCCCTGTCCAAGGTAGCCTGCTACTTGCTCAGCACTAAACCACCAGCTGGCAGCCAAACAAACATGAAAAGATTGTGGTTGTGATGGGAAACAGGCCAAGAGCAGGAAGGTTTGAAGAATATGGAGCCACACTGGAAGCTGTCTGGGTGTAAAACTGAGGCGAAGCACGCAGACCTCGGGAAGAGAGAGCATTGCCGCAAGCCTGGTTCAGGGGCTGCATCCCTCAAGGGGGTTGGCAGAGATCTGGGGAGAGGACTCTCCAGGAAGACCTGAATGTGGGTCCGTTGAAATGACAGTGGGAAGAAACTGCGTGCCCTGGTGAAACCAGCTTGTCTCATTTCTACTTGTAACTTTCCATTTCCAAGTGCCAAGAGTACTTTCTCCACCTCCCCTGCTCCTGCCTTTGAGTCCAGGTGGCTGCCTGTCCTCCAAGGCGCTTGTTTGCACTGCACAAAACATTGACTCCTGGAACAACAAACAAATGAACAATCCCCCTGTGGCAGGTCAAGCCAAATTCTGCTGCTGCTTGCCTTGAGAACACTGTGTTTATTAAGCCTTTTTCTGTGCGCCTTTAGCCTAAAATGCTCGCTAGTAAGTCGGTTGTAGGTCTTTGCTCATGTCCTGTAGGAAGGTTAAGCTATGAATTCTCCTGAAGAGATGTGGCTTCAGAGTCACCTTCTAGATGCAGCCTCAAACCCACAACTGATGTCGTTCTCTGTAGCTGCAGCCCTGCCTTGTACCCAGGACGAGCCTTTCGCAGCCCGTGAGCTGTGGATGATGAGTAGCCTGCAGGATACCAGAATGCAGCATGCAAAATGGTTGCAAAAGAGTAAAAGTTGCATGCACCTGCAAACAAAATAAGAAATAAAAGGAAACAAAAAAAAAAATTCAGTGTAGCCTAATGTTTGTTTGGTACAAAGTGAGAACCACATGGGCAACGCTGCCAGAAATGCTCCTTAGGGTTGGGGGAGAAGGAGCAGTATGTGCACGTATGCTTTCCCCTCCCAGATAGGTTAGATGGTTCTGGAACCACAGGAGATGTGGAAATAGTGCACAAGGCTCGGCTCTGCTCAGGCTGGCCTCACTGTCGTGGAAATAAACCCCTCACCTGGCTGAGTTTGGAGTTGTGCCCCTCCCCTGACCTCTTCAGTGCTGTCACTGAAACACAACAGCTTTATTTCCAGGGTCCCTTCCAAAAAGTAGAAGCAGGAAGGATTCCTAGAAATGGAAATAAATGCCCTAGAGATGTGTGAACAGAGGATCTCACACTGCGTTTTCTCCAACCCATGCTGCTGGCTCAGCCCCGAGGTGGGAGAGCACTGCGCAAGTCAGGACTTGGCCCAACCACCCAACACAAACTCTCCCACCAGTCTTTGCCCTGGCACCCTAAAGACAAGAAAGGAAAAACCCACAAAGAAGAACTGCAGGAATCATTGTGCACAAGCAAACTCGCTTCTGTACTGATCTGTTGTAAGACAAGCCAATAGTTAAATCTTCCAATGTTTGGAATATACATGAGAATTAAGCAGTTGAGATTTTTATCTGCGTGCTTTCTAGGTTATCCAACCTGCACCAGCCAAGAGACACAACCCAACAAAATATCATTCATCACCTGCTTTCATGAACCGCAGTGCTTTCAACAGCAAATTTGTTAAAACTTACCTGTGTCTTAACGCTAGGAACACATGAAAATAACTGTCTTGGCTGCATCCAGCCGTAATCCTTTCATGCTGCCCTCTCTTTCTACCAGACGCAGAAGGAGAGCCACTACTAACTCTCCAAGTCATCCCTGATTCAGAAACGAGACCTGGCTTCTCCATGGACAGGCTCTTGCGTGCTCCGCATTGGCACCACCTGCAAATGGATGCAGTGGAGTCGGAATGACAGGCACGATGCCTTTGCGAGCACGATAGCGCTGCAGGGAAGGGAAACGGATAGATAGCAGAGAAGCTGGCAGGTGGACGTGAAGGCATCATGTGTATCCCAAGAGATCTGTACCTACATCCTCACTAAATCTCAAGACTTATTCATGGTGGAAAGACTAAAACCAAGGCTACAGGAATGCCAAAAGAGCAGAAGG
The DNA here is from genome assembly GCA_013389945.1 of Fregata magnificens. NCBI lineage: Eukaryota > Metazoa > Chordata > Aves > Suliformes > Fregatidae > Fregata > Fregata magnificens. Next base: position 154,478 of record WAAD01032988.1, on the reverse strand, counting down.
TGCTGCTCATGGTTTAGAGCCCTGCCAAACCTTTCTCATCACCCCCTTCTCCCTTGCACAGGGAGCAGCAGAGCGTCCCAAACGGGATACCCGCCCTGGGGAATGTGGCGTTGGCCTGGAGCGGCGCTGGACAGACTTCAGCAGTGGCTGAGAAGTGAGTAGGTGGCACGGCTGCAATGTTGCTCAGGCAAGAAAACCCTGCTGTCTTTAACAGGGGCTTCGCTGGGGCCGAGGAAAGGCTGTATGATGAAACAGACGCTAAACCCCATCGTTTCCGTGTCCGCCCCTTCTCACGGTCCCCGATTTCTCACCCCTCTGTGCACACCGGGAGGGAGGCCAGCTTTGCCTGGGCTGGCGCACCACGGGACACACTCCAAAGTACGCAGGGCTCTTTCCAATAAAGTTTGGACCCAGACTTTATCTTTTGATTGTTCAGGGATTAGCCTGAAAATATTATTATTAATTAAAATGGATTCCAGTGACCTGATTGCTGACAATATTGCTGGCAGTAGGAAAACAAGAAAAACAAACACTTTTAGACAAATCCCCAAACGACGTTAAGTAGCTTACAATGAAAATCCAGATCAGCAGTCCTTGCCAAGGGATACATATTTCCAAATACTCTTTCCTACCTCCAGGGCCACCACGGGTCTTTTCAGGGACTCCAGAAGCTTATTTTCATCCAAATACACCTTTGAGGGGGAGTTTTCTTCTTTTGGGGGGCAATGGGGAACAGGCCGGCTGATTTTTTGCAGTCTCCCCTTTTGAGAGCGCCGAGCCCCTCAGTAACAGAAGCACTCAGCACTTACACTCCTGGCACAGGAATAATTCACCGAGTCACAGGCTGGTTGAGGTGGGAAGGCACCTCCGGAGCTCAGCTGGTCCAGCCCTCCCTGCTCAAGCCGGGCCACCTAGAACCACTTGCCCAGGACCACAGCCAGGCAGCTTTTGAGTATCTCCAAGGAAGGGGAGAGAGTCCACGAGCTCTCTGGGCAACCTGTGCCAGCGCTCGGCCACCCTCACACTGAGAAAGGGTTTCCCAATGCTCACAGGGAACCTCCTGTGTTTCAGCTTGAGCCCGATGTCACTGGGCACCCCTGAAGAGAGTTTGGCTCCGTCTTCTTTGCACCCTCCCTTCAGGTGTTGAGATACGTTGTGAAAGATCCCCCCGGAGTCTTCTCCAGGCTGAGCAGTCCCAGCTGGATTCGATCTTTACTTTTGGGTTAGATCTTTGCTTCCTCGTGCTCTCAGGTATTTCCTGAAAAACCGCCCATATTGTCTTTTCTTTCCTAACAGACACAGGCCCAGCCTGGGGTTTTGCCAGTGCTTCCACCACCTCCTTCCTCTCAGTTCCAGTTCAGATGCGCTCAGCTTCTTGTCGCCTTGGGACCTTACAGACCAGCTTCCAAAGAGAGCAGACACCAGCCATAAAGATGTGAGTGCATTCCCGATATGCTCTGGTCCCTCTTTACACGCATGAATGTGTCACGAAACGGATACTGCCACACGTGGCGTAGAGACGCGGGGAATCTTTTATTGCATCCAGCCTGCAGCATCTGATTCACTTGCAAGCGGCGACCGTGACTGGGCTCCAGCCACAGCGCCGAAAGCAGGAACCAAGCTCTTTATATACTTTCATCACTTCTCCCAACGGTGCACGGAGAACCTTGAGCTTTTTTTCAGACTAAACAATATCTGCCATCAAAAAAAGAAAAAGAATGTGCTAGACTGTATGCAACAAAGCCATCTTTTTCTGCCATGCTAACAATGTATTTTCAGCTCCACATTCGCTAAGGTACTATATTTTCAGCTACTCTATTTCAAAATAATTTAGGTTTCTCATTGCAATAAAATAAATAACTGTCTTTGTTCATTAATCTTATTAAAATGTAGGATTTGAGAGTTTGTTTTGAGATCATCCTTACCAGCTGTCCAGCTCATGTGAGACAAGCAGTCGCCAAAACATATATCCATTAACATCTACAGTTAGCGGGTGAACAAGAGCAACATCACTGCAGCTGTCATTCAGTCATACTAAGTTATGCACAACAAAGGGAAAACAGGAATCATTCTCAAAGAAAAATGTGATGGATTTTTACAAAGCAAATGCAAAGCACTCTCTTTTCTTAGCTCGTTTGTAATGTGAGAGAGCATTGCTGGTAACATGGGGATATCTCCAAGGAAGGAGACTCCAAAAGCTCTCTGGGCAACCTGTGCCCAGAGAATTGCCCACGCTCAGAATAGCAACATATTCAAAGCAAGAAAACCGGGTGGGTTGAGTGCAGTGCCATCATCCCACAGCACTGATGTGTCCCTGTAATGGGAACGGGGCCGTTTAGTGTCATAGTTCCAGCATGAAGATAATAATAGGATGCGCACGCCATGAAAGGATGTACTCCCCTCCCATTCATCACAGTCCTTGTTAAGCGGCTTGTCGCTAATTGAGGCAAATCTGAAATTCACACTCTTTTAAAATAGAATTATATACAGTCTTTGTCTAAAACCAGAAGAACGTGAAAAAAAACCCTCCTTTTCAAGGGCAGCCTTGATCACTGCCAGTGGGATCAGCTCCAGGGATGCAAAAACCAGGACACGCTCCTGCCAGGACAGCTGCTGGTAAAACCTCCCTGGAGCTTTTCAAATGGAATTCCTTGAACTTGCAGCTTAGAAACTGAACAGCCGCAACACGAAGCATGGACTTAGCCTGTGTCCTGGGAATCCTGCAATGCTCTTGTCAGTTTGCTTCCAGGCGGCCAGACCTCCAAAGTGAAATGAGATCGAGGGCTGGGCTGGGAGGGGGCTTGTGCGGCGCGGTGTCCCTGCCCCTCCTGCTGGGATGCTGCGGGGGAGCAAAGCCAAGGGTGCAAGGGTACAGCAGATGCCTTCTGAGACCATGTTTATTATTTCCACAGTCAAATACTCCTTTCTTTTAAAGCATGATGAATAAGCAAGAACATCGAAGGCAAGCGGCTAATAAGATCCCTTGGAACTCCCAGCACAGTTCTTGCATCTCTCCTGCAGTCCTGCCACACGCAGTCTGATGGTTGCTGCCAGGCTCTGCTTGCTAAACATCACAGCTTGCTCCTAGCTAAACAGAATCCATTTGCTAAGCAAATAGGAAAATAAACCCCCTTGCCCCCTCTCTGGAATTCTCTGCCAAGAAATTCCACGCATGCAACAAATAAACACATCTCAAGGACTGCGTGGCTTCCTCTTGTGCTGTAGAGAAATGCTTTAGTGCATTATGCAGAACACACAGCCTGCCCCAAACGGTACTTTGCTCACTCGTTTTTGTGGACATCCTCAAAAACTGCTGAAGGAGCTTTTCTGTACCCTAAGAATTTCTGACTGTCACATGGACATGTTGGACCACAAAACAGAGAAGCCCCTGGTCTCCTAATTTAAATTGGAAAAATAACCCTAAGCAAATAGACCCAACACCGAGGGGACGAGCACAAGAGCAGCCTTTGCAAAACCCTTCTGAGCCAAGCACCTGAGCAAGGACAGGGAGGAGGTCTCCACCACCCAATGCTTCACACCTGAAGTCCAGGTAAGCAACATCTGATCACGTTTGTCCAGATGATAGGACCGGTCCCTAAATTTAATATATCCTGCAGGTACTGCTTATTTGCTAGCTCCCATGGCTGCCACATTTCCTTACAGTCCACGGCGCTTTGACTCCAGCTCCTGAGACATCCGCACTGTATCCATCTCTTTGTGCGCATTAACTATCAACCCAAGGGAGTTCAGCCACTCCTCTGCCCTTCTCCTTTGTGGCCAGGTCACGTTTGGTGAACAGCCTCCCACCGAATCTCAGGAGAGGGAAAACCCACCTGGAGAACGACTCTTAAGACTTTGTTAACGCGCTCTAAACCACCTTACAACTTGGAGTCCTTTACTGCCAACCTGTCCCAAAAACGGCATGAAAAACTAATGAGAACATTTTCAGGAAGGAATTTTATGTTATAATTTCATATTCCAGTACTGTAGTCACCTAGACAATCAACTTCACAGGAGGAGAAGATTAAAATAATGTATTCCTACAGTCCTATATGAAGGTCACCAGATATTCACAGTTTATGTAGTTCTTCACACCCATCTGAAAATCAGCTACATCCTCCAACAATCCCCCGAGGCGCTGGACACCCCTCCACAACCACCGAACACTTTAAGAGGGGAGTGGGGGGACCCATTATCTTTCAGACCCCCCACTTCTTCATCACGTTTTACTTGCGTGCCGATGGACTCGGAAACCCTCTGCCAAAAATCAGGAGTAAGGATGAAAGAACAAACATATAAAGTGACTCAAGACTACGCAGACAAGTCCAAGAGGGAGATCCCAGAAGACCTGTTCGGCACAGATACTGAAAGGGATCAAGTAGTATAGCAGGAGAATAAGCGTTTCTTTCAAATGCTGTTGGTTGCACATGGAGTATCTAAGATCTCAGAGATAAAGCATACTTTTCTGACGCTTAGTGGGGGAAGAAGATGGGGGAAAGAGGATGATAGGGGAAAATTTTTAGTCTTCGCAATACCACGGTCATGTCATTTTACAGCCATAGCTTGTATGTGTGGTAGCTGAATCATTCAAAAAAGCCAAGCCCCCCTCCCATTTTGTTTACTGCAATACACTATTTTTGCAGGTGAAGATGTGGCCCTGTCACATCTGCTGCCTCTTTCTTCCTCACAGCGGGGATATGCCGAGTGCGCAGCATTTCTTGCTACCCGAGAGCCATCAAATGAAATCCTGACCGCAGGAAGCACTGACCACGACACGCTCCCCCCCTCAATGTGTTAATGACGCAGAGCGCGTTCTTTCGCAGAAAGCATCTCCTGACGTTCCCAGGGGAGGCTCTCACGCTTCCCTCTTTCCTAGAGAAGGAGCCAGAAGGGAGGATACCCCCTGTCCACAGAAAGGCCCTTCCTTTCTCCTACCTCATCTTGTTCCAAGACACGCACTGCCGTTACGGCTCCCCTTCTGTCAGGGCACCTTTAGATTTTAGTAGGTCAGCAGCACACGGTGCCATATAGTCAGTAATAGCTCGCATCTTACTGGGGACGCCCATGGACCTGATCTTCACTCTCCCAACCTCCCTACCCCACCCACCTTTGGGCTCTAGTGGGGTCCACACGTGCGCCAGGGGCTCCTCCAGCCATGTGAAGCGCGGGGCAGCATGAAAATCGGTTGGGCTTCCCTGACATGGCAGGAAAGGAGAAGGCGCCTACCTGGCTGCCGGCTAGCAGAACTAGGTCTGTAGCTCAAGAACGAGCCATCCCTGCCGAATGTTGCTTCAGCTGGGCAACAGTCCTTTAATTTTTACCTTAAAAATGTGCTGCACTTTTTTTAAGTTCAGCGGTGACACTGTGATGTTATTCCAAAGATTATCAACATATCTGATTCAGCTGCCTGTTCGGAGTTCACGGGGACAATCTCTCCATACCTCAACAGCGCACACTTGGCTAAGAGCAGCTGAAAAGCTGGGTAGAAGAAGCTATTAAAGATGTTCTTCCTTAATGTGTGGTTATTTTCATTCATGCGTCAGCCTACTCTTTTATATATATACATATATATATACTTCTGGGCCACCACAGATCATGATACTTAAAAAGACACGTTAGTCCCTGCAGAACTGGAATTATAGAAGAGAAGCAGGGAAAACAATAGAAGAATAATTATGCAAGAAAAGTGGCAGCAGTTCTGCATGAAATCACATCAGAAGGCTGGAATAAATGAGCTTGAAAGTGCCTTGGGTAAAATGGCTTGATGCAGTTTACTGGCTGCTGATTGTGCAGTTCTGCGTCTTAGAGGGACAGAGCAGCCTCACGCCTCGTGCTGAGCCCCAAACCCCATACATCCCACACGTAATGTCAGCGCGAACTCTCCCTAACAGAGCGCTATGTTCATTGTTCCAGGTCCAACGACAGCAGCTGATGAAAGCAGAGGTCACCCACATTTTTCATCTGTCCACTTCATAAACAAGCATGACCTGGATCCAATTTTAGTGCAGCTGCACGACCTGGTGGGCCCATTCCTTCCACCGCATTGCATAACTCCCCACGTATATATCCCAGGTCTTTGCGTCCAGTTGCAAAGTGCGCTCACTGGCCTTCGCAGCTTGACACACACCATACAGAAAATGGCACTCTCTGCCACGAAGCTGACTGTTACTCTTCTCATCACTGTGGTGCTCTGCAGCTTCCTTGGTAAGTTTTGCTAATTAAAAAAATAGAATTTTATATTTTAAATTTTTTTTTAATAACCTTGAACTCATTAAACTTCTGCACAAAGTACTCAAACTATTCAGAGTACCATTAAAACACCTGGTGGGAACTATTCTAGGAAGCAACTGAAAGGCATCTCGATGCCTCGTTTAAAATTTGCAGAGAAAGCCTGCTGGGTCCCCGCTGGCGGAGATGATGCCCCCTTGATTAGCACTGAAGAATTTTGGTGATGACAGGGCAATTTAGCTAGCTGGCCTCCAAGAAAATACGAATCACAGCAGCTTGTGTAAGGTCTCTGAGATTTTTTTCACTTGGACAGTTACAGCAGGGTTCATCTGCCTAAATTTGGTCTCTGCAATGCGATGGCCGGTGTTCAAGTACCCACCCTGGCTCTCCTTTGAACCGATGGACCAGGCTGGGGTCGGTGACAACACACCTCATCGCAGCACAGGCACCTACACCAGACTAGATGATCTGTCCTGCTGGTTCCAGGGACTAGATCCGATGTGGAGACTCAGCCTTAAGCAAAATGACCCCAACATTACTCTTCTATTTAATGATGGGTAACTACTACCATGACGTAACCTTGCCTCCAGGCTTGGCTCCTTGAGCCCACGAAGGTGCCTAATCTGAGGCAACGCAGATGCCAAAGTGTCAGAAAACAGAAAATAAATATGGGGAAAGAAGTAACCTCGGAAGGTGAAAATGCACATGAAAACAGAGGCACCGTAATTCAGCACGTTGAGGGGGTGGTGGTGAACTCGCAGCCTGGTTAGCTCCTCTGAGGTTATTAACCAAGAATATAGTTACGTGCAGTTAGGGTAGGAGAAACAGGAGGGTGATCAGCAGTATGCTGTACACTGGTAAGATAGCCTAAATTATCTCATCGGCTGAAGAACCTAATGATTTTATAAAAGCAGGTAAAGAATATGGGTTTTAATCAATGTGACTCTCACATTAAACCTCATAAATTAAGAGCAGGCATGACGATAAAAGAAGGAGAAAAAACCCCAGAACTTTACTAGAAGGGACAGAACTTAGCAGACTGATGATTTTTTTTTTTTTTTAAATCAAGGCTCAGTGATTAAATCGAGACAGTTCATACAAAGGGAATATGGAAAAGACATCGAATTGCATGAGTAGCCCTGGAAAACCCACCAAGGTCTTGGAAGAACAGCATGTTAAGTGTAAATTCAAAATCAGCCTTATTAGGCAGTTGTGTAGGTAGCAACATCAGGAGGCGACAAGATTTGGCCTTGGAGAAAAGAGATTAAGAGAGTAGAAACATTTTCAGTTTACTTTCATCTAAAATGTTGACAATTCCAGAGACAGGAGAAAAAATGCAATTAGTGAATATTACAGACAACCTGGGTGACGAATACATGAACACATTCAGAGAAGGGAGCTGAATGGTTTTTGGTANGGGGAGGGGAGGGGAGGGCTGAGGACCAGGCAGGTAGCAGCTTGTCCATGAACGGTGGGATTCCACCCAGGGACCTGTGCACCAGAGCAGCTCCTGCAGTGGCAACCCATTTCTCTGAAAGCTTAACCCCCCTCCGCAAAGCTGAGAACACGCTCTGCAAAAACTTAGTGTGATTTGTATGTCATTATTGGGGTGGAGGGTGTTAAAGGGTAGAAGCAGCTGAATCTGAGCAAGTGCAAGGTCTGTTCATGACACTCCACTGCGTCCTTCACGCTCCAGGAGCTGGCTCTGCTCATGAGATCGTCCCTAGCTTTCTTCAGACACTTCTTGAAGGCTCTGCTGAACACCTGTACACTGGGCCAATTTCTCGATATGAAGTTGATGATTTGACTAGAGCTGCTTTGACCGCGTTAAAGGAATGTATCGACGAGCTTTCTCCCGAGCACGTGAAGGCCCTCCTCAATCTGCTGGTAATTAATTCCTTTTATTATTAGCATAAAGGTCTGTAACTGTGCAGCCTTGTGCCAGCTTCCGGACAAAGAGCACCCAAACACTTTCACTTAAGCATCCCTTGGCCTCAGGTTCGGCTGCATACCAGCACAAAGCTTCCGAGTGCTTTGAGAGATCGTTAAACAAAAGATGGTCTCTACAACAAACACTGGGGGTTTTCTTATGGGCTAGAATTCATGGAAACGCTAACTCCCCCGCTGGCAGAAGCACCTGCTTCACGCAGGTGTGTTTTTAGGAGCGGAGCCAAGGGGAAAGAGAACTTCTAGGTAATAGCAAGAAAGACTCCGGCGTATGTGACACTTGCTCTTTGTGAGCGTTCGCACAAGAACTCACGACATGTACTGACCTGGTGAGCACCTGCAGCTGAGAGACCAAGCCTTTGTCCTCACGCAAGTTCTGCCAGAGGTTACAACTTCTAGTTCAAGTATCGTAGGTAAGCCTGGCTTTTCTCTGCAGCTGTGTATTTCGGCACGCTACATTCACTGCTCTCGCTTTCTGTTTCAGAAACTTGTTCGGCCAGAGGCTTAAATTGACAAAATATTTGACCCACCTGCTGACAACACTTCTCGATGACTCCCAGTTTCTCATATCCAAAGCGTCTGGGAAAACAACAAATATGAAAAATGGAGCAAACCAGGATGCTGGCAGCTGTTTTTTTCTAAACTCTGTGTGCTGAGTACTACACCCTGTCACCTTCCAGTCTGCTTTAGATCTTATTTCTTTAGAGGTAACATTAAGTTCTAAATAAAATTCAGATAATGTTTTAAAATTATTTCTGTCGTCTGTTTTTATAAATAAAGGTCTTTTTTTCTCCTTCTTACTGTTAGGACGAGATGCTGTTTGTTTTGGTAAAGTCTCAACAACAGCATTATTATATATACTGACTCACCCACAACACCCAGAGACACAAACGTACATGCGGGGCAGCAACTGAACTCTGAACAACCTGAGGGAATCGGGTCCTCAACCAAAGCAACTTTTTCCAAATGTTGACCAGTTTTCAGAGTAAATGCAGTAGTTCTGACAGCAATGGATCCAAAACTCGCTGAGCATGAGCTGAACAGTCAGCTCACGCTGGACCGCACTTGTGGTCCTCTGAACATCCCCAGGAGGCACACACAGTGTCACCTGGAGGAGACGGGATATTTCAGTGTCAGCACTGGCTACAGCAAAAACCTGAAAGCAAGCTGGATACCCAGTGATTCCCAAGGGAAAACTGGGCAGGCAGCACAATTGCACCTCACCCCAGAGCTCTTGGCTGCTCCTTTGCAGATGGGACGGAAAGTACCGGAAGGGACAGTGTCCCTTCTACACGCCCAAGGAAATGCTCCCTGTTCATCTCGTTCAATGCTTCCCCACCACTTCTCTTCAGCTTCACACTCTCCCAGTAGATACACTGAGTCCACACGAACTCACAAATCCAGTAAGGATTGAGGGAAGGATAAAGTCCTTTTTCTGGAACAAACTGACGCGTCATCTTGAGTACAGACTGCTCTACGGGAAAGCGAGCCAGCAAAGGTGTTCCCCCATTGCCCATCTCCTCCACCGCACACCCACGCCACTCGCTTTTGCCTGTGTCGCCTGTGCCATGGGGTCCACCCCCAGCACTCCGCAGAGGTGCCAAAGAGCAGAAGCAGAACCATTTTTAACTGCCACTGCAGACCCTCGAAAGCAGAGCCATCCCAGGCTCGCTAATCCTCAGTGACACCGAACTTCAGCGGAAGACAACGAGCAGTGAGGCTGACCGAGATCTACGTGCCTCAGATGGTCAGTACCGCCCCTCATCATTCTACGACAGGATCAAGTTCGGCGATAGGAGCGACAAAAAGCAGCCTTTGCTGCTCTCCAGAACTTGCAGCAGGCTCCTGCCAGCAGAGTGGCACGGATGCAGAGGCCACCCTACAGGAACAACGTCATGCATGCTGAAAAATCGTTTTGGTTGAAGGCAGATGGTGGCAAGGGCTGAGTACTTTGTCACCACAGGCAGAGCACAGCCTGACATTTCCAAGCCTAGTTCGCGTGACTACAAAGGACAACCCGAAGGAAATTTGTGCTAGCCAACGGCCTGGTTTGTTAGCATTACCCATGACCTTTTGGTCGCAGAGGATGAATGACCCAACCAGCTGAAGGGGATGTGTGTGACAGACGCAGAGGGCAGCCGGGCCCGTGAGAACTTGCGTGCTTTCCAAAAATGGTTGCAGGGAGCCAGTCTTACCAAGAACGGCAACCTGCAAAGTCCTTCTTTGCACAGATTAGCACTTGAAAGTCCAGGATGCTGATGTCTCACTGAAGGAGCGCAGCAGGTCTTTCTGAAGACAAACATTGTTACCCGAATCCAGATCTCTGCCAGTTTGGCCCCATTATTTTAACAAAATACTGCTCTGATCACAGGAACTGCCCAAGAGCCGATTAGCCAATTGCCAATAAACAAGCATCCCATTTAAGCATACTGCCCATGTGGCCTATCCCTCTTGCTACTAACAGAAGCAACTTAACATCGGGACCGATGAGGTCAACAAGTTCACCAGCTCAAAAAGCTTGAAGGGTATGTCCGTGTACTTCTCGTCCTACCATGGACTCGGTCAAACAATAAACCCCTTTATTAAAAGCAGGATGCAATTCTTTCCATATGAGCATAACTGACCACTATTCTGTCTGTTCCACGAGCATGAAAAATGGTTGTTGTTGTTCTTCTTGCTTTGTTGTGAACCAAAACTACATGTTTCTTCTCTGAAATCAAAAGTAAAAACGTGAGTGTGAACAATTCAGTGGAAAGGAACAGATAAAATACATATGTTCAAAAATACCAAACAGACTTAGGAACTGGGAATCAGGTCATACAGGACCTGCATTCATTGAAAAGTACCGAGTATATGCGTACCATCTGCAGACTCCTTCAACTTACTTCTCCCTTCTCCTTCCTTCTTGTCCGGTTGAGGATAGTTCTAACAGAAAGAGCTAATTCTGCCACCGTGCACAAACGCATCTGAACAAAAAACACTTGCCAGCTCTTCTTTCTCTCTTAATCCCAAACCCAGAGACATTCTCCAGTTATCACACAAGTCTGCAGAGTGAGAATGCAGTGCGAAAAGAAATGCAGTCCCATGAGATTTCTGCCACAGAAATCGGTCATGTCACAATTCATATCTGCCCCCACTCCCCCCAAAGCACGTCTGATCATTTTTAGGAGAGGCTGTCTCCTTGTGAGTGTGAACACGGAGTAGGAAGGGTTCCAGTTTTCAGCTGAGGTTTCAAGATACTCCCATCCTACAAGCCTCTGGCATCTATTTCACTCAAAGAGAGGAAAATTGGCAGGAAATTTAATCCCAACCAAATATTTACAGTAGTACTCAAAATGCTTGGAACCAGAGTTTAGATGAACTTGCTAATGATTGCCTGCCAGTCAAAACCAGTTTCAAAACAATCACCCTTGCCATTGGGATCACTGCATCAAAAGAAGAACAAAACCTGAAATATCTAATGAGTGTAAACCAAATCTGGATTACTGTTGCTCGCCAGCAAAATATTTGCATTATGGATTTGATCCACACAAAGACCCTTTGGGAGGATTTTGATGTTTTACAGCAGGTTGGTTTTTTTTTTAACGATAACATCCGAACTGTTGGCAGTACAGAATTAGAGAAGCGGACAACCAAAAAGTGAGGACAAGTGGCTGAGCTGATGAGCTGTCTTTTCGGGAGCTAACAAGATACCCAACATCAGTTGACACCTGCTAATACCCAGCTGCCGGCACCAAGAACTACTCACTGAATATCTTTATTTTCTTCTTTCTCTCCCTGCTTAGTAACTAATTGCTATAGAGTAATAGTAAAAAAAAAAAAAAAAAAAGAGTGTTGCAGACACGGGGTCCCTCAAATGGAAAAGCCGGAGCGACTGAAATGAGAGCTTTTCTCTCTCACTTCCCACTGACATTAAGATCATGACACAGACCTCTAGGAAAAGCATCAGGAGATACAAAGCGCGAGCTGAGGATTCGACCTTATCCACTCTCCAGCTCGGGTCAGGGGATCGCCCATTGCCGGTGCCTGCAGGCACAGCAACTGGCAGTTACAGCTCCTTCACAACATTTATTCACCCTGGAGCAAGGCCGTTTTTGTATCGTGTGTTAAACAAGGTTGGAAACTGGAGGGTTGACCCTGGCTGGCAGCTGATCCCCCACCAGCCGCTCGCTCGCTCGCTCCTTCCCCCCCTGCAGCCGGATGGCGGAGAGAACTGGAAGGGCAAAAGCAAGGAGAACGTGAGGGTCGAGGTAAAGACAGTTTAACAAGTGCATGGAAAAAAAAAGAAAACAAGTGATGTGACGGCAACCACTGATCACCTCTCAGCAGCAGGCTGATGCCCAGCCATCGTCGGGCAATGGCCACCTTGGAAAGACTCCCCCAGTACCAGTTTTCTTGCTGAGCATGAGGCTGCATGGTACGGACCATGGTACCCCTTTGGTCAGCCCGGGGCAGCTGTCCCGGCTGTGTGCCCTCCCAGCCTCCCGCCTGCCCCCAGCCAGCGCGCTGGGGCGGCAGAGTGAGAAACAGAGGCGGCCTCGGTGCGGTGCAAGCACTGCTCAGCAACAGCTAAACATCGGTGCGCTATCGACGGTCGAGACAGCACCATGCAGGCTGCAATAAAAAAAACTTACCTGCATCTCAGCCAGGCCCAGTACAGAAACCCTCCTGTGCCCGCTCACGATTCTTATCCCTACGAGAAACCCATGAAAAATAGGGCATTTGACTTCTCGGGGAGAAATCTGAAAACGCTCCCCATCTGCGGCTGGCATCCTGCTTTTCTTGCGTGACCTAGAAAGTGCACACAGGAGAGTCTGCCCAGTTTCTTCTGCACCTGGGGAAGGGCCCCCCTTGCCTTTATTTGCAAGGACAAACTCCCAAAAGCGGCACCACAGAGGTTTTCCTAAACCTCGCTAATGGAGAGCCCCCAACAGCAAATTCTGCTTACAAACACCAGGCCCAACTCACCCTCCCCAGGAAAAAAGACACAGGTTAAGGGACAGCTGTAAAATAAGACACGAAATAGAAATTCCAGGTGTTCAAATGAACGTTCATGTTGTTATGTGACCCCAACAGTACAAGAACATACGGCTCCTAGATTAAACACAAAAATCACACCAGTTTTTCCCTCGTTGCATGTTTCTGCCATGCAGACCTCATCAAGGTCTCCCCTGCAAGCTGGACGTCCCAGCTCCCAATCGGCCGTATGATGCCACAGCACATGTGACAGGCCCCAGGAGTCTCTGTGGTGCCACGGTGCGTCTCCACGATGAGCCAAAGCCTCTCCCCAAGGCCACCTGGAAGCTGGCACCACAACCTCTCCTGCCTGATCGCTGCCTGCCCTCGCCACGCTCTGCGACTGAGAGTGTCAGTGGTGTGCAGTATTTACAAGTGTCCCCTGGTTTTTGCGCCCCAGGGTTTTGCGCTTCTAAGTTAACGACCCCAAGCATTACCCAGCACTTTGTTTAGTGCCCACTAAGGTTTTCAGTCCCCGACTTCAACAGTTTGGGGCCCTTATGGGTTCTCTTTCCTTGCTGTCAGTCTGTTGGTGTCTCACCCTGACTCTCACCCCTGCATGGGACAGGTCAGGGACTTCATTCAGCATATAAACCCCTGCTGTGCTGGCTGTCCCCGACACCCTTCATCCCAGCCCTTCCCCGACCACACACCCAGAGCATTGCCTGTGCCCCTGACCCTGCTCCCGTCCCCCCCTCACACCCGGGCACCCTGGGACTTATGCAGGAGCTGCATAAGCGGCGCTGGCCCTGCCGAGGTCCCGCAGCCAGCTGGGGTGCGCAGGGAGGCAGCTCCCTTGCTTGTGCAAGGCCCTGGGTGCGTGCAAGGTGGTTGTGTGAGGTGGCTGGGAGGGCACTGGCTGCTCACGTGAGGGCTGGACAAGGCACTAGGTGCCCCTGGGTTGCTCATGGGAGGGGCTAGATGCTCCTTGGGTGCTCATGCAAGGCACTGGGTGCACAGAGGGTGCTTGTGCAAGCATTTGGCAGTGGGGAAGAGGAAGGGTGGTTGTGTGAGGGGCCCCAGGTCTGCCCCCCTTCCCACTGCCCCATGGGGACACAGGTGGCCAAGGGACCCAGGCATCTAGGCGACCCCCCTTCATCCCTACACACCCCAGCTGCTCCCCCCAGGGACCCAGGTGTCTGTCCCTGTTGTTTCCCATCCCCATCCCAGGCACAGGCAGGGGACACAATGCACAGCTCACATATTTTATTTATTGTCCCCGACTGTGACAAAAGGGCTGTGGCCAGGGTGTTCCCAGGCACGAGGGGATGTCACCAAGGTGGGGGGATGACACAGTGTGTCACTGGGGCCACAGGGACAAGACGGGGTGTCAGCACACATCGAGGGTGTTGCTAGGGTTGGGGGACAATGTGGGATGTTACCAGGGCTGAGGGGGAGTTGACGACGTGGGGTGACCCAGTATGGGGACGGGGGGTGTCTCTGCATGCTGCACTGTGTGGGGACATGGGACGTCCTTGTGTGTTGCTGTGTGTGGGAGGACACATGGAGCGTCCCCACGTATGTGTGGGGACTCACGGGGTCCAGGTCTGTCCCCAGATATATAACAGGACCTAAGACATGTCCCCCTCCCAGAGATGTCCCCACTCGGCTGTGCCCCATGGTGACACAGACGTCCCATGTCCCCGTGTCCCCCCGCTATGTGATGCCATGTCCTGTATATCAACCCATACCCCTGTGCGTCCCCATGTCCTACCCGCGCTCGCAGATGAGCTCAACGACGCTGTGCTCCATGGGGATGGGGTCGAGGCAGCGGTGGGCGGCGCTGGCAGCCACCTCGTCCAGCAGCCCCTGCACCACCCGCTCGTCAGCAGCAAAGCGCCAGAGGTAGAGCTGCAGGTAATGGCCATCCACCTGCACCTGCTGCAGCCCGAAGCGCCCCAACGTCCGCAGCCGCACGCACTCCAGCAGAGTCTTCAGGCTGATCTTGATGATCCCTGTCAGCACTGACACCTGGGACACAGGGACAGCAGAAACACATGGCACAGGGGGACAGGGATGCCCCCAGGGCAGGAAGGCCCTGAGTCACATCTGCACTGGGATGCGGGGACATTGGGGACACCCCTCTCCAGGTCATCAGCTCCTAGGATACTCTCATCCTGGTCACCAGTCCCCAGGGATCCCCCAAGTCCTGACACAAGGGATGTGGGGACATGTGGCCGAGGGGAATGGGGGCTCCTTCAGCCCGGATTCTTCAAGTGCGGGGAGGCCCCAAGTCCCATCAGCATGGGCACATGGGCAACACATGGGACACCCTTGTCCTGGCTGCCACTCCCAAGCCTGGACACAGGGGACAGTGGGACATAGGGGACATGCGGCACGGGGGGCTGCGGACACCCTTGGCCTGGCTGTTGGGAGCACAGGGAAGCCCTGAGTCAACTCAGCATAGGGACATGAGGACACCCTCACCCTGGCCGTCAGCCGCAGGGACTCCCTGAGTCCTAACACGTAGGACAGGGGAGCATCAGGGACAGTGGGAACACCCTTGTCCTGGTCATCAGCTCCTGGGGACCCTCTGGGCCCCAACACCTGGGTCACGGGGACACCAGGCACACCGCCGGGAAGGTGGGCAATTTAGGGGCCTTGGGGACACGGGACCAGGGGGCCCTTGGGGACACGGGGATGTGCCTGTGGCCTCACCTTGTTGAACTCGACAGGGCTGAAGATGTCAATGCGTTCGGAGAAGAGCTTCTGGATGTTGCTGAGCAGGTGGGTGTCCATGGGGGCGCTGGGGATGGTGACACCAGGACAGTCAGGGACACGGGGACAGTCAAGTATTTGAGAAAGCCAGGGGATGTGGGGACAGGGACACAGGGACTGTCAGGAGACACGGGGATGGGGACACAGAGACGGTCAGAGGACGCAGGGACGGTCAGGAGATACTGGGACTGTTTGGGGACAGAAAGACAGGGGAACATGAGGATGGGCGGTGGATGTGGGGAGACTCGGGGAACGTGGGGATGGTCAAGGACATGGAGAGACGAGACAATCGTGGGATGCAAAGCACATGGGGATCATCAGGGGATACTGGGACAGTCACGGGGAACATGGGGATGGTTGGGACACATGGGGATCATCAGGGAACATTGGGACAGTTTGGGGACATGAAGAGGGAAGATGTAGCAGTTACCACAGGGGTGACACAGGAGTGTCGCCCTGGGGGTGACCAGGGAAGGCCCAGGGGGTGGCTCAGAGGTGGCCTGGGTGACAGGGCTGACCTGGGGGTGTAGCTGGGGGCGTAGCGCCCAGGTGCCCGTGAGCTGCTGTAGACGGAGAAGGCACGCCGGCTCGAGTCGCTGCTCTGCGCCCGCCGCACCCCCTCCTCGAAGAGCTGCCCCACCTGCGCCAGCGCACCCTCTCAGTGCTGGTATCCCAGAATCCACCCAAAATACCCGCTGGGGCCCCCCCCAAAACCACCCAGGATCCCTCAAATCTTCTGTGACCCTCCCAAACCCTTCTGGGACCCCCAAGGATCCTCAAGGACCATCTGGGGACCTTGGGCATCCCCTCTTGACTGTTGAGGGACTTCAGCCTCGCCCCACCCCCCAGGTCCCTCTGGGACTCCCAACTCTCCCAGGAACCCTCTGGGACATCTGGGAACCGCCTGGGGACTTCAGGGACCCCTGCAGAGGCCCTGTGGAGACTTCCTAAAGTTCTCAAGGACCTTATGGGGACCTCAGGGCCTCTCCAGGGACCCTCTGGGATGTCTGGGACCCCCCGAGGGACTTCAGGCCCCCCCTAGCCCCTCTGGGCTTCTGGTGCTGCCCCAACCTGGACATCGATGGCAGTGATGTCCTCGACCACGCGCTTCATGACAGCACGAACGTTGCGGGGCTCAACGGTGCCCAACCAGTCTCGTGTCTCCACGCTCTTCCTAAGCATCTGTGCCACCGTGGCGCCCTGCACCTGCACGTAGTGGTCGAGTAGCCGCTGTGCCGCCCCCCGTGCCTCTGCGCACAGTGCCGGTCCCGGTGTCACCGCCGGGCCTGTGTCCTGGGGGTGCAAGGGACATGGAGACATGTGGAGACACGTACGAACAACCCCCGCAGCTCTGCGCACAGCGCTGTCCCCGCTGCCACCACTGGCCCTGTGGCCTGGGGATACAAGGGACACGGGGACATGTGGGGATGCCTGGCCGTGCCTCCACCATCTGATGTCCTGGGGGAACAGGGACGTCAGGGGACACATGGGATGCTCTCCGGGCCACCCCACCTGCAGCAGCATCACTGCCATCCTCATATCCTTGGGGCATCTGGGGGGACTTGGGGACATGCAGAAGCCCCCTGGGGACATGTTGAAATGTCCTTGGGGACATTTGGGAGACACTGGCACGGGTAAGGACTCCATGTGCACTGCCATCCCCAGGGTCATATCCTGGATTGGGGACATTCTGGGGTCCCTCAGGGACGTTTGGGGGCACACAATGACAGAAGGAAGATCCCCATAGCTCCACACACACCATCATCACCACCACATCCTGGGTGGACACAGGGCCACAGAGGTCCCCTAGGGCCATTCGGGACCCCCTTGGGGCCATTTTGGGGACAATCAGACCATTTTGGGTCCACTCAGGGATGTTTTGGGGGACACAGACAGAAGGAAGATCCCCACACCCTCACGCACAGCATGGTACCCACCACTGTGTCCTGAACAGACACTGGGACACAGAGGGCAGCAGAACCATTTTGTGACATCTTGGGGACATCCAGGGTCCCCTTAGGGCCATTTTGGGGCCAAGTGGGGCAGTTTTGGGGGCCTACCTGTGGGGGAAACTGCTCGTCAGTGAGAGTGAGGATGTAGCTGATGGTAGTGGCCTCATAGTCAAGACAGAGGCGGGCGAGGAGCAGCAGCAGGGCCGGGGGTGCCGCGGGGGCCCCCCGCTCAGCTGGGCCGTCGGCAAAGCCCCGGGCGGTGCGGCAGAGCCAGCGCACGAAGGCCACCACCAACCCTTCGCGCACCGCCTCCATGCAGAACTCCCCCTGCAACCAAAAACGGGGGGGGGGGGTTACACCCCCAAAATACCACCCTGAGGCCCCGAAAACCCACAAACTTCCCCGTCCAAGCTCCAAACTGCCCCAGTGACCCCCAAACTGCCCTGTGCAACCTTGAAATTGCCCATGACACCCCCAGTCTGCCTCGTGCTAGCCCTGACCTGCCCTGTGCAACACCCAAACTTCCCTGCGCCAACTCCACATTGCCCCAGTGACCCCCCAAAACTGCCCCATGCCACCTCGCGCCGCCCCACAGCCCACCTTGAAGTAGGGCAGGCTGGCGAAGGCGACATCCTTGGCAGTGAAGAGCTGCACGTAGGCCAGGACGGCCTTGAGCTGGCCAAGGACAGAGGAGGCGAGCGTGGCCAGGAGATCGGGCAGGCCGGGACCCTCCTTGCCGGGGGGCCGGGGGGCGGCCAGCGCTTGGCGCACGTCTCCCAGGCACCCCAGGNGCGGCGGTGGAAGCGGTCAAGTGCCCGCACCAGCAGCGAGGTGTCGCCCAGGCCCCGCTCCAGCGCCAGGCGCCGCTCCAGCAGCTCAAAGTAGCGGGTGGTGAGTGTGGCGGCGAAGGCCTCCAGGCGGCCATCCCCAGCCCCTGGGCGCCCCTCGAAAAGGCTGCGGTACGAGGCCGCGAGGAGGCACAGGTTGCCCACGAAGGCCGAACTGCCGCGGTCAACGAAGTCGAGGATGTCGGAGGCAGGGGGCGGCGTGGTGGCAGTGCCGGAGGAGTCGGCTGGGGGCAGCTCGGCCTCCAGCGCTGCCAGCTCAGCCTCGAGGCGGGCGCCAGCGTGACTCAGGAACTCCTCGCACAGCTCTTCAGGTGGCTCTTCCAGCTGCAACAGCATCTCCACGCACTCAGTGAGCTCCTTGGGGTCCAAGGTGTCATCCCTAGGGGGGCAGGGGAAATGAGGGGGTTACTTGGGGATGGTGGGCGGTTCCGGGGTTAACAGTGGCACAGCAAGAAAACAGGGAATAAGCAATAAAAGTCATCAGTAGGCTTTAGAGTAAACAATAATTATTGAAAAAACAAAGGGGAAAACCAATACTTAATAGCATCAGCATGCTCCAAAGTTAACAGTGGTTACAGTAACAAAAAACTCACTAAAGATCATCAGCAGTTTCCAGAGTTTACAATAATAATGAAAAGCCACTAAAATTCCTCTGTAGCTTCCAGGATTATCCCATTTGCCATAAACATATGAGAAAAAAAGCTTTTAAAAGCTCTCAGTAGCGGTCAGAATTATCCCCCTTACTCTACGAACGTTCTGCGCAAGGCGTGGTTCCTGGGGTTGCTATCAATATGTTCCAGGGTAAATGCCCCCCTCCCTAGGATGTTTCTTGGGGGCTGTTATCATTAGACTCCAGATTTAACACCCCTGACCCCCTGAAAAGCTGTCTGCTGCAGCTGTTATCAGTAGGTTTCAGATTTAATGTACCACAACCACCATCACACCCCCAAGAAGGCTGCTTACTGGAACGGCTATCATTAGTCTCCAAGGTAAAACCCCCTTCCCGTTTCCCAAAGCTGTCATCAGTAGGCTCCATCCCCCCAAACCCCATTTCTCAGAGCTGCCGTCAGCAGGCTCCAGAGTGAACGCACCGGAGGCGTGCGCGGAGGCGCTGGGCCAGGTCGGCCATGATGGCGTGGCTCTCGTCCTCGATGGCGCGGAAGGAGGGCAGGTGGCGGTAGTGGCGGAGCACGGCACGGGCGC
>WAAD01032988.1:102091-124687 GCA_013389945.1 Fregata magnificens | reverse complement strand
CAGGCGGGCCGGGGTCGGGCCCGGCCCCAGCCCCGCGGCCCCGGCCCTCTCCGAGGGATTGCGAGCCGCAGGTACCGCCGGCGCTTTGCCCGGCTTTTTTGGGCCCAAAAAATAGGGCTTGAAGGGGTTTTGAAAGGCGCGAAAAATGGTAGGGGAAGGAGGTAACTGTGAGGAGGGAGCTGGGGGGGTACGGAAAGGTGGGGGGGAATACGGCAAAAGCTGCCACCTGCTCTTGCCGTCCCCCCCCAAAAAACGGAGGGGAGCCCGGTACCCCGTCCCTCAGCGCTGGGGCTGCCGTGCCGCCCGCCCGGTGAGCCCGCCGCCTCTTCTCGCAGCTTTCTGGCTCCCGAAATGCAGGGCTTGCCCTCGGTCCCGAAAAGCCCCTCTTTGGCTGTGTGGGGGCAGGAGGGGATAACCTGGTGCTCCCGTGTGATCCCCCAAAACCCTGCAGGCTCTCGGCACGGAATTGGCTCCCAGGGCCGGAGTGGTTTCTTGTAGTTAGGTGTGACCAGTGCTTGGTCGTATCAGAGAACACGGTGTGTAGCTACACAGAGTCTGAACAGATGTATGAGCTCACGTATGTACTCAGATTTGCCTTCATTAGGAGTTACTTTCCAACACTGTGGACTTGGATGGCTCTACAAGCTCTTAAAATTGTGCCTGTGCCTAAAATAATCTCATCACCCGTGTCTTTATGCGCATCTGCTCATTTACATTGTTGTCATGAGGCACGTTATCTTCTGTAATGGTATAAAGATTTGAGCCGTGGAAGCCAGCCATCCCCCGTACGTGCATTTTTACTGCATGTGGAGTATATCTGCCATAATCTGATGCACAGCCTGTCTCAGGCACTGACCGTGCGGAGCAGCGACTGCAACAAAATCCTAATGATCTATTTCTTTCCACCACCTTAGAAGGTAGCTCCGCCTTAAGCCAGGAGGATGCTTTCCTATCTGTCTGGCTTCCCTCTCTGCCCCTTTTTACTCCACAGAAATGTTTCTGGTTGTTTTTTTTTTTTTCCTCCTGTGCGGTAACAGAAATCAGGCCAGCCAGGGGAGGAGGAGGAGGCAGAGAGCTATTTCAGGGAGCTGCTGTTATCTGCTCTATGTTAATCCCCTGGCTGGGTGGGGGGAAGGTTTTTCCCCAAGTGCTTTACTGGGAGAGCATATATTAAGCATTGAAAAGCAAAGAGGAAGAAGAGGATTAGAGGGAGAGAGAGGAAGCTGGCTGCTGGTTTTACTCGGGTTATCCATCTGCTCTGCTTTTATGGATGCAACAGCGTGAGCAATCTCGCTTGGTCTTTTTTTATGTTTTGTTTTTTCCCTCCTTCCTTTCCCCACCCTTTTCTCTCTCCCTCTCAGGTATCTGTGTATCGAGGTCCTCTTGCATCCCCGTTATCCAGGAGCCCTGGAAGCCCTCTCACTCCCCTTCCTCCCAGTTTTGCCTGCTGCTGTAGCTGAGCTGTTGAGATAATGGAGCTCAGGACCGTGGTAGCCACCGTGGAAAGCGGGGAGCAAGACACAGTTCTCAAGGTACTTCAGATCTACAACCAGGAGGTGAGTGAGCATCAAACCTCTGCCTGATGTCAGCTGCTGCTGCTTACAAGCCTGGAAGCAGGTTGGCCGTGTTGTGGGATTTCTGTGCCATCCGGCTGTCCCCAGTCTGTCTCCTCTCAGCGCATCTGTCTGCGCGTTACTGCTGTAAAAATGTTACAGACTGTTTCATCTTTTACTTGCAGATGGTTTATTGCTTGATGTTTTGCTAGGAAGCAGCTAAGCAGCCTCTCTTTGTCTTGGTACCTTTGTATACTGGAAGGAAAGCACGTAGAAGGGATTTTTTTATTTATTTAATTATCCAGGTCCCAAGTAAAACCTGGCAGGGAAATAAATGCCAATGTGAAGATGGGGTAGGAGGAGATTTATATTAAGGCAAGGTTTGGAGGTAATAAAACTGAGGCCTGGGGAGGAGCTGCAGGTGAGATTGTTGTGATTTGCAAGTAAAAGATCATTAGAGGTGGACAGGGACAGGCTGCTGGAGTTTGATACCGGTGCCTGATCTGAAAGCTGGCGATAAGAAGTAAATAACAAATATAGAATATCAAAAAAAGAATGGTTGGGAAGCAGAGATGGAAGTTCTTCTAGCCTTAAAGTGGTAAAAGATTTATCTGTGGGGGTAAATCCCTTTTGAAATAGACTCTGGTTGTCAGGGAAATTTCCTTCAGAGAGTTTCCACCAGGGTAGGGCTAGCCCTGCAGATCTCTGTGACTCATTCTGCACCATTCTTGAGTAGGTAGGAAGCCAGCGGGGAGAACCTGTGAATATTTTGCACGAGTGTGCAAGAGGGAGAGTGTGCAACTATTTCCGGTAGTTGGTTTTGAAACGGGGGAAATATTAGCTAAGGCAGCGCGGGTCCCTGTTAAAGACAGTCTGCGGGATTAACATTACCTGCAGCAGGTGTAATGCTGGAGACATGAAGAGTGCAAACAGAGTTTGATGTGTAACCAGCTTGAGGCATCAAACCACAATATTTTCTGTCGCATTGCTCCAGCTGGATCCTTTGTCAGTGTATCAAGCGTAGGAAACTTGTGAGAATGTCAGTGGTTTTGCTAGCCTGTCTAGAAGAAATGGAGCGATCAAAGAGGATTATGAAACTGCATCATTTTTTACTGTAAAAATTGATTGTACTGTATCCTTTTTCTGGTGGTATATTTTAATTCACTATTGCGTACGCAGTCAATTTTTGATTGCCAGGAATAAACTACAGCTAAAGCAAAACCACAGGAATGGCAAAAATATACATGAATAAGATTACAGGAGCCTGCAAAGAGGATGCGATGAGAAAAGAACAAGTGGCATGGTTGTCTGCAGAGCAAATCGGTTCCAGGACTGAACCACCAGTTCCTCATAATGTGGTGCAACAGCCTATGCACGGATCAGCTCACAGTGCTAAAGCATGAGAGGGCAGCCCCTGGCACAGCACTACAGGAGTACAGCTCTCCGGCCTCCACACCTGTGGTTTCTCAAGCAGCACGTCAGCATCGCTTTGTCCATCACGGCTTGCTCTAGGCTAGAAAGACCAAAGCCACCCCTGGGGTCTTGGTGACTGTGACACAGTTAATCTGCAAACTGTATCTTCTGCTTTTAAGCAGACAGGAATTGGCAGCACGTAAAAAAGGCGGTGAACGGCAGGGGAGACTGCATTTGCAGAGTGAGCACGTCGGGGAACACCTGTGATCCCCAAAAGCTCAGTGCAGTCAGTCCTGGGCTTCACTGGGCAGGAAATCAGGTAGAGTTAGACGACTGGACAACTCATAAGGTGATAAATACAGTGGGAGACGAGCTCAGCTGTTCAGACCTATAGATGGGATATCCCTGAATTGCGATCACTCAAGAGAAGAGTAAGTCCAGAGTATAAGAATTATTGATTGTGGTAAGACTAATTACCATTATTGAGCAGCTCCGTAAGTGTAAGCAGTGTAACTCAGTAAAAGGTGACGGTGAGTGCTAAGAAAATGATGGGAGAATTATGATACAATTAATCCTTATATCTCTATCTGTAGATCTAGCTGTATCTATACATACATAATTAGCGTTTTATGAATTTTAAACATTTTCATTCTCAAAGCTCAGACCAAATGCTCTCTTGGTGTAAATGAGGATTGCATCATTCACTGGAAGGTGCTGCTTTTCACCAGGGCATTTGTGATCTCCTGTGCTGTCCAGTTCATTGGAAGCAGATGTAGCCAGAAAGGAGACTGTCCATCGAAGAACAGCCAGAATAGCGAGAAACACAGAAGTGTTTCCTATGAACAAAGAGCAGGACTGTTTATTAAGGAAAGGGGCATGATGGAGGTGTAGAGAGCAGGTCTCTTGTGTTTAAAGAACATGACCTGAATAACCACAAGGATCTGTTCACAAGTAACAAGGAAACAGTACTTTCTTTCAGTCAGGAAAAGGAGCAATAAATATCAAGGGGAGAAATGCGTGGGCACAGCTTGGTGGTGTCACTGAGCAGAGGAGTTACCGGCTATTACAGGGAATTTGGATTGTGATGAATGCCCACTTTACTGCTGCAGTATTTAAAAATAAGGCCATCCGTCAGATGGGCACAGCTTTGGCCTGTGGCAGTCAGCCTCCACCATAGAGCCAGTGGAAGAGGGCAATGGGTAGTATCCATCACAAATCTTTTCAAGGATGAAGGAGAAACAGGGGCCTCCAGAATAGCAGGAATCTCACTCAAGGAAAGCACTTCAGACCTGCTGGCATGGTCCATCTGTGTGCTTTTCAAACCAGATTCATTCCCCCTAGTTGTGAAGCACATGGTTGGAGTTGCCTAAGTAGGAACAGTGTTGGAAAGAAAAGGCAGGACTGAAACGAAAACCTCAGTGGCAGGAAAGTTTTCCTTTTGTCTTGTTCCTCAGGAGCTTGTGCTGCTTGTTACAAACCCCACAAATATCGTAGACCTCTCTAAGTGCTCCTTGCCATGCTGATTCCCTACCTCTGTGCCGGTGGGGACTGTTCTTGAGAAGTTGTGCTTGCTTTTGCAGTGTGTTTTTAGACTTGCTGCTTTCCAGCTGAATGGCCCTTCCCTGCCTGGGCGGAACGGTTTTGTGGATTTTAACCTATTACTTTATTTTGATTGTTTCTGTTTTGCCCCCACAGAAATCTCAGTGCTTCACCTTTGATGATGAGGAGCGGGAAGAGAGGAAGGTAGGCATGCTCTTCAGTTTCTTCCTCTAGTCAGATGGGTAAATCTGCTGCTCTACTCGTGTCCAGCAGGGCTTGGTGGTGGCAGCTCCTACAGGGAAAGAAATGAGTGTTTTTTTCATTAACTTGGTTAGGGAATGGTGTGTTCAGAGCGTCTGGCTCCAATTTTTCCATCAGTAGTTGGTGTTTTAGGATAAAGGTCAACATTCTTCCAGCATTAGCAAGCCCTTTGGGTTCCATATAGTCTCAGACACGGGTGTATAAGAAGTGTGATCCTTTGTGTTTGTGGCATGAGTCTGCTGGACAAAGATCATAGCAACATGCAAGCCTCTGGAGGGTAAGTGTTTTTGCTGTGAACCAGCTGCAGGATTTGACCAAGGCTGTATATCAACAGATACTTTAAGCTGGTGTAATCCGGCGCTCAATGGAAAGAAACACTCCTGCCTGTTCATTTCTAGTCTTGCCGTTTTTTTGTGCCAGGGCAGACCTTTGCAAGGCTGCACATGTTTGGTGGGCTGATCTGCCTAACGAATCACTTTTTTTTTTTTTTTTTTTTTTTTTTTTTCCCCTGGATTATTTTCCAGCTGGATCAGTTTTGTGGTCCAGTTCTTTAGTTGATTGGGCTAATGCCTGTGTTAGCACATCACATATGGACCAGGCAGCCACGGTGGAGAACGGGACCTCTTTTGTCTGTGCTATTGCCAGCTAATGCTAGCATGAAGTTTTTCCGGGTACAGCCTGATGCTTAGGACCGGATCTCACAAGATCTGAGCTCTTTGCCTTGCACTGACTTGCCGTTTGAGCTGGGACAATTAGGCAGGCTGTGAATTCAGGCACAGCCTTGGGGTGCTCCACTTTTGGGGTGTATGTCATGAAATGTGAATTGAACATCACCATCTAGTTACTGGTGCTCAGTTCTTCTGAAGGTTTAGCCCTGGGCACATGCTCTGAGATCTCTTTAGCCTGAGTCAGTCAGAGGCTTTGATTACTTATGACTGTATCTTTAACTGTGTCTGTCTCCTCATATGGAAGGAGAAGAGGAACGACTGTACTTTCTCACTTCCCAAGGGTGTGATTGTGGGGCATACTTCATAAGCTAAAGCTTGTTCAGTTCTGCCAGCCTCACATGAAGGACTAAAATGCATTTTTTTTTTCTTCATTCCTTCCCTCTGTCCTTTTATTATTATGAAGTATAACTGATTAGGCCGTGTTAAGCCTATTGCACTGAGTGATAGCAAATCTTGCAATTTTGGATTCCTTCGCTCTTGTAATATGCGTGAGAAGACATGTGCTCTGATACGGCATTATGTTAGAGAGATCTAGTGAGATCTTACCCAGGTGTGAATGTCTATGCAGTGGATTACTAGTGTAATGTGAAGTGTTGCTACACATGGTTCAAACCAAGCTGCGCTTGTACTTTGCTCTTGTACTCTTCCGTTGCTTGCTGTCACATACCGTGCTGTTATCCACAAGGGTTAGATTTTCAGCTGTTGTGAATTGGTGTTAGTGGAGCTCTGCCAGTCTGTACCTACTGAGGATCTGGGCTAGTAGGTCTCCAGACAGCACTGAGGTTTAGGGAGGTACTACTTATTTGAATCTCCTGAGGTCTTTTCACCTCCTTTTGGCATCGCGTGCTTTTCTCACCTCACTTAGGTCCTTTTGCCCTCCCTTGGCAGTTTTCTGACACATCTCTCAACCTTTTCGGTCTGTTTCTGGAGCACCCAAAGCAGATGCCTCCCTAATCTTAAGGCTCTGGGCGGGAATAGAGAACTTCTGTTGAATTGGTTGTTGCTCCTCAGTGAAGCCATAAGGGACCTTTTTGACCTACCCTCTCTTAGCTTAATGCAGCTGTCAAGTAAACCGTGTTAGCCTGAACCATCCTAACCATGGGTGAAGCTAAAATATGCAGTAGTAGCAGTTGCCTGTTCGTACTCTCCCCTTACATCTGATACCCTCTCCCAGCCGTTCTTTGTTTCTTGCTGGGTGTCCTTGCTTGAACTGGGTCAGGATCAGATGCCAGAGCCAAACACTTCCCGAGTGCTGCTGAGTGCACACCTGAACCAGAGCCGTTAGCAGGCCCATCTCTAGATGACGCTCGCATTTTCCAGGGCAGAGCATTACAGGGTGGTGGAGGAGCACTGTGAAGTGTCAGTGCATGAGGCATTGCTTGTTTCCAACTGCACAGAAAATGGCCCAGCTGCTGATCAAGTTCCTGGAAAGAGAGCTGCAGCCGTCCTGCCAGGTCACGTGTTTGGAAAGCATCCGCATCCTGTCCCGGGACAAATACTGCCTTGACCCTTTCACCACCAAGGAAGGCCTGAAGACCCTCTCCAGGCATGCTGGCATTGATTACTCAGAGGAGCTCGTCCGGGAGGTCCCAGACTTGGATGTAATCCTGGAATCCCTCAAATGTCTCTGCAACATTGTCTTCAGCAGCCCTCGGGCACAGGAGCTGACAGCTGAAGCCCGGCTGGTGGTGGGCCTGGCCAAGCGCATCAAACTGTACAACGAGAGGAGCCTTCCTCATGAGGTCAAGTTCTTTGACCTGCGTCTCCTGTTCCTGCTGACGGCACTGAGAGTGGACATCCGGCAGCAGCTAGCCCAAGAGCTCAGGGGCATTAGCCTGATGACAGATACCCTGGAGCTGACACTTGGTGTAAAGTGGATGGACCCCTATGAAGTTGCCACCGAGGAGGGACTTCTCCCACCTTTGCCTCGGCAGGAGACAGAGCGAGCCATGGAGATCCTGAAAGTGCTCTTCAATATCACCTTTGATTCCAGCAAGAGGGAGGTGGACGAGGTAAGCCCCTTGGGTGTCCCACCCCACTGCATTTGCATGTCTCTGGGCTGTGGTTTGACTACTGGTTTTCTCCTCCGCTTGCATTTCCTTGTATTACGTACTGACCCTCAGGCAGCCCCCGGGTAAATGTAAGGGTAGCAGAGACTCCTGTGTCCAGACCTTCCTCCCTAGTGTACTGCCCCTATCCAATGCATCATTAACCTTTAAGACTTTTAGAGGATTAAAATTTAAAAGTTGGGCATTTTTCCTTCTTAATGACATGATTCTTTGTGCAAGTGGGAGAGCAAAGCCGCCAGATAACTCGCTTCTGAGTGTGGCCTGGTACTCTTTCACCTTCTGGACAAGGTCAAAGGAAGGTGTGATGGAGAACATCTCTGGCTCATCCGTGGGCCTGTTCTGGGGCCTCTTCCAGCCCTTGTCTCAGTGTCGTAGAGTGAGGAGAAAGGAAAGGCAGCAGGAAGACTGTATGTTGACCTCAAAAGGAGAATCAGGAGGCTACTTCCAGTTACACCCCCTGCTGCCAATTATCAGGCTGCTGGAGGGAGGGATGGGGCTGTGGGCTGCAGGGGCAGCAGCCTCTGGGTTGTGGAGGATCCCCTTTCCTGATCAAGGTTTTCGTTTTCTGTTTTGGGGCCAGGAAGATGCTGCTTTGTACCGACACTTGGGTGCCCTCCTGCGCCACTGCCTCATGATCTCTGCTGATGGAGAGGACCGGACAGAGGAGTTCCACAGGTCTTTGTTAGATAACTAGGTCATGATCTTTACTAGAAGCAGGTCTCCCCAAAGCAGATCCTGCCTGACCTTGGCATTAACATCCTCTGCTTGTTTGGTGATTGCTAAGGTCCCTGCTGACAAGCAGGCGTCTTTGGTTTGGCCTGCAGGTTCCTCATGCTGCTAGAACTCAGAAATAGCCCTGCCCTTCCCACAGGCAAATTATGTGCGCTAATGCCGCAGCCTCCAGATCGACAGGAGGAAATCTTTTCTCCAGGCCTGCCTGACCCCAAGGTCAATATCCTGCATCAGGCCTCCTCAGCAGTGCCCCCCAATTCAGTGGGCAACTTGCCAGGGCAGATGTTTGGTACTTTTTAGAGTCCATGGGCTGGCCTTAATTAACTGTCTGTCTCTTGAGCCAGGCTGGGAAATTGCCTGTGTCACACTGCTGAGCATTATTGGTCCAGGGGTGTCAGCTTTGAGCAGGTGACACCATCCTGTACCCAAGAAAACCATAGTCAGAGGAATCCTAAACAATGCATTGCATTGACCATCAAGGTAAGAATGAGTGATGCAGCAGGAGACCCTAGAGACAGACCTTTGACCACCCAGCTTGGTTCTACTTGGCCTCTGTGTCAAGATCCATGGTTTCTCAGTTGTCACTGAAGTCTCTCGGGACTCCCAGCAAATAGTTCAACGATCCAGAAAGCAGTTTAATTTATTCCCTTTTAGTGGTGTGAGGAGCTTGGGATGCAGCCCAAAGACAGCTTGGATCTCAGGGTCCTCACACCGCTGGAAGTTAGTAATCAACCTTCATTTCTGGATAGCTGAAGAACTTCTGTGAACAAAGATCTGTGACTATGTGTTCACTTCTCTTCTCTTTCCTGTGTTCAGTCATACGGTTAACCTTTTGGGCAACCTGCCCCTGAAATGTCTGGATGTCCTCCTGACCCCGAAAGTCCGGCCGGGCTCGCTTGAGTACATGGGTGTCAACATGGATGCAGTCAGCATCCTGCTGGATTTCCTCGAGCGACGCCTTGACAGGGTAAGTTGAGAGGCTGCTGTGTGAGTTTGTCACTGCTCATTTTCACAAGTTCGCTGCAGGGCACCTTTCCTTCAGCCTATATTCATCCTTGAAAAGCCCAGTGCCGATGCCACAGGAGCACCAGCAAGGCATGGTTAGTTCGGAGATATCCCTTTATAGAAGGGGCAGTTTTTAGCAGAGGCAAAGCTGTTATGGTTGGTAGGACTAAAACAACATCTGTCGACTGGAAAGGTGA
Source organism: Fregata magnificens (assembly GCA_013389945.1). Lineage (NCBI taxonomy): Eukaryota > Metazoa > Chordata > Aves > Suliformes > Fregatidae > Fregata > Fregata magnificens. The sequence continues at coordinate 115,190 of WAAD01032988.1, read as the reverse complement.
CTGCGTCATTGCTTTATGGACTGCAGGTAGTGAGGTCGGTTGAACAGTAGATGATGAGCTGGGCGATTGAAATATTGGTGCTCCGTTTCACTCAATAGTGATCTGATGGGTAGCTTCTGGAAGCCTGAATTTGCATTATTTTCAAGCTGGCTGTGGTTTTCAGTCTCTGGAGTTATTCCAAAGGGCCTCCAAATTTTACCACAGCACTTACCTACTCTGGATGCCCTGCACAAATATTTCTAGCACTGCCATGCCACAGAGCAGGGCTTGGAAAGCCGTGCTGCTTGAGGAGTGATGGAGCACTGAAATTCCTGTAGCAGAGGCTGGAAAGCTTTGGTGTCCATCTGCTTCCCTGGTGGTCTGTACTCATGTTCTCCACCACAAGCTAGACAAGTTATGCTCAGTGTGACTAACATGTTGTTTGTTTTGTGGATGCTCCTGCAGGGACACAAGCTGAAGGAGAGTTTGACCCCTGTGCTGAACCTGCTGACTGAGAGTGCCCGAGTCCACCGCCAGACGAGGAAGTTCCTGAAGGTGAAGGTATGCTGTAGTTCAGCCAAAAGTTGAATGATGCTGCACTGAGGAGAGAGGAGAATAGCAAACCGCCTGATCATTGCCATCCTCCAAACAGACCTCCTCTCTCTCTCTACTAGGTTCTGATATATGGTTGAGGCCTTTGGTACCCACAGTGTTTTTTCCACATCTCCCATGCTCTGTGGATTTATTAGTTTTAGCTGATTCGTAAAACGCACGTACGTTTTCCCCTGTCTGACCTACCGTTGCTGTCCAGCTCCGCTGATTGCCTGTCACTGTGGCTTTGTAGGTGCTGCCGCCGCTCCGGGACGTGAGGAATCGGCCGGAGGTGGGGAACTCGCTGCGGAACAAGCTGGTGCGTTTGATGACCCACATTGACACCGATGTGAAGCACTGTGCGGCAGAGTTCCTCTTTGTGCTCTGCAAGGAGAGCGGTAAGTTGCAGGGGCTTCTTGTGGGCTTTGACAGAGTGTCCTGGAGCCTGGCCTCTGGGCAAGCCAGAGAGCGTGGGATAGGTGACCCTTTGCAGCCAACAGGAACTTCTGTCTTCCCTTGGGCCGGATACACTGAGTAGGGAAAAGTGGAGAGTATCCAAGTGCTCTGTGGGAAGGAGTTGCAGTCTCATGCCAGCAGTGAGTGAAAAGCTCTGCTGGAGGACACCCCAACACCCTGCAGACAACCTGGCCTGCATTCGGACCCCCGCCCCCTGGGTGTTGTCCCTGCCATTCCTGGTGCATAGTGTGGGGGCCTTGCTCCCTGTCACAGAGTTCAAAGAAGTGTTGGCATTTCTGGGTCTCCGTGGTCTTGCACCAATCTTGCTGCTGGGGCACACAGGAGCAAACGGGGCTGGAGAGGCAGGAGGGGAAGCACAGGTCGGTCTCTCTCCCCTTCTCCCGGCAGTGTCGCGGTTTGTGAAGTACACTGGCTACGGGAATGCAGCTGGGCTCCTGGCAGCACGAGGCCTCATGGCTGGTGGTCGGGAAGAAGGGGAGTACTCAGAAGATGAAGACACAGACACTGAGGAGTACAAAGAGGCAAAGCCCAAGTAAAGAAGTCTGCTCCCCCTCTACAGCACTCCTCTTCCTACACCTTCTTCCCACTCCTGCTCTCTCTCTTTCTTCATCTGCCTCCCTGCCACCTCACTTGTCCTGCCCTTTCACATGTGCATTTCTTTCTGCATTAGCAGTTCCACCCTCTCTACCTTTTCCTTGGGTGAAATGCCTCTGTGGCTGAGCTGCTCGTGGTGTGGGTGGTCACTGGTGCATATATTGGGTCCCTGCAACAGGCTCTAGAGCAAAGTGGGTTCCTTCAGCCAGAGCCCATTCCGCACCAGACCTGTTCATGGTGTGCACGTGGTAGTATATATCTCTCTAATCCATATCTTGCACCTTTTTTGGCATCCAAACATCTCAATACAGTGGCAGGCTTTTACTGTGCACTGGGATAAGGGTGGTCCCTTCTTGCAGCAGGTTTGGAAGTGCCATTACCCCTCTTCATCTCCAGAGCCCTGTGCTGCTGAAGTGAGCTGTTTTTTCTTTTTTTTTTCTTTTTTTTTTTTTTTTTTTCCTTTGCCTGCTAGTGGGTGGTGGTAACTCAAAGGTGAGGGGTGTGCAGGGAGAGCTCTAGAACTGTGCTCAGCTGTGGATCCCATACTTTCTAGAATCCTGTTCAATGTGGTCTACAGGTTGGGTTTGGGTTTTTTTTTTCTGTGTTAGCTTTTCGCCTCCTGACTTAAGGAGAGGGAAGAAGTGTCGTCTGCCCTTGTGCACCTGGTTTAAAAATTGCACTGTGGAATTGGCAGGATGAAGATGTTGCTCACGCCAGAGACATGATAGGGATTTGTAAGGGGGACGACTGTGCGTGGAACATACAGAAAGAGGTCAGAAGCACTATGTTGCACTGCCATAGCACTTGGGGCTAACGAGATGAGCAGCCATGACAACCAGCCTTGCCATTGTGTTCCTGTGCTCAGTAGAGGCAAACAAGGTTTTTAAACAGCCCTTCCGTCACTCCTCTGCTTTACCCCGCTCCTTTGCCCTGGCCTCACTATTCTTCTTGCAGCATTAACCCTGTGACGGGACGTGTCGAGGAGAAACTACCCAACCCCATGGAAGGGATGACTGAAGAGCAGAAGGAATATGAGGCCATGAAGTTAGTCAACATGTTTGATAAATTGTCCAGGTACTAGAAAATTGTGTATGTTCATGTCTGCATTAGCACCTGCATGTCTGTGATTTACATTTATCACAGACCTTTCTTTGAATGTATTCCCAAGGCCACCACTGACCGAAGGGATGTAAGAGAGTGAGTCGGGGAGATACATGGGGAAACGCTTCCTTGAGCTGGGCTCCGTTATGTGCAGGGGAAGGCACTGCAAGCCCCACACACCTCTCTGGCGTGATGGCATACTGCGAAATTCCTCTACATGCCTGCACTGTGTTTCCAAGCACCTGCTGCCTCACCAGGTTTGGCCAGGTGCTCAGTAAGAACAGCAGCCACTGTCCTGGTAAGGCTGCTCAGTAGGAAGCAGCGTTTTGGGGACAGATGGCAGCCAGTGCCACCAAGTCCCTTTCCCTGCGGGAGTGCTTTCTCCAGTCATCTTTCATCCATCATTAATAGGTGCCACAGAGAAGATCCCAGAGTCTGTCAACCGAGTTCAGACCACCCCCAAGGGCGGGAGGGAAAAGGGCAGCACACTTACTGCATGTATTTCCATTGTGTGTTAGAGGGAGAGGAACACTGATGCCGGCACTAGTTTTCGTCTGGCAATCCTGTACCACACAGAACAGGACCCTAAAACTGAGCCTGTTCCAGGGAACCTGAGAATGGCAACAGTTGTGGATTGTGCTTCCAGCCATCGCCTCAGCATGCTGGAGGTTTTATGGCTAGAACTGTCCCCCGCTTCTAAAAAGGGATTCTTGGTGGTGGCCTGGGGTTGTTCTGGGCTGCCTCGGGACAGTTTCCACAGGCCTCACGCTGCTGCTGTAGTACTCATCTGTTCCTGGAGTGTCTGCTGCAAATTTGTGTTGCCTTCCTCCCTTTCCTCCCTGGTTGCAGAGAGCAAGTCATCCAGCCCATGGGCATCACTCCGAGCGGCAACCTGGCCCCCATGGAGAACGCCATCCGCGATATGGCCGACGAGAGGTCGTCGTCCGACTCGGACCTGGGGCTTGACTGATCCAGACCTCTCACCCCAGCCTCGGAGAGCTGGGGAGCCCCCATCTGCTCTCCCTCCAGAACTGGTGCTGCACCCAGAGGCTAGTACTGGGCCAGGACTCTCCCTGTGGGATCTGGATCCAGCCTGGACCCCTCACAGTCCACAACAAGGAACACCTCCTGCCTCCTTCCCAGCTCCATAACCACCTCTCCTTCAGAGGGTCTTCATGGCCTGGCTCCACCTTGGTCTCTCCTATCAGCAGCCTTGAGGATTTCAGACTCCAAATTGCTTCCAGGACTTTCCAGTAGGATTTATATTTTTTAAATACGTCATGTTTGGGAAGAAGGGTGGGAGGGAGGATCTTTGTGTCACACCATCAGGGTTCAGCAATCTGCAGAGCATCTTATGTACATGCAGCTGCTCGTCAGCGTGCGCATTGCTGTGCGTGGCTACATGTGGCTGGGCCTATGTGGGGGGAGCCGCTCCCCAGGAATGCAGGTGGGAAGGTGGGACTGCAGGAGAGGGGTGTGAGCGGTTATTCATGGCAGTTCTTGGGGAGCGGTGTCTGCGGGGTGTCTCGGCATAGTGCATCCATTTCATCAGCAGGTAGCTGTACATGTGTGCGCTATGTATGGCTGTGAGCGTGGCGGTGCCTGTGCAAAGCCGGGAGTGTGTGGACTTAGGAGCATGTACGTGAGTGCAGAGAGGAGCCGCGGTGTGTGCACTGCAGGGAGGCGAGTAAAGCCTTTGTGTGAAGCTTCCACCGTTCCCATCGGCCAGAGGAGAGAAAGCATGCAGGTGACTGCCAGAAACACTCTGATATTCAGTCTCCAGCACTGTGCTATGTTCCTGTTACCATGGAGTTTAGTTTTTGGCGTTAGCCTTTCCCCATCTCACGCTTTCCAAACGAAAGGCCAAAATCTGTGCTTTGTCTGCTGCCTCCTCGTCTGCCTTGGCTTTCCCACAAGTCCACTGCTGTTTGCACCCAGGAGCTGATGTTGGTCCTGTCCTTTGCTGTGGCTTAGATTTGTCTTTTTTTTTTTCTGTGTGGTTTTTTTTTCTTTTTAAAGAAAATTGTTTTAAAGAAAATCTTCCAGTTTGTCTCATGTACCAGAGTTCCCAAACTTATTAGCACAAGTAGGAATGCAAAAGTAATGCTAGAATAAAGAAAACCTGACAAATGGGCGCATGGCAGTGATTCATCGAATGTGATGGCTCTGAGCAAGTAAGGAAATATCCTTGGTTTTTTCTGACTGGCACATGGTTCTACTCCGATCACCCTGAACTTTACCGTTTTATTTGGGAGGTAAAATTGTAGTATTAAATTGGGGCCAAGCCAGAACCTTTCCCTGCATCATGACCACCAAGTATAACCGAATGGAGCATCCCAAAGTTAAAGGAAGCACTGAAAGCTGAGGATTGCAAAACAATCTTAGCTTGACCCCTTGGGCCTCACAACACACAGTCGCTTACGGGACTATTAATCTCCTTTACCAATGCTCCGTAATGGTTAAAAATTGTGTGCACCAGCTCTGTTTTCTGCCTGTGCAATAGGGGTTTGCTGCTCAGCCTTTGCAGGATGCGAGCCAGTCTCGATGATTGTTTGGCTGCATGGGCCTGCTGAGGTTTCTGACTCCCTGCAAGGCAGCGGGTGCAGTGGGCCTGGGGCTCTGGTGGGGAGGCGGGACAGGCTGGCCAGGCTCCGCAATGGGGCACCATATCGGACATCCAGGAAATCTGGGCCTGGGGAGGATGCAGATGTGCAGGGGGGCGAGCGGAGGGTTTGCAAGTGTTCCTGCCTGTGTATTTTTAGGAGTCGGTGCTTGTTTTCTGAAGACAGTCTCTGTGAGGTGAAAAGCTGAAGGTATGCTTCGTTTAGTTTAGTTCTTAAGAGTTTTTTTTTAGTAGTCGTGATTAAAGTTCCAGGCTCTCCCAGGGGTATACAATATTTATGTAAAACTGACCCACTAAGATTCACGGGTAGCCTTCTGTCATGAGAATAGCTTCAGTGTATCGCAGCTGGAGGTTTTACGCCAGCTGCATCTCTCTCCTTTTTTTTTTTTAAGTAACTAGCAAAAAACCCACCCCAAACCTTCCGTGCGAAAATGCAGACCTCTGATCTCTTTCCAGCTGTTAAAGCTCTCCAAAGCTTTCCATGCAAAAGGAAAAGTGGAGGGTGTATTTTTAATGCAATGCTTCTGATATTGTTGTATTCTAATCTTATATAGTGCTTAAAACCCTGACTTGCAACTAACAGGCCCTGCTTTGAAAAGCCCCAGTGCAGGGGCTGAACTTGGCACAGGGCGCTTCTGGAGTAAGGGTTTATAAACAGGGTAGGGTTTAAAAACAACACGTTGCCACCATCTTCAGTGTGAAGCAATGTGCCGTGAGGCTTCTGGTGCTCTGCGAAGTGAGAGAACAACCCTTCTGCTTTTCCTGAGGCTGCGCGTTCAAACCCATCTGCTGGGCCGGTCCCGGCTGTGAGGAGGAACACGCAGATATATTTGAATTGTGCATTTGGATAAACAAGTCTGCTCGTTTGAATGGGAACTTGTTCAAACCTTTCTTCAAGGAAGCAGCGAGGACACCAAGCGCTGAACTCGCTATTTCTGTAGCATTAGCAATAGATGTGCCAGGCTTCTGTGAGGCCCCTAGAGCTAGTCTGATTTATAGCAGATGAGTATCAGGTCCAAACGCTTCCAATTATATAAACAGCCATAAGACAGTGTTCTGAGGCTCTAGCTTTGCCCTGGGAAGAGCTTTTAGGCATAGAACTCAGTAATAGTGTTCCACTGTTGTGTTAGTAAGACACAGCTGTGTGCTCAAATGCTTTTATTCCATTTTGCTTGGGTTTTCTGCGGTTTAGCATTAACCATAACAAATCGGTGGCATAAAATGCTTTGCATTTTCTTGTGCTTGTTTAGAGCTGGTACTGATTGGGATTGCCTCTAGAATTGTTGCTGTGATAAACAGATGGGTCAGCCAGGGCCACCTGGGTGTGGCTTCAATCCCATAGCCAAATTTGGGTGCTGGGGTGATGAAATTCATGCCCCGTTGCAGGGAAGAGGCTCTGCTGCACCTGTGATATGCAAAGTACATCTGCTAGGGCACACTTGGGAAAGAGCAGGACATCACTGCGGTGCTCTGACTGATACTGCCTCTCTCTGGGACAGCATTTACAGGGAGGAAGGGCACTTGGGTAAGGTTAAAAAGAAGGAAAAAAAAAAACGAACAAAAAAAGCAGGTGGAAAGAGTGGTGGTGGTGGGGACAGAATATGTTCAAACACTAGGGAAAGTGTGAAGTTTGAAGTTTACAGAAAAACCCTCAGGTGACATCGGCAAAAGAATCAGAACTCTTTTTATTATTAAATAATTAACACTGTATTGATTCAAAGCTTTTCCAGCAGCTTAAGCTGGCATTCCTGAACCAGAATGGGGGGCAGGCCCCCCATGACAGCATTAGTCCCCTGATTAGCAGAGATTTCATCTGAAGAAATAAACACTACAAGTCTGCAGCAGCTGAAAGATTGTAACTAATGAGGAGGAGCTGTGAAAGGAGTTGGTAGATGCTCAGTCCGGTGGGGGGAGCTGGAAAACTCACTCCAGACTGCAGTGATTCTGTCCTGCCTTAAGGCCTGACCTTCATGGCATTTTCAACTCCTGATCCTTGAAAACCAGGCCCTCTGAGGGTCTCCGAGGTTGGATGGCTCAGAAAGAGGGAGACCCAAACAGCAAGCTGCATATGCACAGCTCGTCTGACATGCTGGAAGGAGCCCACAAGCTCCCGGCCCCTTACTGGTGAAGCTCTTGTGGCGGGACATCGTCAAGTGGTGTGCGGATGGGGTGGCAGCCAGAACCGTGGAAGAGGAAAGTCTCCTGGTGGGTGCCGAAATGAGGTAAGACAAGGAGGGAACAGTGCTCAGTGGCTACATCAACTGTTCTGAAGTCTCAGGTAGGAAAGCAGTCACATGCAGAACCAGTTTGCAGCGTGGCATTTGGGCTTCGCTCCCTTCAGCCTCCCTTCCTTCGTGGGTGAAGGCCTCTCTGCTCTTCTACCAGGCTGGCTGGATTGAGTCGTGAGCATCCCCTTCTCCTCAGCGTGCCAGTCCTGTGTGGATTTGCTGCTGCAGAGCCGGACGGTCTCTTCCACGGCTCCCTGCCATGACCTTTCTCTGCCTGTGCTGGGCATGACAACATCTCCTTTTCAAGGGGAACATCGCTTTCCAGCAGCAGGGAGCCAGCTGTCCTATTTGTCTTTTGCATCCAGCTAAAAATAGAAAGATCATACAATGTTTGCTAGGGTGTTTCAAACCTTCCAGCCCCTGTTAGCTCAGCCAGCAATGCTTCCTAGCACCAAAATCCCAGAGCAAGGAGGAGTTTGTTTTTCATGCTTCACCACATTTGCATCAACTTTATCCATCAGTGATTTAGAGCAGCACAAGCATTAAACCAAGGGCTGGTTGATCCCATACAAATGCAAAATGGCTTGTAGTGAAGAATCAAAAACTGACCAAAGGACCTATTCGTTCCTACCCCATAATCTGATGAAAGTAAGAACAACCTGAATGTTAAAATTGGAATCTTGAAGCCAGATTTTTCTCTTGGGTCAGAAGTCATGTACGGACAGTGTATCTGTTAAAAGTACAACAGGCTCCTTACTACAGTGAGTTGGCAGAGTCCTACTGCAGACAACGGAGCTGTGCCCATTTACACAAGCAGAAGAGTTGGCCCAGCCCAGAAGTTACAACAAATTAAAAAAAAAAAAGTTGAAAAAGTGTTTGATGCCAAATGTGGAAAAATCTTCCCAGCAGGTCTAAAGTAATGTCATAATTAACATTAGGACTAAACTCAAAGTAATTAAGAACTTGCTCTCCTACAATTTCTCACTTCTGAAGATCTCAAAAGATTACAGGTATAAGAAGAATGGCACAGGGAAATAAATGATCAGCGGGGGAAGAGAGTCAAGTCTTTAGTTAGTGATTCAACACTGTCAGGTGGAGCAAGTACCCTCACTCCTGCCTGCTGCTTGCTGTTCGTCGCATGTCTGGCCACCGCAGCACCTTGTTTGGTCTTGTAGTGCAATTAGAGCTCCCCTTTTGTTACTACTATTACTTATTTCTCACAATGTCCAGAAAAAACACTAGAAATAAAACCAAAGCAATTAAGCGAATGTACAGAAAGAGGAAAGCTCCACTAAGGTGATGCTTGGCTTGGCTCCTTGGTTTAGTTCAGCAATTATTCATGTTAATGTGCCATTAACAGCATCAGGCTCTCAGCCAGGGAAAAAACAGCGTAAAAACCAACGCCTGAACAGCAGCTTCAGCACCCGAGAGCGTGCCCCCTGCGTGTCTGCACGCTCAGTGGAGTTCTCCAGTCTCCTCACACACATCTAAGGGAAGCATTGCCTGAAGAATGAATGCCTGAAGAAGCCCATGTTTTGTTTTGCTTAAGTGCAAAGGTGAGTCCTCTGCTGACTTACAAGATTGTACTGGATTAATCTGATACCGATGACAGAGGGGATATTCTGGTTGGTCACTTCCAGCTCCAGGAAACTGTACCTTCATCTATAGGGCTTTTTTAGTGTGTTTGGGAACAAATAAAAAAAAAAAAATAGATGAAATCAACAGAAAGCTTTTCAGTAATTGAGTAGGTCGCTGCTTGAAGAAGCACTAAAGCACTCTCATTGAACCCAAAGCCTGGCCTTTTCCATATTCTTCCTATTTCATCTGAGGATGGCCTATCTGCATCCTCCCTGTCTGTAGCACTGAAACATTCAGGAACACAGCACTCTGCTCTCTGGCACTGTCACTGTGAAGTAGCACTGACATTTGGTTTTGGTTTGGTATTTTTTTTTTAACCTTTTTGCACTTTTCTGTGGTCCTTTTCTCTGAATGCAGTCTGCAAGTGTGGTCGTGTCTGTGGTGCAAGTCTAACCCCAGCAAGCACAAACCTGCTCCCCCCGCCCCGGTATAACTCCAGCACAAGGAACGAAGAGGCTGAGACAGGGCTCTGAGCCCCTTCCCACCTTTTCTTTTTCCTTCTGAATTAGTGTTTGCATCTCTTCATTCCAGTCCAGCAGCTCCACCAGCTTCTCGACCCCACTGACCACGTCCCCCAGCTGGGCTACGTCATTGTAGCGTTGCTGCCAGGCAAAGGGTCCTACGAGATCTCGGTTGATCAGGACTCTGGGAACAGAGCTGCGAACAGCTCCTGCCAGGCTGGCAAAGGGCTCCACCTAAAGGAAGGCAACCCAAAGGAGCAGAGAGAGACGGTCACCCTGCTGAGGGGCACCACAGGCATGAATTCACTGCATGCTAAGCTTGTAACCACTGTGTTTAACAGTTCTCCCACTGTGGGCTAAGCTAGCCCAGCTTTGAACAGGTTACGGATGTCATTGGTTATCCGGTGGCCTTTCCTCAGGTAGCCGCAAAACTCATCTCTTGCTCTCCAGGTGCCCACCTTTACCAGGAGCACACAAGGTTTTTCAGAGGGGTCTCTCGGAGTGCATGCACCCTATTTCTCACCCTGGCACCTCAAATTTTACCTTGATAACCCAGTTTCTCGCCTTCTCCTCTAAACCCCCTCTCTCCTCCAGATTCCCACTCAGGCCCTGTTTTCCGTGTGCCTTTTTCTCCTTGTGAGCGGGGGTTTCCCTTAGTCCCAGACCTCCAGGGACGTTCCAATGATGAAAAGCAGGTCTGCCAGGGGGAAGTCTGTCACGTGCAGGAAGAAGCGCTGCGGGAGCTCCTCGCCAAAGAACACAATGTCAGGCTTGATGACTCCAGTGCAGATGGGACAGTGAGGGACCTTGTCTGCCATGACATCCCCCTGAAGCAAGAGCACCCAACACCACTCGTTACGGGGCCGCGCATACCTGCAGAGCAGGGTCAGAACCGCAATGCATCCTCGCAGCAACATCCAGCCCCAAGTCTGGTCCCCTCCAATAAAACCTCTTGGCCTTGAGGGCAAAATAACAGGCCTGCAACAGGTTCTCCTTGCATTAATTTATGTGTTGATGCCCAGCTGCGACCACTCACCCTGAAGTCCTCTCCTGGGAATTTCCTTCGACAGACCATACAAGTGGCAGTGGCAAAGGTGCCGTGGGCTTCCACCAGTCTATCGGGAGGGATCCCAGCAACTGGAACACAGCGTGTGGGAGAGGACCAGCTCAGTGTGAGGTGACTGAACCAGAAACTCCACGTTCACTGGGCATTTCCCCAGTCCTGCCGCCTATTCTGCTTTTCACCCTCATTTCTTCCCGGTGCTCTGCTGCTGAGAGGTGGGAAAGAGAAAACTCACCTCTCTCCAGCCCGTCAATATTCTGGGTATAGAGGCGCAGGAGGAGCCCTTTGTCGTGAAGGAGTCTCAGGAAATAGTGGGCGTAGTTGGGCCTGTAGTTGCCAGGGTAGAGCTCCTTGGCCAAAGTGAAAAAGGGCTTAGGGTTGACAAAGAAATACATCAGTTCAAAGATGGCTTCTGGGTAAGGGATATTATACTGCTCAAGGTTACTGTAGAGGCCACTGCCCGGGGACCTGCAAAGAGAGGAGAGCGGGGCTGGTAGTCAGAGTGCAGGAAGAGATGCCACCCCCCCCAGAGCCAGACCAAGGCATGACAGAGCAGACAGCCAGGTCCTTGGGTTCTCTCTGGCTCCTTTGTGTGTCAAGAGAGCAGCTGAAACTACCTCTGCACAGGAGGAGAACCTGCCTCACACCCCTGCTCTACTGCCACCCCACCTTCTCCTGGCTGCAGAGGTATGTCCGCAGTTGGAGGAAGGGAAGGGCCATGCTCTCTTCTATCTGGAGCATCTCGAGCCCACGCCACGGCCACGTTGGCTCTTTTCTCGTGGCCAAGGTGGTGCAGTGAGTGCAGCCACAGAATCGAGCAACAGGCATGACTTAACCATTCTGAAGAACTGGGCTAAGGAATGGCCCAAAGTCTGACTGGTGATGCCAGCCTGCCTTTGGCTGGAGAAGGAGGATCAGCAGGCACGGAAACTCCTGTGCCTAGTCTAGCCTGGCACAGATAAACAAAATGGAGGGGTGAGAGGAGTAGCAGGCACCAGCATTATCTAAGCTGAAGATCTTGGGCCTTCCAGCACTGAAAACGGACAAATGAAACGATGGAAGCATTACCTAAAATCCGGGATGCCGCTGGGGGTGCTAATCCCAGCACCAGCCATCACCACCACTCGGCGACACTCCTTCTTCTGAATTAGCTCTGCCACATCCTGCAGGGTGAGCTTCTGCTTCCCACCATCATCTCCCCATCTGCCCATTCCTAAAATGGCTCTGGCAGCAGCGGACAAGGAGAAGGGCCTGGTCCCTTGGATCCTGCTCGGAACAGAGAGAAAGCACAGCAGGTAGTGTACTGACAGCAACTTCAGCTGAAAGCTGCTCAGGGGCAGAAAACCACCCCAAGAATTTTGCAGAAGGCTCTTCAATTGGCAGGACAGTGTGCTGGTACTTAACAAGGAGAAAGCTTAAGCATTAGTCTAATCTGTACACCAGTAGCAGATGATACCTTCTGTTGTGCTTTCTTCGGCAGATCTAAAAAATACCAAATCACTGGTACTCCTAGGAGAGGGTTTGTTTTTTTTTTTTTTTTTGGACAGGGGGTGGATATAGGGCTGTGGGAGCAGTGGCACTGGGACTCACAAATCTCATAGTGGACTTACACTGCTCTTGGGATAAGGAAGACTCTTTTCTGCGTCCCGAGTTTCAAGAAGTTTCTAACAGGGTCATGCGGTCAACCTGGACGATGCTGCCCAGGTCAGCACAGCCATTTTCATTTCTCTATTTCCCCCGAGAGCTCTGCCTTGCGGCAGATGTGTGTAAATGCAAACGCCTAAAGGAATCACAGGCCAGCACTACGTACAGATGGGGCAGAGAACAGTCATTATCATCTCAAGGAACAGCTTCTCCCCCGACAATTAGCGCTTGCTGGCGCAGGACACGATGAGCAGTCCAGAGAAGGCGTGGGACTGCGAAGAGCCAAGAGAGCTGCTGGATCTTGGCGACCCGCAAATAGCAATTACTGAGCTGCGACCCGCAAATAGCAATTACTGAGCTGCAAGCGTCGGCCGCGGCCTCAGCGTGGTCGACACCGTCTTCCCGAGGACGCGGCTCTGCCTTGTCAGGCCGGCTTCCCGGGGAGCTCGATGCGCCATCTGAGAAGCGCCAATATTTCTCTGGTAAATCTCTCTAACTCTCCAGCTCCCGGGCCAGCTCTGGCTTAGGGAGATGGCGACCCGTCTGCCTGTTTGGACGGGAGAGGCGACGTCCTCCATCCCGTCGGTCCCTTCCCTTCGGCACCCCGGTGCGGAGGCCCGGCGTGCATCGGGCACCGGCTGTGAGGCGACGGGCGCGCCGAGCCCTACCTCCGTGCTCCGGGGCCGGCCGCCCCTTCGCT
>WAAD01032988.1:65685-101082 GCA_013389945.1 Fregata magnificens | reverse complement strand
AGACAGGCGGGTTCGGCAGGCTTCCCGCGTGAGATGTGGGATATGGCGCGGGGTGGGGAGCTGGGGTAAAGCGTGAACTCACTGAGTGACCTTCTTGTTTCTTAAGACTCTGGCACCAGCTGACTCTGCAAGTTTTGGACTTTGTTCAGGACCCTTGCTTTGCCCAAGGAGATGGACTCATCAAGGTGAAGTGCTTGATCGTTCCCAAGTGTTTTATCTTTCCGTAGTGAAGACGAGTGATGGTGTTTTTGTACTAGTGAAAAATAAGCAGTCTCCGACTTGTCTCTGGAGAATCATTAAACTAGGTGAATTCAGCTTTCTGGGGTTTACGCGCCAGACGTGAGCGTGCAGGATTTGGTTGGTGTATGAAAATTCTGCTAAAATTAAATGTGTCANGGGGTTTACAACTGCAAGCGTAGGACGGATTGTCAGGTGTTCACAGGTGCTTCGAAGTATTCAGTAGGTTATTTCACCCACTGTCTGGGAACTTCTTCCATTTATGAAGGTAACGGCATACTCGGTCCAGAGTCCCCTATTCTCTGTATGCTACAAGTAATCATGTATTTTTGCTTTCCTTTGTGTTTTTAGGTTAAAATTCAGTTTCCCAGGAGATAGTTATTTCCATGATAAAGAGCCGTGGGTTTCTAGAGCCAGTCTCTTTTCTGAATGTGTGCAAAGAGAAATTTGAAAGCTTTAGGCCTGTGCTTATTGTACGGCGATAACTGGAGACATGCACCAGGCCAGCCCATAGCAGGGAGGCGTTGTGTTGTAGTACTTACTAGCTGGTGAGTTTCTTGAATCACTCCTTGCAGTTGGAAGGAGACTGCGGAGATGGAATTAGCTAAAATGAGCAATTTTTGGCTCCTGGGTTCTGTACAGTGTAGTTGGATGCCCACTACTTTGTTGGAAAAATGAATCGGAATACAGCGAAAAGCGAGTGTCATAGCTGAAACGAAATATCCTTTTGCCCTGACTGTCGATATCTTTGTGCCTACAGCTGTACGAGAACTTCATCAGTGAGTTTGAACACAGGTGAGTTTGTTTGCCTGGAAGTTTTTAGGTAACCCTCTGTTGACTTAAGGCTGTTCTGACGATGAGTTTTTTGTTCTAGGGTGAACCCCTTGTCCCTGGTGGAGATCATTCTTCATGTAGTCAGACAGATGACAGGTAAGAGCCCTTACCTGCTACTTACAGTATTTTTAGCAACTGGTGCCTATGAAATTTGACGAGTTAATAGCAGCAGTTAAATCTTCAACGTTAAGCTCTTGTCCTTCTGGTGTATTGAAAAGGGAAAGCACTAACTCAAAGAGCTTAAATAATCACTGCTACGTAGAGCAAGTCTGCTGCTTCGCTAGAGAAATGGCTGGTGAGCAGAAAGCCTGGCCTACGATAGTAGCACCTTTTGAAGGCTGAGCAGTACACTATAGAAAAAAATATATTCCAGTCTCCATGAATCTAGTAAAAGGATTTATTTCTAGGCTGAGATTTAGTTCCATGGGAATTCCTGATATTGATGTATGGTTTTTTTTTTTGGTTTTTTTTTTTCCTCTCTTTACTTCAGATCCCAATGTGGCCCTTACTTTTCTGGAAAAGACTCGAGAAAAGGTATTTTTGAAATTGCTTTTTCTGGTAGTCCACCTACAGGAATTGTTTTGCATATGAGCGTATATGGTATAGCTGAAGAGGCAGATATGTGTGCGTTGAAACCCGTGCTGGAGAATACCTACTCCTTTTCTCAGTGAACAACTCTATTTTAATGCAGGAACATGTTCGCAAATGAAATGCAACCAGCACAGTCTAGGTTTCAGGACCCTACCTGGCTGCAAGGGTAGCACTCTCTAAACATGTATCTTTGTGTAACTGCAGGTAAAAAGCAGTGATGAAGCTGTCATTTTGTGTAAAACAGCCATTGGGGCGCTCAAGCTGAACATTGGAGACCTGCAGGTCACCAAGGTGAGGTGACGACTTGGGTAGTTCAAGCATTCGGATCTTTTGGAGCACTGTGACACAATTCAACAGTTACGACAGCATGGACATGCTTGTGTGTATGCTTCAGTTTTGAACGAGAACATGGTAAATCTGCAGCTTCTGGGATTTCCAGGAAGACCTGCGGTTCTGCTTTACATCTTGTAGGCCATAAAAATGCGTGCATAGTACTTACAGCCAAATCTCTGAAGTTTCAATAAGATTCTGATGCCTGTAGCCTTTGAGGTGCTGTTGCTTACTGGTGGCCTGCAGCTGATCACTGTAACTGTTGGCGTGCACAGCTCAGAAGAGAGGGAAAAAATACCTTGACAGATTTCAGTTTGCAGCTTAGAGGGTCTCATGAATTCAACAGTATATATGCTGCTTGTCGGCGAGCAGCTAATGGTGACCGAATTAGCGTGTCGTTTCCTGTGCAAAGCATGTTGTTGATTTCTTCTCTTGGCTTTTTTTAGAACCACCTCTTAGAGCCAAGATGAATTTTTTTTCAGGCAGTGCAGCGTTATGTCTCAGAGCAAGTACAAAGTTTGATGGGTTTGGTGGGTATAAGTATATATAAAGAGTGTGTGTATATATATGTATGTAAGTATAGCTGCGGGGTTGTTTTTGGGGGGTTTTGGGTTGGGTTTTTTTGCCTAACTACTATGTAAAGGAAGAATGCCATTGCTTTATTTTTAATACTGTGGTAGTGGCTTTGACTGTGGTCTCATCTGCTTTACTACTGAGTGGATGTTACTTCTGGACCACACAAGAATGCTGTAACCCCTGCAGTGGTGAACAGAAGGCTGGGAGCACGGGTGTGTCTGAGGTATACCTTCACCTGTAACAAACGGGTTTTCACCCTCCTCTAGGAGACCATTGAGGAGGTTGAGGAGATGCTGAACAATCTCCCTGGGGTGACTTCAGTTCACAGTCGCTTCTATGACCTCTCCAGCAAGTACTACCAGACAATTGGGAACCATGCCTCTTACTATAAGGACGCTCTGCGGTTTCTGGGCTGCATTGATGTTAAAGATCTGCCAGGTAGCTCCTCCTTCGTCAAGCATAGAAAGTCCCGGTTTTCATTCGCTGTTTCATCACTTCAGTCTAAATAAATGCACTGGCAGAGAGCAGGTTTTCTCAACATTATTTTGAATCTGCGGTCATTGGGCCAGGATCTAGCTAGAAAGAGGAAGAACCCACAAGAAGAATGGCTCAGTAGGATTCTGCTCCTAAGCTGCCTGGGGATGATGGGAGGGGGGAAGTGCCCCTACCAGAAGGGATAGTTTGTTCTAGTTCCAAAAATCTTCAACGTACATTCAAAAAAATGGCCCTTTTGTGCTGCTGCTGTGGTTACTGCAGGCTTCTGAATTTCAGGCTTGGGAGAGGGTGAGAAGGAGGGCTGAGAATGATTTAATACAAGGCACAGAGAGGAGGGTAAGGGAGGGGTTGATGGGGCTTAGGCTGCTGCTTCATCCAAATTATTTTTGTTGTTTTGGTTTTCTTTTTATTTGGGGTTTTGGGTTGTTTTTTTTTTTTTCAGTATCAGAGCAGCAGGAGAGAGCCTTTACCCTGGGACTGGCAGGGCTCTTGGGAGAAGGTGTTTATAACTTCGGGGAGCTGGTAAGTTGATGCTGCATTGCTTCACTTGTTGAGTATCAGGAATTGATTTTACCCTGTTAACACTGTGCTGCCTGGTTTCTGCAGCTCATGCACCCCGTTCTGGAGTCCCTGAGAAACACTGATCGGCAGTGGCTGATTGACACCCTTTATGCCTTCAACAGTGGTAATGTAGAGACGTTTCAGGCTTTGAAGTCGGCGTGGGGTCAGCAGGTGAGTGAATGAGTTGCTATATTGCTTAAGGCCTAGGCTCAATATTTACAGAGGACACTTGGATTCTGTGGACCTTTACCTTAAGAATTCCTGACTCTGGTGCATTGGTGTCATTTTAATCATAGGAGCAGCAGTGTTTCTTTCATCTTGATACGTATTGTTAGTTTTCTTTGGGCTTCCCTCTGTGTCTGATTGATTGAAAGAAGTAAAGAGAAATCTCTTGTGATCCAAGGGGAAGGCAAACAAAAACGTCATGCAGTCCTGCACAGGAAGATAATCTCTGATTTAATTTCTATAATGCCATTCACTCCCGGTATTAAACTGCTTCCAACGTAAAATCGTGGTTTTCCCTTATGTTTTAGGAAGTTTGTGGAAAACGGTGGTCTTAGATATTAACTATGCCGGCTATACCAGAAATTATTGGCATAACAGTAATTTAGAGGTCGACTTGTATGTCCACTTGTGCAAGGCTGTGGCCTTTGATAAAAGGTTGCCTGCCTTGCGAAGCACTGCATTTAACTGTGCAGTTCTTATCATTTGTTTTATGGAACCATTACCAGGTAGTGGGTGGGTTGCAATGGCCTCCTCCCTCGTAAATGAGGGTAGTGGGTCCCCATGTGGCTTACTTCTGAGTGTAGCATGCTGTTCTCCCCCGGGGGTGGGGGGGAGTAATAATGAACTTACTTGTTCCATTTCATCCTCTTACAGCCAGATCTGGCTGCAAATGAAGCACTTCTCCTGCAAAAGATTCAGCTGTTGTGTCTTATGGAGGTGAGCTGAGAACTGTGATGCGTTAAGTGTGGGAAATGGAAAGGGACTGCTGCAACTACCTTTTGGTGGGGGTAGCACTGTTAAATATTCTGTTCTCTGCTGGGTCCATTCATTCACTCGTCTTACAGAAACTCGTGGGTGTAAGTAGTTGACTGCAAATGTTGCCTGTAGGTGGTGCCGAAGGCAAGTACTGCTGGGGAAAAAAGCCTCGCGGTGTACGACTTGCTTGCACTTTCAGGGGTGTGCTCTTTCAGGCAGGGTATGGAGGTGGGGAAGAAAAGAGCAAGCTTTGCATCTTGAGGATGGTAACTGAAATGATAACTCTTAAAGTATATTCTAGTGTAACAGATCTTTCTAAAACACAGTTAAAATCTTAGTTTCTTAAGGACTGAGAATCCTTTCCCTGATAGATAACCCTCAACGTTTAAACAGTTTCTTTCCTGTCACTTGAAGGCTTTGGCTCTGTGGTTACCAGTAATACTGGTGTATAAACCTCCGTGGCCCTGGATCTTTTTCAAAAACTTAAATAATAGAGTTATCTGGAGCGTAACATATGTGTATACACACCCACATACCAATATGTGTGTATGTTAATGTGTGTATATGTATATATTCCACTTGTGTTTTACTGTGAACGAGTTTTACCACCTATAGGTACTGTGTTATCTCAGGGATTTGGTACGCACTGAGATGTTTCAACACAGATTGATCTGCTTTATTTGGAGATGATGATGTTGCCTAGGAAATCTGCTGCTTGGAGCAGCAAGGTGTGTGTGGAGGAGGGAGCGGTGCTCTCCTTTCTGACATAAATGCATTTTTCTTTGAAGTATTTTGACTAAACATGAGAAATGCAGTTGCTGCTGCAGATTGAGAGCTCAGCAGGGCAGTACGAGGGAAGCTGTGCGCGCTGTTGGAGAAAACTAAAACTGTGTGGGATTTATTTTTTATTTTGTTTACTTGAATTCAGATGACTTTCACCCGACCGGCCAATCACAGACAGCTCACTTTTGAAGAGATCGCTAAGAGTGCCAAAGTCACTGTGAATGAGGTGAGTTCAGGTTTAGACACCCTTATTAATGTCTAAGTTCTGAAGATCTAAAAGCATCTGGATAGACCTACTCCTGTAGGTGAGCTCTAAGTAGAAATGTTCTCCCCTGTTCTTGTGCATTTGGAGAACTTTTTTCTTTGTTAAGAAGGAATTAACTGCTTGGTGCTCCTGTTTCTTGGTAAGTACATTTTTGAAGATTCTTAGTCACAGCCTTAAGTTGGAAGACTGTAGGTAATCTGTTCCCACGTGCTCTTGAAAGCAGGCCTTTGGATTAGGTTATGCAGGGCCCTGCCAAGCTGTCTTGAGTATTTCCAGCGAGGGGAAATGTCACTGTTTAATTTTTCTCACGGTGAAGAATTTTCTTCTGTTATCCAGATGGAATCCCTGCTGAAGCAAATCCTGCCTGTGGTCTCTTGTATTTTCACCATGTGTCCTTGTGAAAATAGTACCTCTTATCTTCCGTGTTACTGCCTTTTAGGTACGGGAAGACTGTGATGAGGTATCCCCAGGCTGCCTCTTACCTAGGCTGAACAAATAAAATTTCTTCATAGTGTCAAGTTCTCAGCCTCCTAATCTTGCTGGCCCGTTGCTGGACTCTGTCCAGTTTTGCAGTGCCCCCCGAAAGCTGGAGGGGGTGATGCAAAATGCGACATGCTGTTGCAGGTGTGCTCCAACAAGTGCTGAGTGGAATAACCACATCCTTTGGTCTGCTGGCTGTGTTCTTGCTGATGCAGACCAGGACACAGTTCCCCCTTGTCGCTACAGGGGCACACCCCTGGCTCTTGCAGTTTCCTGTGTCCGCCCCGTGCCCCCCCCCCCCCGACTCTGCTCCTTTCCATCAGAGTATACTCTGCTGAGTATGTTCAGAGTATACCGCAGCCAGTCAGACCTCCACCTGTGCTGTTGCTTGGGATCGTTTGGTCTCAGGTGCAGGACTCCATGCTTACCTTTGCTGTACTTCATGTGATTCATGTTAGCCCAGTCTATCAAGGCCTCTCTTCATGGTAGCTCTTATTTCCAGCACATCTACCTCTCCCCACCAGCTTGGTGTCATCTGTGAAATTGTCATCCAGCTAGCTTAAGGATAATTAAATGGTATCAGACCCAGTATCAACCCCTAAGGAGGGCTACACGTGACCAGCTGCCTGTTCAAGCCTGTAACCACTACCGTTTGAGCTTGGTAGTTTAGCAGATTTTCCACTCATCTTGTGGTCTTTCTGTCCATCCTGTAGCTTACCAGCATGTCAACAAGGATGTGGTAGAAAGTGGTGTTGAGCACTTTGCTAAAAGAAAGGTACAGGGCACCTACAGTGCTCTCTTTGACCACTGGGCAAGTCATTTAACTTAAAAAGGCGATCATATTGGTCAAGCACATCTTACCCGTGGTAAAATCCATGTTGACTGTTTCCTATTATCTTGTTCTTCCTGGGATTTCGGAGAAAAGAAAATAAATCTGCTCTTAGGGAAAAGAAATCTCTCCTGTATATTTAGACGTTGAGTCTCAAGGCAGTATTATAACCTAAAAGAGGATGGGTGTGAGAGAGGCTGCAGCTGCTCTTGATTTTGTTGAGTGTAGTAAACAGTCTTCCAAAAGCCAGTGCCATTTAAAGGTTTTATTCATCTCGGGGGAAACTGGGTGATTCTCAATTGTTTCCTTGAATTATTTTTTTGTTGTTGTTTTTAGGTGGAACTGCTGGTGATGAAGGCTCTCTCGGTAGGCTTGGTAAAGGGCAGTATTGATGAAGTCGATAAGAGGGTGCACATGACATGGGTACAACCACGCGTGTTGGATTTACAACAGGTAGTGACTAGCTTGAATATTAAGGCACTACTAACGTGCTTTGTTGTGTGAGGTGACCTGGTAATTAAAATAAGAACTGCGAAGGGTCACTGAGAATTGGTCTCCTTAGTGCTTCTTGAAGATGCGCAGGGAAGGAGGAAGTATATCAGCTTTTCCTCATTTCTTTTTACATTGCTGCCTGTAGCTTTCACCTTGGGTATACGGTGCATTTTGTATCTGTGTTTTGCAGTAAGTAGTTAGAAACCTGTCAGGAGATAGAATTGCCACTAATATCCTATTCTCTTCCGAAAGCCACACAAACCACCGTAAAACACAAATGCTACGACTCTGTTCTCCAGAAGGATGCAGACATCTATGTGGCTGCTTCGAGCCTAAATGCATGAAACAAAATCTTCGAGTTTCTGGGTTGTAGGTGGCACGCTTCTCTTGTGAAGAGGGGAGTTCATGGTGATAAAGACGAAGGTGCTGAGCTTCTCAAGTTCATCCCCATAACGTTTTAAGAGACTGTATAGGGTGCCTTTACCTTAAAAAAAAAAAAAAAAAAAAAATCAGTACCTGGAAAATAATAGTTGCAAACAATTCCTTTTGTGCATTTCAATTTCAGTTCGAACATTGCCGGTTTGATGGTAAAAGGTGTTAAGTAGCATCTTTTCTACGTGTGTGGGGTTTTGAGAAGTTGTTTGGGATCTCAAGTGTTTGTCCTTAAAGGTGATAGTGGTATTTCCGGTAGTTGAGGCATTAAAGTTATTGTGGGCTTGTCTTGCAGATCAAAGGAATGAAAGACCGCCTGGAGTTCTGGTGCACAGACGTGAGGAGCATGGAGATGTTGGTGGAGCACCAAGCTCATGACATCCTAACATAGAGGACCTTGCACTACCCCTGGGAGAGTAATTTCTACTGCTACTGATGCTAGCAGCACTCAGACCACTGACTCTGTACTGAATTATATTGAAGGGGGGTGGGTGGGCAGAGGGGAGAGCAGCTTTCTGACGCTTGTTCGGAGGAGTAAGTGGCCTTTTGCTGTGTAACCCTTTGGTGCTTGGAGTCAAGATTTCCCTATGCGCTAACATAAGTGGCACTGACCGTGAGAGCTCCCATCCTGCTCTCGTAAAAGGAGGACAAAGGCTCCGCAGTGGTTGATTTATCAGTCTTGTTATCAAACTGTCGTGGGAGGATGTGATGCTGGTTGCATGCTACAGGAGCAGAGGCTATTTGCCAGGTAGAGGGGGTGGCAGAAGCTGCTTTATGAAAGCATGCTAGAGAGGTGCCTGACCAGTGTGTGGTTTTACTTAGTGGTATTGGCCTTAGGAGGGCACGACCTTTCCTGGTAACCTCTCCCCCCCTGCCCCTGCAGCAGCCCAAAGGCAGCATTACTGAATTCATCCTTCTCCTTTTGCCCTCTTTCTCCACAACCCCTCCTCATCTGCAGTAGAGGGAGTGTTTGCTCCATCAAAGGGTTTTTTCCAGGAGTACCGTTCAGTGGATGTGTTTTTATATACTTTTGGGGGTGGTTGTCTTTTACGAACACTTTGTGCTAAAGTGAGGTGCAGCAGTATTGCTGGAATAAACTTCTCTGCCTTCCCTTTTCTGTAGTTCTGTGTTTGTCGTCTTCGTAACTTGCAGTTGAGCCTCTGATCTGTTTAAAAATACGCTTTAACTTTAATGTTACGAAAACCCTCTGTCCAAGAACAATACAGATTTAAACAGTCTGTTAATCACCAGTGGGATCGGTATGTGATTTACTTAGCATGTAGTACCTTGGTACGTACTTTATTGTCCAGTCCCTTTCTTTTGTGCGAAGCTGGAGTCCTGATGCCTTTTCTCAAGTTGAGTAAGCATTACTGACTGAAAAGGCCTAGAGAAGGCCTGAGGCAAGTTTTTGTTCTGCTTTTGCCTCTTAACAACTGCTACTTTAAAAGCGCCCTGTAATGTGATTGTTTTGCCCTACTGCTGCTGCCATGTCTTTATAGGGATGGAAGATAATTGCGCACATCGGGAATTTGAAACAAATGCAGATCTGAACTGGAGGCTACCTCCGAGTACCCATTTGGATGCATAATGCTCCTAATTATAAGGCAGTAATAGCAAACTACACTAAAGTTTATAACGTAACTTTAAATTGAACGGAGTCATATTCACATACCTGGCGAAATTCCTTGGGATGTGAGTGGATTTTTAAATGCTGCTGCCGATGTATCCATCGTCAGTTCTCACTTCGCAGTGCCAGTTTGATTACTACTGTGATTCAAGAGCTCTAGCTATCGGTTTGATTCTCTGGTGTCGCTCTAACAAACTGTACTACTGGGATTCTTATACTTTGCGTGCTTTTTCTAGTTTGCTGTCTTGACTCTGAGGGTTTAATGCCAGCAATGGAAAAAAGAAAGCTAAAAACAACAAAAAAAGAAACTGTCAGACCCTATACCTGGTCACCCTCCACCCCTCTGCCTCTCTAATCAGTTCTGGCCTAAGTTTCTTCCTGGTTTGGAGTTGTTCAGTTCTGAGTGCCTGCCTCTTCCCTGTCCAGTCCATCAGTTTTTTGTGCTGCCCTTGTTTGTGCAGCTGCTGGAGTGTGTGTTGAACCACGTCGTCTTCTCCTCCTGTGTTGTGCAATTCAACTTTCCCTAGTTCATGCTTCATCTTGTCTTCCAAAGCTTATTCCTGATGTCGCTTTTACTGACTTCAGAAGAGCACATGGAGGAGACAAGCGTTCTGATCAGGAAAGTGTTTCCTTCATTCCATAGCTAAGGATGGGAAAAGGTGCTTCAAAAAGTACAATCTCCTTAGTAACGTCATGTCACTACATGTTAGGCGTAAACGAAATGCCAACCGTGTGGCAAAGCTAACGCGCGGTCGGGCTGCTATCACTTTGGGTGAGTATCAAAAAAACCTGAAGCGTTACTGTTGAAATGGCGCTAGAGTCTCCTGAGGGTATTTTGACAACCCTCTTGTGCTGTGGGGAGTGCTCGCTTGTATGACAATTTTTGAGCAGCTCACTGAAGCGAGTGTGACGATCCACAGTCTAAGTGAGTTACGACGGTTGTTTCAGAGGTTTTTGCAAGATATGTGCAAGTATTATTTGCTACACAAACCTTCCTGTGCGGGAGGAAGTGCTGGCTGTCTGCTTTCCTAACAAATAATTCAGGCAATTTGGTGTGTTTGCGGGGTGGAGGGGTTCTTCGTGCAGGAAGAAAAGTTGGATGTGCAGCACCCAGACTGCAGACCATTTTAAATGTCACTTACAGCCTTTGAGTAATTTCTTGCTAGGAATTTAACTTGCTTTTGCTTCCTTGCTAGTGCTGTGAGTTGTTCCTTGGTATCTGCCCTATGCTTGGCTGCAACTGTACAAGGTAAAAGCTCCGGTGGGAAATACGCCTCCCCGCTGGAGCCTGCTGCACACTTACGAAGGAATACCGCCTTTAGGACAGCGTGCTGTCCGGCAGCGGGATTACAGATCTATCCCCCTATGAAGAAGCACATGGTTGAAGCAAAACCAACAAGCCATTACGCTGAATGCTAATGTGAATTTTAATGAACAAACTCAGAGGGCTCCTTCCCCGTGAAGATCTGTTCTGTGGTCTTATCTTCACTCATGCTTCTGCTGTCAACGGGGTGTGGGTTGTTCTTGCCACTTCTTAATCTGATCTGCTCTTGTAGTGCTCCACGTGTGCCAGGATCCAGGCTGTTGGCATCAGGAAGCATGCAGTCATCACGGAAAACGCAATGATTTGGTCCTGCCGGTGGGAGAAGAAACAGAGGAATTAGTGGGCTGCCTGCGCGATGGCCACGTTGTATGTGGGGTTCCTGGGACGCTTGCACACTGGTGCTGCGTCTAAAGCAATGGATCAAGAGCACTTGTCTGTGCTCCGTGCTCTCTTTCCAGCCCCACGGCTGTCGGATGGACACACCTTGTGGCTGTGGGAGGGAGACTTGGGCAAGCACAGCAGCTTCCACCAACAGTAGACCAAGCTGGTTGCTCTCTGGGTTTGTTTCCATCGCTCTGTGTTTCTCTGTCATGATACTCACTGGGAAATCAGAGCAACTTGTGACCTTCAGTCAGCAGCGAGGCTTGGGCTCGCAGTGTTTCCAAAAGCAGCTGGGCCTGACTTTCAAATGACTTTGAGGTATGACTGGCAACCGGCAGTGGCCTCTTATATTTCTGGTGCACCAGGGCGGCACTTAACCCCTTGCACCGTCACCTTTGTTTCTCTTTTTATTTGGCTAGAAAAAAGAGTCTCCAGGCTCCTGAAGCACTTTGTTGCAGACTTTGGAAAGGCAGCAGGGGGTAAACTCCACAAGCAAGGGGTGGTGGTGAAACCCAGCCAGGATTTCTGGTGAAAAGCTCCTTTTTCCAAGCTCATTTCAGCCAGCCCAGGAGAGTCTCTGCAGCTGGAGCGGCTCCTGTTTTGGTGGGGATCATCCCCAGAGGGAGGAATGATGGAGGGACCTACACGCTCTGGCTCTGCGATGACCGCAGACCCCATCCTTGCCCATGGGGACACCTGCTTTGGGGTGAGTGTCCCATGAAAGGGGGGGGACGGGGCCCAGGTCTGTCCCTGTGCTGGCGGGGTGCCTTGAGGGACTGCCAGTGCCGCTGCCACCTCCTCCCTGAGGTCCTCGGGCTGCCCCATGGCTTAGCCTCCCCAGGGGGCACCCTGGGCTGCAGGGGACCCTCAGCAGGTACCCCAAACCCCAAAGGTTAAAGAAGGGGCTGAAAGGATAAAATAAAATGGAGGCAAGAGCCTGAAAGGGGGGAGCAGGGCAGGCACCCCCCTGTGGGGGTGCAGTCCGGGGCTTGCACTGCTCTGCGGGCACCTCTCCTTTGTCTCCCCCCTCCCCTTTGGCTTTCACTCCCAACAAAAATAATTTGGCTCTGATGCAGAGGGGGGTTTTGTGCCCCTCTGCCCAGGGCGGCCCCTGGGAGCAGGTGGCTCCCCCCCCTTTTCAGCCCCCCACAAGCTACTCACAGCAGCAGAGAGTGGATGTTCGGGTGGCTTGGAGGTGACCTGTGCCCGGGGGACCCGTGGGGTCCGCAGCACGGTGGCCAGCAGCCAGGAGCCCCGCTGAAAGCCCCACATGGCGACGGCAGGGCGAGCGCGCTGCCCTTCTCACTGCGGCCGGGCTGCAGCTGCCCAGCCTGTCACCGCTGCCACCGCCCCCCCGCTGCCACCCCTCGGCACGGGGCCTGCTGCTCTCCCAAGGGCACGGCAGCTGAAAACCCTTAAACAGCAAGATTTTTCCCAAATTGCTCACTACTTATTTTTTTTTTTTCTTCCCTTAAGCATGGTTTGGGTTTTTTTTGGTTTGTGGTTTTTTTTTTTTTTTTCCCTTCAGGAGCACCCAACTCCCCATGCCTCTGAGGTCAAAAACCGTGTCCCCAGCCAGCAAGGTGGGACCTCTCCATGATGCTCTGCTGCAGAGCAGACCTCTTCTTCTCTTCGGCTTTTTAAAATTTATAACACTCAAAACACAATGTACTTTTAAGCTATTGCAGATGTGTTGCCTGGTCTTCTCTGATCGCAGCGAGCAGGACCTTGCTCATCCTGTCCATGGTGATGGCTTCTCTTTGCGGCTCAGTGTTTGCATAGGCTCAAAACCGCATATGCATGGGCTCTTCCTTACGTGGTGGTGCTTGTCCAGCAAGCCTGTCAGTCTAAGGTGCTGACAGATCTCTTGCCGGTGTTTGCAAAAGCAACTTCCAATTTGCCCCAACCTGAGACCAGAAGTGGCTGAAAGGCTTGAGCCCGGCTCTCGTTCCTCTGACATGTGGATGCTTGTTAGCGGGAGAAATAGTGCCCTTTCAACTTCAGTGCGTGCCTGCTTCGCTGAAAAACCCAGCTTTGTCCTTCTCTCCCTTAAAAACAGCTCTGCAGGAAGTTTGCCAGGATTTGTACGGACCTGCTCAGAGTTCTCCTTTCCGGAGTCAGAAATGCCACCTTCCTCTCCCTGACTCTCCTTGCAGCTCCTGGGGCTTCGTGGTCACAGCAGGCTCTTCTGTGGGATGAAACTGGGTCTTTAAGAAGACATCATCGTCCCTGAGGGTGTTCAAAAAAGGTGTAGACGTGCCACTCCAGGGCCTGGTTTAGGAAGCACGGTGGTGTTGGTTGGCGGTTGGACTTGATGATCTTAGAGGTCTTTTCCAACCTTAATGATTCTATGATTTTATGGAGGTCAGAGCTCTTTTCCCAGAACAACTGTCTGGGGAAGGTGCAGGTTTTTGCCTTAAAAATGGCACGATGGGCTGCACGGACCGTGACTGGTCAAGCACACCTTTGTTGATGAAAGGTGGCTGCTGAAATTTAAAAGCAGTAACAGAACCCTCTTACCTTATAACTGCTGCTTGCAGCTGGCTTTCCAAAGGATTTCCCTTTGATTCCCTGCTCGTTAGAGCCTTTTTCCAAGCAGCTGACGATCAGTAATGTCTCTGTGTGGCAGACACAAAGCTGGGGGGGGTGGGGGGGTGGAGCCTCCGACAGTAAAGATTTTTCTTCGGAGCAGTTTCACAAAACATCTGCCCCTATGAGACTAGGGAAAGGAATAAGTGACCTCCAGGAAACCCCCACTTACCTACTTCCCCCTTAGCCTTAGCTGATTTTCTAGAGCAAACCCATGTTCCGCTGTGCCTCTTGATGCTGCTTTCAGTGATAGAAGTACTGACCTGCGTGTTGTTGGGAGCAGCTCTTCTTTCTCCTCTTTGTCAGGAGGAAGCATCCAGGTCGCAAACATCTCCCTCCCTATCTTGACCCAACTGCCTGTGGGCTGTGAGCGGTTCTAGCTCTGTTTCTGTTAGTCTAGACCAAACGATAAAGAAGGACCTGTCCGCTCAGGGAATGACTCAAACAAGAACTGCAGCGCCCGTAGGCGCCGGCAGCACGGCCGCACCAGTCTGCCATTTGCTAGCACCAAAGCAGGCATCTCAAATCCCCTCTTGCCGCCAACCCTCATGTGTTCAGCGTTTTAGGGTGCGAAGGAGGGGGAATGCTCCTGTGCCTCGGTCCCTTCCTGAAAACCTCCCTAGAAACCTTCTTTGGCTCTTGTAGATCAAGCTTCTCGTCTGTGGCAAAAGCTTGTGTTGAGGAGCATTGCTGGGATTAACAGGGCTGACAGCAAGAGTGGCCACGTTGATCCGGGGCAGCTGTGAAAGGCTTGGTTGTGTTTTCTACGAATAGTAGGAGAATAATCTCGTTGTTGAGGAGTAAAGCCTTGCAAATTTTGTTCTGAACAGGAGCTAAAGAAAAGGACGAATTAAAATCCTGGAGAAGCCAGAGAAACAGCGGGTGGTAAAGGACAGATGTGGTTAACGGATTTCCCCTGAAATTCCTAGAGAAACTTGCCTGTGCCCTGACTTATTGAGGAGAAAATTGTACCGTGCAGATGAATAAGGGAAAAAAAAAGCCTTCAGAAACCCTCTGTTCTGGTCACAGCAAGATCAGCTACTTTGAAAAAGCCATGGCAGAGTTCAAGGAGGCTTTGGCTTGCTGTGAGAAAGGGCTTTTCTGAAAAAGGCTATTTTTCAGTGTTCCTTTAATAAGGCTCAGGAAGCAGAGGGCATGCCTCTTGGGTCAGCTGGGGGAGCAAAATGCTCTTCACCTGGGTGCTGGCGGCTGCTGGAGGAGATACACCCCAGAGCCTTGATGGGGTCTCCGCTCGGAGGCGTGCGGGGGGAGCCCGCCTGCTCTCTGGCGGGTTGGGTGTACTTGCCTCTGCCGCAGACTCAGCCCTTGCCTGAGACCAGCTGGCGGTCGTGAAGATTAGAGGAAAAGACTAACTTAAACTTGCTGTGGCAAGGTATGAGTTTAGATCCTTGAATACGAAAGGAGTAGAGCTGGGAGCAAACGTTAATGTTTGGGCTCTGCCCTTCGCTGCTCGTCAGGATTTCTCCAAGGCATCTCTCAGGTAGCTGCAGCAGTAGGACTGATCCAGCACGGCTCTGCTGTGCAGAGGGCATCTGCCTCTTCGGCTGCCTTCCTGGTGAATCTGGTGAGGAGAAGACTGGGAGCAGTGGACACAGCAGAGCTCTTTGACCCTTTCCACCTCTTGGTTTGGTAAGGAAGGCATACAGGAGCTCTTTTTCTTAACCCGGACCCCCTTGCTGCTGCTCCTCCTTTTCCTCAGCTTCCTCCCTGGGTGATTTTTGGCAGGAAGGCTGCTCCGGGACACGTTACGCTGTGTGCCCACGGAAAACCTTCCCTTCGGTCCTGTTTAGCATGGCTGGACCTGGAGGTAGGACAAACAACATTGCCTTCATTTGTGCCCCCCAGTCTCTTCTCTGCAAGCTCACGCCATGTTTCCAGCGCGGTCTCTGACCTTGCGTTCCTCCTGACTCTGTCGCTGGCTGTATCTGTTCTCTCTGGGGCTGGCAGTGGTGGGCTAGAGGCTGAATCCAGAGGGACTCGTCCCGCCTTGCTCAGGAGGAAGCGGTGAGGAGCTTTCACCTTCCTCAAGCAGCGGCCAGCAGAGAGACGCGGTGTCTTTCACTGCTTCTGGACCGAGGAAACACGTTTTTGCTTCCTTAACGCTGATGGTGGCTTTGCTCGAGTCGGACGCTGGCTTTTTCTGTGGATTTACGGAGAGGAGAACAGATGTGTAATATCTATCCTGTAAACGCTGGATTGTTCAATAAGATAATCCTCCTCTCTGAGCACCAGGGCAGAGGCAGTAGGTTGGCAAGAGAGGCGCAGCATCTGGCTGCGGTGCTCTCCGTGCCTCCCCTGATCCACGAGGACAGGACCGCAGATCTTCCTGCTAAGAGAGGTTTGTTTCTACAATGACCAAACGTGCTGCACAGGGCAGGACAGAGAAACTGCTGATGTGATGCCCCTCTGCCACGTTAGGGACACGGGCAGTGCTCGATGGGGGCTGAGCAGGGAACCTTGAAGATGCTGCCGCTGCAGGAGTGTGAAGGCTGACGAGTCAAAGCTGGGGCTGTCCCATGCTTGGGCTGAGCTCAGAGATGGCTCCTAGCGTGGGGAAGGGAGCAGGAAAGGCTTTGAGATAGAAGAGACGTAGGATCAAGTAACAGGAGGACCTGGGAGCCTCCATCTTCCAGTGAGCGTTGACAAGTGAGCTGGAGGCATGTTTGGGATCCAGGGGGAATATCCATTTAGATCCACGGTAGTTTGCTCTTCCCCCGCCCTGAGCTTGGGTTTGTAACGCAATACTTCTGTGCTGTCCTACACTTGCCACGTTTGATGGGGAGTGAAAGCGTCTACGGAGGGGCCGTCAATTCCCTTTGCTGAAGGGCATGATGTGGGCTGAGCTTTGGCCGTTGCGTTCAACAGTTGTGGGAGCTGCTTTTTGGCTCGCCTGCCACACAAGGCAGCAGGAGCTTTGCCGGCTCCAAAAAGGTCTGCAGGGAAACAGACGGCTTGAGCCTTTGCCGCGGTCAGAGGAGGTGCGTGCGGCACTGTGACTGCCAGCTGTCTCGAGGACTCACGCCGGTCAAACTCAGTCA
Organism: Fregata magnificens; assembly: GCA_013389945.1. NCBI lineage: Eukaryota > Metazoa > Chordata > Aves > Suliformes > Fregatidae > Fregata > Fregata magnificens. The sequence goes on along the minus strand of WAAD01032988.1, from coordinate 84,216 downwards.
TGGGTCTCTTTGGAGTACCACACTGCAGCAAGGCGAGAGCCAGGGCACCGTCACGCCGGGGCAAAGAGCCTGCTGGGGACAGGTGCTGTGTGCGAGACGGTGTGGCCCTGGCGCGTGGTGGGGCTCAGCGCGGGGAAGGACGGGCGTTTTCTTGTGTAACGGCAGGTGACCCGGCCCTTTTTGGGGACAGCTTGGTAAAACGCTGCTCGCTCTGTAACCGGGCTTTAGAAGTGATAGGAGATGTTAGGGGCTGGGAGAAGTGGGGCTGGGTGCTAGCAGTGCCGCTCTGGGGCGGGAAGTTGGGGCAGGGTGTTCGCTGGCACCGGTGCTGTGCCCGGAAAAGCGTGCTGCGGTGCGGGCAGAGGGGTCACGGGAAGGAAGCTGGGAAAAGCCTGCCAAAGCTGAAGTCTGCATCCGTCTCCTCCTAAAGCAGGCAAGGAAAAGGTTAGAGCGTGGCTGGGGACAAAGGGTGGTTATCACACGCAGCTCCCGCTGCGGAGGTGCGTGTGCCGCTCCCACCCTGCTCTGGCCGGGGAGCAGCCGCAGCTCTCCACTGTGGCCATCGCTGCATGTCTCAGGCAGCTTTTAGATGATAAATCATCGGAGACTGGTTTTTGTATCTCACTTCCTCATTCCACGGAGCACAGGGCAGCCCCGGGACCTCTGCACTCTCCGCCGTGGGCAATGAGCTCATTTGGGCAACCACCTGCATGTCAAGATTTGGTATTATTATTATTATTTTAAGGAGGGGGAAAAAAGTTATTTCCTTCCTTCTTTCTCAGTTGGGTAACTTCCGTCCTTCCCCCTCCGCGGGAGCCCCACGGCAGCAGCCTCCGCCTGCATGGCCAGAGTTCATGCTTGGCCCCAGACTGAAGGCAAGATCTAATCTCCTCGCTTTCTGCACCCCTTTTAGTTTTGTTTTTGTTTGGAGTTTTTGTTTTGGTTGGTGGTTTGTTTGTTTGGTTTTTTTTTTAACTTTCCTGAAGGCAGGAGGAGGATTTCTCTCACAATTCAATCTCAGGCACCGCCTGGCGTGAGGAAACCGAGCTGTCCCCGAGAGCTGCCAGCTGCCATCGGGGAGGGATTTTGGGGAGTGCCAGCCTGGCCGGGGTGTGCTCTCGCTGCTCTCGTGCCGCCCCGGCTGGCTTTCCAGCTCCGCTTGCAGAGTCTCTCAGTGCCTTACTTTATTGTTTCTATGTTATTCTAGGGCTCAGCATTGCCAGGCGCCAGCTACAGCTCCCTTTTGTAAGGTGTTGTTTATGTGTCTCTATGTGTGTATATATCTTTAATATACATTTATATATATGTTTATGTATTATACATAAATATATGTTTTTATATGTTTATATGTATCAATAAAATAAAAAGTTCCTACCCCAGGAAGCCAGTAACTGAAGCTGAGCTAGAGATGGAAGAGTGAGGGGGAGCACAGGGGTACGGTGAGCTGGGAGATGGGGAGCCGCTGAGGCCACAGAGGAGTATTTAATAGTGTCACGGAATAGCGTTGGGAGGAAGAGGAGGACAGAAGAGGAAGGTGGCTGTATTGTATTAGGAGAAACTGGTGAGGTCCTGTCACGGAGAGGGCAGAAGAAGAAGAAGAGGGGAGGAAATTGGAGAAGCAACAAAGCTGATGAGTCGGTGAGGCTGGGGCAAAGAGGGAACGAGCGAAGCTGCAAAGGGGGAAATGAGCCCGGGTGGAGGAGACCTGCCCCAGGCGCTGGGAGGAAAGCTGGGATGGAGGAAAACTGCTGGTAGAGGTGCTTGCGGGTGGTGATCAGATGGGAGACTAAAAGAAATGGAGACCCTAGGAACGTAACGAGGCTGGGGGCAGGCGAGCAGCCAGCTTTGCCGATGCCCGGGGTGTTACAGGAAGGTTACAGAGAGAGGAGCGGCTTGCAGCCCCGCTTTTGGCTGGCGTCCAACACGGCCACGCTCAGCCTGCCCTGACTTTGTCCGTTCAACCCTCGTACCTGACTCTGTTGTTGTTCTTCTGCAGCTCGGGTCGGTAAAAATGGCTGATGGCAAAGAGGACCCCGCCACGTTCACCTCCGCTTCTCTGCCCTCAGACCCACGGCTGCTGGCTACGCTGACTAACGCTTACCTGGGCACCCGCGTGTACCGGGACATCCTGCACGTCAACGGCGTGTACAACGGGGCGGTGGGAGACACGCACCGTGCCGACATCCCCAGCCCCGTCAACGTTAGGATGACGGTGCCCAGTGCGGAAAGCCTGGCTGAGACATTCACCTTGAACACCCGGACGGGTAAACAGCAGAACGTGGGCAGGAGTCTCCCTGTCCTGCTGCCTCCTTTCAGATCTCCATCTTGGGCACCCGTCGCTCTTTCCCTCTCACTGCTGGTGGCCCTCTTCTAGAAGTTAAAAGTCTCTTTGCCTGTGTTGCCTCTTCCACAAGGTTGCATCTTTCTTCTCCCCATTCTCCATTCACCTGCGGGGGGGTGTTCTTCTGAAGTCGTGTTGGAGCAAGTGGAAAATCCCCCTTTCTTGTGAGAATAAGAGCGATTTTCAGACTGATCTCAATTCCTGCTGGAGCTAGACTCAGCAAACACTGTTTAATCATGAAGCCCGGTAAAATGTTTTATAGCACGAATCATTCCTCAGCGGCTTGGCCGGATTTAGTGTGTTAACAGTGTTGTCCAGTCAAAAGCTGTTTGGATCTGGACCTGGGAAAGGCAGTTCCTTTGCCAGTAGGAACCAGTAGATAGGGCAGAAATGGGAGTCTGGGGCAGAACATCAGGACCCGATGGTTCAAAAGGCTCTCGTTGTGCTTGCAGGAACCTTCAGCCATGTGCTTCAGTCAACTGATTATACAGCCACCCATCAGATCTACGCTCACCGTTCCCTTGTCCACTTGATGGCCTTCAGCGTCACCATCCAACGATCAGCTCATGCCACCCAACCCATCACGGTCCAGCTCCAGACCCCTTTTGTGCCAAAGAGCCAGGACTTGGACCTGAACCAAGGACCGGACTTCCAGGGAGCACAGTGAGTTTGGATCACGGGGGAACCTTGCCCTGGGCTGTTGCATGCTGCCCTGCTCACTGTTAGGAAATAAATTACAAAAATAAGGCTAGAGCTAGTCTGAAATGGTAAGTAGCATGGAGGCTTGTGCAAATCTGCTTCTTCCTGGCAGGTATATAAAAGAAACCCCAAATTAAGTGTAGAAACATTTTTATTAGTTGCAACTCGAGAATTATTACTTACGCTGACATGTAAAAGAGCAGCGAAGGCCACAGGGACTAGATGTGGTTACAAAGAAATGAGTTTGGGGAAGATAGTGAGTTTGGCGGAGACGACCTCTAAAAATGGCTCGCTGGGATTGGAGACCAGTTGTAACGAACTTCCGTCTCCTGTGCTTTGGGGCTGGGACGGCAGCTGAGCTGAAGCATGGGGACAAGGGGGTTTCCATCCTGGGTGGGAATGGGAGCCTGATGGTCAGCTGCTGGGGGGAGGTCCCTTCCGCGTGGGTGGACGTGCACGGAGTCCCACCTGCTCCGCTCTCCCTTTGCCCGTTGCTTGCTGTCTCCCGCAGCTACATCTACGGGAAGACGCTGGTTCCCGAGGTGGAGGGGGGACCCTGTCCCACAGTTCACGTGCTCTGGACTCCCGTGCCTCAAGCCTTGACGTTGCGAGGGGAGGAGCGGGAGCGATCCTGGGAGTTCCTGACGGCCGTGGCCGAGAGCGAAGAGGAGGCGAAGAGGAGCTACAGCGAAGGGCTGGCCCTCATCGCTGCCGGCTCCCTGCACTCCTCCCACGCCCACGCGTGGGCCACGCTGTGGCGAGGCTGCTGCATAGACCTGGATGGACCTCTGCCCTTGAGGCAGGCCCTCTGCGGGTGTCTCTACTACCTGCTGAGCGCCATCCCGCCCCGGGGGAACCTGGGCTTCCTCTTCCACGGCATCAGCCCCGGTGGCTTGTCCAACGGCACTCAGGGCGAGGACTACTGGGGGCACGTCTTCTGGGACCAGGTGGGTGGAGGCTGTGCTTGCTGGTAACCTGGAGGCTTTGCACAGCGACTGGGATGGAGAAGACTCAGCAGGGGGCTGCTGGGAGACCCCCAAGTAGGGGTACCTTGGCACCAGCCTCTTGTTGGAGAGCATCCTCCTCCTCCTTTTCTAACAGCTCCCCAGACTCAGCTTGATCCCTGGAGTTACTCGTCTGGGTTGTCCTCTAACTCAAAAGCAAATAGCCTAAACCAAAGCTAGATGCCTGGGGCTGCTGTGTAGCCGGTGGGGGCGAGGGGCTAGGAGACACCCCACTGCAGAGCAGCTCCCTTCCCCAAGCTGGGGTCTGGGGCTAAGATAGTTCGGGTTGCTCGCCCAAGGGTGACTAGCTTAGAGCACAGCCACCAACTTTTAGCTGTTTAAGATGAAGCAAGTGGAAACCTGTCCTTCTCCCAGCTTCGGTGGCATTGGTGAGCCCTATTTTGGCTGAACCACTGAAAAAACAGAGTGTTTTCTGTGATGGGTACGTTCAGCTCTTAAACATAGGTTTGGTGTGTACTCAATAAGCCGGTTGGGCTGGGTGGCTTTGCCCGAGCCAGAGGCTTAGATCTGCTCTCGGAGCAGCCACGCCGAATGGGTGCACAGCTCTGCAGCTGAATAACGATTGCATGGCGTGAGCAGGAGACGCTGCTGGATGGTGTTGAGGCTCCTGTGCTAAACCCAGTCTGGTCTTCCAGTGGGCAAGGGCTTTTCGGTCCTGTGGACCTTGTGTGCTTTCCTCCTGGTGATGCGTGTGGTTTTGACCCTCTCCAGAGCTTCCGGCTTTGGAGGACTCCTGCCTCCCTTCTCTTGCGTGATGGGAGGTCCTGCTGAGATCACCCTAGTGAGATACCAACGAGTAGCCGTCATGGGCAGAAACAGTCCCTTGTGCATTTACCCCTTTTAATGAGCCCTCAGGACAGCACCTTTTAGTAGCAAAATCACGGTCAGAGCATTTGGGATGGGGGCGGACTTGAAGGGTGAAACTGGTGGGAGCATTTGGGTGCCCAGCCAGCCAATCCCACTATCTTGCCTTGCTTGGATGTTTCCAGGACACCTGGATGTTCCCGAACATTCTGCTGTTTTATCCTGAAGCTGCCCGAGCCATCCTGGAGTACCGGATTCGCACGCTGGAAGGAGCCTTACGCAACGCGCAGGAGCAAGGCTACAAGGTGGGGACAGAGAAGTTGGGCGGAGGGCAGTGCAGCCCAGCCGCTGTCACCCAGGAGGACGGCTGGGCTTTGCTCTTCCTCTCTGGCTGTAGTTTTAGCCAGGGGCTGTGAGCAGGGCGCTGCTCGCAGGTGGTGGACCAGGGAGAGCATCTCAAGATGTTGTGCTCAGCTGCCTCATTGATGTCTTCTCCTGGCAGGGTGCTAAGTTCCCATGGGAGAGTGCAGCCACTGGCCGGGAAGTCTGCCCTGAGGAGATCTATGGAGCCCAAGAAATCCATGTCACTGGGGATGTTTTGGTGGCCTTTGAGCAGTATTATTGCACCACGCAGGTAAAGGGAGCGTGTGCCACCTGCATGGCCTGGTGGCAAGGTCTGCAGGGCATCTGGTGACTGTCACTGTCCCTTCCCAGAGAAACTCCGCTGTTGTCTGCTCCTGTCAGAATTGCCGGTAGCACCCCAGGGTCCCTTCTTCAGCCCTGCCTCCTCTGTCCTTGCTCCTTGTGGGCAGCTCAGCACCCTGTTGGCTCAATCCAGGCCGGTTTTCTGACCTTTTCTCCTGCTGTGTCCATCTCCTTAGAGCTTCTGTCCTCCTGCTGAGTTTGGGTCTGGTTGAGTCTCCCTCATGCCCCTGTTTTTCTCTGGCTTTGGCTCCCTCCAGGACCAGAAGCTGTTCAGGGAGGATGGAGGCTGGAAGCTGGTGAGTGCTGTGGCTCAGTACTGGTGCAGCAGGATGGTGTGGAGCGAGGAGGAGCAATGCTACCACATCAAAGGTACTTCTGCAACTGCCAGACCTGTTTGTAGGGAAGGGGTTTGTGAGCAGAGGCTCGGAGCCCCTCCAGCCAGACCTGGATGGGAGCGCACAGGCTCTTCAGACTCCTGCCCTCTGGAATATCTCACAGATAATGTTTGTGTCCATGCGAACACTGGACAAGATGCTCAGCTCTCTTCCAATGCCACATTATCAGTTGTTTTTTCTCTCAGCCCCTTGCCACTCATAGGACACCTCCAAGTGTCTCCTTCCATGGTGGTACAAGCTGATGCCACGAGCATGGGTGCCTTCAGATCTGCTGTTGTGACTGGTGGCACTTAGAGAAAACAGAGTGCAAAGGCTTTAGGGAGGAAGGACTTTTCTTTTCTAAGTCTTTTCTAAGAGACCTGAGTTTAAGTCCCCCAGGAGCCTGCAGGAGTTTAATCCCTTGAAGGACATCTGGTGCTACCGATGCTGAACAAGTACAACCGCTGATACGTCTGGCAGGGCAAAGGGTCTCTCTGCAGGCAGCAATCCTGCTGAAGCACATTATGTTAACGAGTGCAAGTTACCACTGACGGGCTGCTTCTGAAAGGGGACACTGAGGAAGAAAAGGAGAAGGGAGGGAGAGGTGTTTGGGGGAGGAGGGTCTGCAGGAGAAGGCTGGGTTAGAGCAAAGGCTTCTCGATGACACTGGGGTGATCAGAGCTAGAAGAGCCCCTGGCGTTGCTGCAGGCTGGCTCTTGGTGCAAAGATCCTTGGAGGCAGCCCCCGTGCCCCCAAAGAAGTCACGTATTTAAATGTCTATTTTCACATTTCTCTTGGGAAGTGGCTGTCTCTCCTCCTGGTGACAATCTGCATGAAAGCAGCAAAGGAAGGAGCTGAGCTTGTAGCTGGGGAAAGATTTAATGACTTGATCGTCCTGATTGAATGACTTGAAAGAATCAATGACTTGAAGGTCACCTTGCCTGTGAAGTAGAGGGAGATACCCTCAGGTTGAGGTATCTGCTGCCCATCAGCCAAAGCTGTAAGCCGGGTTGTTTCCCTTTCACAACAAGCACCACTTATGTTCTCCTCTGAGCGTTGCACCGAGATCGCTGTGGGATCCTGCCAGAAGCAGAGAGGCAACACCTCGCCACGTGGGCAGGCATCATTGCAATGGGAACGGTTCCCTCTCTCGTGCCACTTCCCTGAGGAGGGGCACAAAGCCGTGCCAAACCTCAGGTGTGCTGCGGTGTGAAGTGTCTCCTTCCTCTTCCTCCAGGTGTCATGCCCCCAGATGAGTATCATTACAGGGTTGATAACTCTGTTTACACCAACGCCGTGGCCCAGCGGAGGTAACGCATGTGCCTTGTCGAAGCGCTGGCCCATCTCTCTTCTTTTCTGCCTAGCAATCTGGCAGGGGTAGGAGGCAGCGGGGCTCCTGCATGGGATGCACCTTTCCTCTCTTTGCATACCTCTATCGGAGCTGGTCTCCTTTGCCTGCCTTTACAGTCAGCGGAAAGAAGTAGGTGGTCCCGTGGTGGTTCATCTGACCTGTTTCAGGTGTCCACATGAGACTGAGAGGGATGTCACTTCGCAGGAGGGTTTCTCTCCCTGCGTTCTTTGAGGTGTCTATACAATTAGCCAGCTGGAGACATCTAAAGCTAGAGGAACAGACTCCCAACGCCAGCGATGAAAGCTGTTACCCCAAACTTAAACTTTGACCCATGTTCTTTCAGAGTAGCTGTTTCTTCACAGTTATGGCTCAATTAGTTCTTTCTGTTCCCTTTCTTCTCTTTCCCTCTCCGAGGGGGTCACAGGCACCAATACCTGACATAACGCATTGTTCCTCGCTTCTTTTCAGCTTAAATTTTGCAGCTGATGTTGCTCGGGACTTCCTGATCCCTGTGCCAGAGGAGTGGGTGGACTGTGCCAAGAAAGTCAAAGTGCCCTTTGATGCAGAGAAGAAATATCATCCCGAGTACGATGGTTACAGCCCAGGTGAGCGGAGAGGCAGCAGCAGACCTTTGAGTTGGCCGCTGCTCTTTCTTTGTAAGCCTGCAAGAAGTGGGGATGCTGACTGGTTCAAAGATGGGAACAGCGGCTGGATGGCTGGCTGAAGCAAAAATCTCTAGCGTTGCTCTCCAAGTGCAGCATTTGGGTTGCCAGTGTGGAGAGCCTGGCTTGTAGGTGTTTTTTCCACCTCTTGGCAGATCATTTCTCATTAGTGGGCTCGTAAAATTAGGAAGTTTGGGAACACAGAGAGTAGGAAGAGACTTTTAGTACTGGGCTGGAGAGGACGTGGTTGCTGTGAACCCTTTGCTGACAGTTAGGTCTATCTTTCCAAGGCCAAGTGCCGTGTGTTGCCCTTCCAGCAACCCCTGGCCCTCTGGAAGCGAAGGGGCCAGTTCCAGTGGAAAAGCATGCCCAGTTTAGTGCCCCTTTTCTCCCAGTTAGACGGCAGGGTGATCTGGGTGCAGGGGATCGTGGGAGCTATTCCTTTGCACCCGAAGTTTAGGTGACACCAGTCTGGGTGCCATCACGTTAGGGCTGTGCCGGTGCCCTGCCTCAACACAGCTTCCAGCAAACGCAGCGCCAAGGACAAAGCACAAGCTGCTCTTCTGGTCTGCCTTTAGCAAGGCAGCAATGAGTTGTTCTCCCTGCAGTTCCGCTACCTTCCCCCTGTTAGATGCGGCGTTTGTTGTTCTAAATTTATGATTCTGTGTGAGTCAGGTTTGTTCCCTGTATGAGTAATTAGACAATCGGTCTGCCAGTTATTCCCAGCTGCCGTACGTGGTCTGACCCCCTCCTTTCCCCAGGTGAGCCTGTGAAACAAGCTGACGTTGTCTTGCTTGGATTCCCGCTGATGCACCCCATGAGCTCTGAAGTCCGGAGAAATGATCTGGAGATGTATGAACCCGTCACTGACCTGGACGGGCCGGCCATGACCTGGGTAAGGAGAGAGGCAAAGCCTGAGGTGGGATTCATCCACGAGGTGGCTGGTTCCGTCTGACTTAGTCACTGCCGGTCCCAGCAGCGGGCACGATTTGTCAGACCTGCTTTAAACTCTAAGGGAATGTGGAGAGTGCAGAGCTAGAGATGTGCACTGAAGATGTCTACTCTGGGTCAGAGGGATGCCGGTTGTGGGATCACTCTGAAGCTTTTGCTGTATTGTCACCCCTGGGGGAGACAGCAGCTGGTGAAAGGCTGGTTTTTTTTCTCCTGCAGAGCATGTTTGCAGTGGGCTGGCTGGAGCTAAAGGAGGTGCAGAGAGCCCAGAGCCAACTGAACAAGTGTTTCAGCAACATCACGGAGCCCTTCAAGGTTAGCTGCGTGTCGTGTCGTGGGCGCTTCCCTGCGACAAATGCCTCTTGTTTCTATCTTGCCTGTTCCCAAGTAGGTCACATCACGCTGAGAGGCATCACTTGGACTGGAGCCTACGCTGAGTACACTTGTGGTCACCAGGTTATTGTTATATTGAGCTAGGTGGTTGCGCGCTCTGTCTCTTCTCTGCGTGCTTCCGAAGAGCAGTAAGGAGGCATCTGCTTCCTACCAGGCAATACAAAGCCACGGGTCAGTGTTATGCTCACCCCAGGCTTCCTTCTGCCTGCCAGGGATGGGAAAGGGAATGGAGATGGTGGTATTTAGAGACGCATCAGAGCCCACCCGCCACCTCATGCCGGGACGGGCAGCAGGGCATGGTCGTTGCAACACCCCGCATATGCGACAGTGACGATGACAGGCATATTCAAACCCACAAAACTGTATGAAGAGTCCCAGTGCAACTGTTCAGTCATGCCTTTTCTCTTGCTGGAGCAGATCTGGGCGGAGAACTCAGACGGGTCAGGAGCTGTGAACTTCTTGACGGGGATGGGTGGATTCTTGCAAGCTGTCCTCTTTGGCTACACAGGGTTCAGGTGAGACCTATGTTATGCCGCATTTAATTTCTAAGCAACTACATGTCACTTGAAACCTTACTGTTTAGTTGGAGCGATGTGTTTTTACTCGTGAAAAAGAAAGGAACTGGCAGCATCCAGAATATCCTCCAAAGCTCCCAACAGGTAATGAACAAACAGGAACATTAATGATCCCAGACGAACTGTGGGTACCGGGGACAGTTAGTCACTGGTGGAGAACAGGGTGGAGTTATCAGAAATGATAAGCTTTGGTCCATTTCTCCTCTGGCTACGTCAGTGTTGAAAGCCATTGGCCTCAAAAGGAGTCAAAGCTAGGCCAACCCTGAGTTCTTCAACAGTAGTTGACACCCTCAGTGAAGAGGGACATCTCTGTGGGATCTCATGATTGTGGCTAGCCTGTATCATTTTGATGCCTGCCTATCAGAAACCCAGCCAGACCTGCCCACTCCATAGGTGGTTGTAGCTTTGGTTTCTTCACTAAGTGTGGATGAAGCTTAAAGACTACGACCCACCAATTACATTGGCCTTTTGGTTAACTAGTTGAAGAGAAAGTCCGTACAACCACCTTGCAGGCAAACACAAGACTGCTTCTTATTACACCTTATACACTGTGGTCTTTCTAAGGGGGGCTTTGTAAATGGAGACCCCCCTCCTCTACCACCACGCTGAGCTGCCGTGGGGAGCAGATTCGGAACGGGTAAGAGATTCTCTCCGGGTCACTTGATGAGTTAGTTGCACATTTGGGAAGCTACATGTCATTCCCTAAGTCTGTCCTCTGGCTCAGCTATAACGTCACCCTATCTCCTTTGGATGTGGTGTGGAAAGACCTTCCGCAGCCCCCCCGAAGCGATCTGCCATCTGCGCACATGTGGCTCTGCCAGCCTCTGTGGAGGAAAGTGCTCAGCCGGCATCGCCACAGCATTAAAATAACTTAGAAAAAACATTAAGCTGTTCATATAATTTCAAAGCTGTGTCTCGTATCCAGAGCAGCCTGGTGGTTTCAACTCAGAAGCAACAGTCTCTTGAGTGTATTCTTAGCTTAATTGAGGATGGATCAAACTGGCAAGCCTTTTGATTTCCAGCGAAACCTGCTTGCGCTAACCATGTGTTTTTACTCTGTGTGTGTGGCCAGAAGCTGCTGAGAAACCCACCAGTTTCTTGGTGGAGCTGGGTGTGAGCTACTGGATTCCCAGCTGAAAACCTTAACCTCAGCTTTTGCGGAGCTCGAAGGCCTTCAGATGCTCTGCGTGTGTCAGGTTGGGCCCTTCCTGGCACAGGCTCAAGCCACAGGCTCTGGGGCTCCAGCCAAACTTCCACAGATGTTGAGGCGACATTTATGCAGCCCTCAAGGCCTTGCCCGTTGTGAGCCACGGACCCCGGCAGGCGCGTTGGCCTGCCGCTGAGGCTCTCCGGACTCTTGAGCCCCTCTTGAGTCCTTTCAAGTCCGTTGAGCCCTCTCAACAGACTGGAGACGATGGTCGAGAGCTCTCGTGTGTCAACACTTGAGTAGGAGCTAACAGTGACCATCGTCTTTTCTCATCCAAAGCCAAAACACACAAATGGGCTCCGTTTGACTTTGAGTAAGGGCTTTGAGAAAGGATTCAAGCTGTTTGCTTGCCTTTTTTTTTTTTTTTAAGTGAAGGAGCACTTATAGCGGTGCTGAGTTTAAAGCCCTTCAAACCGGCGGGAGTGGGAGCTGATGTGGGTTTTTGATTGTCACCTCGCTGACTCGCTTTGGTCACAGCCCGGAGGGAAAGCGAAAACCGAGCTGTGCAGACGCATCTTTGTGGAGATGGCAAATTACAGAGGAGAGGGGCAGTGCTAGCAGTCAGGCGTGCCTTGCGGATTAATTGAGCAGCACTTCCAGGAGCATCTCCACCAGGTGTGAGGAGAGCTCCCACCATCTCCTCACCAGCGTCGTATAGCTTTCAGAGCAACGGCAGATGAGAACGGATACTTGCTGCTAGGTATTTTGGCTGAAGCTGAACTCGCACCCTAAAAATCCCAGCTACAACTATCTCCTGAGCTCCTCACCTGGCTAGAGTTCAGTTCCAGCACATGGCCCGGAGCCTGCGCCCATAGGTTTGAGTGACCAGACTTCGATGGCAATTCCTTCTTGGGGTCCGTGGCCACCTCTGCTCGTTCCTGTGCCCTGTCCCCCTCCCCATCTCAGAGCAGGGTATTCCCAAAATTTGGCCGGTGTGGCAGCTGATGAAGCCAGCTTCTGAACATGAGTGGGGAACTGAGCTGCCTTAAAAAAATAAATTTTTTTTTCTCTTTTTTTTTTTTCTTAAAAAAAAAAAAAATTTCCAACCTAATGGGAACCACAGACCCCAAATGAGGAACTGGAAGAGGGACAGGAATGCCTTGGGGTGCTGGGCTGTGAAATCACAACCCGGGTACCTCTTCACCAGATGCTTCTTCAGCGTGTTCGGGATTTGCCCGGAGATACACCAAGGACTCTTTCCGCCCACAGGCGCATGGAGTAACGGGAGGGGCCTCTGGGATGTATGAGTCCGTGCTATCTGGGCAGTTGGCCGACCCTACAAAGCTGCTTTGCTTTGTGGCCACCCTTTGTTCTCACCGCTGACCTGCTCCTGCCTTTCCAGGATCACAAAGACCAGCCTCCGCTTCAACCCTGCCTTTCCCGATGACATCAACAAGTTGAAAGTCGCCGGCGTCTCCTACTTCGGCAACAAACTGAAGTTCACCATCACTAAAGAAGAGATCAGGATCAAAGTGACTGAGTCTCCCCGGGACCCTCCGGCATCTCCCCTGGAAGCTGTGCTGGAGCAATCAGGGCAGCGGTTTCCCCTGCGTGAAGGTACGGTGTCACCACCTGGGTCTGTTGCCAAAAACAAAGACAACTTGGAGAAAAAACGTTCCCGTATCTCACACAGGTTGGTTTTTGTTGTAGGGCAGAGGGTCTCTTTCCCCACAGCGGCCGGCTGGATTCAGAGGTCATCCACCAAAGCACTTTAAACCTTGGTTGAGCTGGGTTTTACCCATCGAAGCAGCAGAAACAAATTGAAGAGCGGATGCTGGCAGAGGGGGAAGGTGAAGGTGGGGGTCCCAGGCTATGCCATAAACCCTTTGCCCCATGGGACTGTGCGTGCTGTCTGTCTTTGTGGCCCCGGGGAGGGGTGGCGGACTCGGAGCTCTCACCATGGCTGGGGTGGCAGCAGCTCTCTGAGTGATGCTGAGCATCCTTGTCTATGCTGGGGGGCACTGAGCCCCCTGATGCCTGTTCATGTGCCTTTAACATCTGTCACTTAGCAGAGGAGGTGAAATCAAGCCTGAAAGCGCCTGTTCTAAATGAGTTTTCTGAACACCCGTGACTTGTTTGTGCTTTAAACATCTGCATTTATAAGGATGCCTCTAGCTGATAAATCTGTATTTAGTCCAGCCCATATGTGTGCTGACTCCCAGTTCCTCCAGCACGTCCTGGCTTGGTCCTCGCCTTCTCGCAGATGCTTGCATCGCTCAGGGGGCTCGGAGGGCTGTGGAGACTGAGCCGCTGCTGCTTCACCCCGTCACTCCCGCCTGCCAGCGAGCAAAAAGAGGAGGATCCCTCGGACGCAGCGCACAGCTGCCTCTGGGGTGTCAATACACCGAATGGCCGGGACCCCCCCACATCCTGCTGACCCCCTAATGAGAAATTCTGCTGTCAGCGAAATCGGGAATAAACCTCGTAACACCAATGTAGTGATAAAAGGCAGACATTCTTTACTACGGCCGGGAACACGGGAGGGTAGCCCCTTCCAGAGGTGTTCGTTCCACCAGTCTAAGAAACAATCTTTTATCCACGCACGGATACATAGCTAATACATATTCATTATCCGTCTGTTAAATGATTGGTTAAAAACTCTTCGCCCACCATGTAAATGACTGCGCATGCCCACTCTGATTTTTGAGACTTTTACTTCCGTGCCCTTTTGGGTCAGTGGGTTTCTTGAGTGGGTGGTCTTTGAGTCGGTGGTTGTGATCTCCCCCTGCCAGAACTACCTTTCCCCCAGTTTCGCTTAAACTGGGCACCACTAAATAGTCCTTCATGGACCGTCAACAAGGCAGACTATCATTCACTTTGGGGCTTTTGTTCTGGGACAGATATCCTATGTCATTATGACATAGTATTGTTAAGATAAAAAAAAGCTAAGTTAATTTTTGGCTAATAGATGCCCAGATCTCCTCCCTGATTCTTCTCGATATTTCTGCTAAGATAGGTTGGGGCTATACAAAGGTTCTTTAGCAGCAAGTGCTTTGTAAACAATACTTGAGATTGCTTATTCCCATCGCCACGGCTGCATAACGTTTGACTTCATACAGGTAAGGGTTTGACTAGCTTATTATGGCAAGACTGCCAAGGCAGCGTGGGGCAGCAGGCAGCGCTGCGGAGTGGACGGAAGTAAGGCTGGAGCTGAGCGTTATTTTGGCACTAATATTAGTCACAAAATACACAGCCAAAAGCATTTTAGCCCTGTTAGAGCAGCGCACAGCTCCTTCTTTTGAGTTATTTGGTGTATAACATCCCTGTCATGTTTTTAACCCCTTATCTGCATTATCATCTCTTTTCAAGCAGTTTTGTAGTCAAAGCGCTTCCAACTTGACATTTGAAGGACTACAGGAAGCCCAGGCATCAGTTGCCGTCATCTGACATAATATTAACGATAAGTGCAGCGTTTTTCTGGGGTGTGAGCAGAGTCCTCCTCCAGCTAAGTGGCCTCGGTGAGCAAAGACCTGCTGTGTATCTGCTTAAGGCATTTTTGGTGTCCTAGAAAGCCCCAAGGGAGAGGAGGGGAAGGGCTGTGCCTGTGTACACGTGCAAATGCGGGGCACGATACCCCCCAATGCCCAGCTCTGCACCTCGCAGCAGCATCCTCTCCTGCATCCCCCTTCCTGGGGCTGGTTTTGGTGCCTCGTTTCCCAGCCCCACGCCTTTGCTAGAGCAGACGTGGACCAAAGCGAGGGGATGTCGAAGGCACTCCCTGCCCTGCTGTGGTCTGTCCTCTCTAAACAAAACCCAGGAATCTCGGCTGAATCCCGCAGAGTTTATAAAAAGCCCTGCGGCTGCTCCCTGCCACAGGCAACATGTGGGAACGCTTAGGGAGGCGAAGCCACTCCCCTGCCTTATAATTACGCTGGCTCTCTGTCAGGCCTTGTCAAAAGTCACCCAACCCCTAATTAGCAGCAGTTCTCTGCAGCAGGGCAGGACAAACAGACCCCTCCGTCCCCGGTAACAGCCCTGTGGGCTGCGCCTGGATTTGGATTTTGATGGGGCTGGGGATAAAGCCCAGCCCTGAGCCAGGTCCCAGGTGGTACTAAAAGGGGTGTCATCATCCCCCCCAAAAAAAAGGGACCCTTTTAGTCCAGTTGCCAAAATGAGCCGGCTCTGGCCCGGGGAGGGCAGTAGGGAGGGATAGCACAGAGCACTGGGGTTGCACCCTGTGCTCATCCCCTCTGTCCTTGCCCGGGGACCTGCTCCGGGAGGTCTGCTTTACTGCAGTGAGTTTGCAGGTCTCAGCCCCCCTCGGAGGGGATGACATCTCATCTGCTTGAGTGTGTCCCCACGGGGCCAAGAAACCTCTCTGCTTCTTTCCCCTCTTCAGTCGCAGGTGGGGCCCCAATGGCCTGTGGCTGTTTTAGGCTGGGTGGCTCTAGGGGTCACGGAGATTATTACTTCTCCTGGCTGCGAACAGCATGATCAGAGCGAAAAAGCCGTACTCATATTGTCCCTTTAGCACCCCCTCTGCACTACACACACGCACGCAGAAGACTCGCAATGTGCAAAATGGTTTAATGATTTAAATAGTGATCACTGAGGCTGGAGGGATGCTGTGCTCCACACGGGATAAAGGGAGTTAGAAAAACCAGGGTAAACAAAAATAATCGAGCTGCCCCAAGAAGTGGGGCTGGGAGCCAGGGTCGGGCACCACGGGGTTGGAGGTGCTGGACCAGGCAGGGGAGGGTGAGGGGAGATGCAGCGGCGTGGGAGAATCTCGTGGGGCTGCCTCCCACCCGGCCACGCGCTGCCCGGTGGGCGTGAAAGCTTGCGGATGTGGCCCTGGGTAGCAGAGATGCGTGGTGGCTGGGTTATGCTGGACCAGTGGTCTTTCTGGGGGGGCCACCAGCGATGCGAAGGAGTTTCTATGAGCCCTTCGCTCACTGGTCACTTGTCCTCGTCATCGCTCCCGCTGAACTGGTAGGTGAAGAAGCCAACGGACTCCTGGGCGAGCTTGGAGAGGTGGATGACGCCCGTGATGACCAGGGCGGCGAGCAGCAGCGGCAGCACCACGCTCCCCGCCGTGGCCAGGGCATTGTAGCACCTGGCCTTGGAGCTGAAGCGCCGAGCAGCTTCCACGTCCCCGGATACTTTCCGGTCCCGTGCCTGCAACAGCCGAGAGACGGGGCAGCAGTGCCCGGGCTGCCTGCAGCTCCCTCCCCGCGCCTCCTCCCAGCCTGTCTACGTGGCTCAGGCACCCTCGCAGCCTGCAATTTAGCCCTCCAGGCAGTGCCACGCTGCCGGCTGGCTCCCCACCAGCCAAGAGGGTGGCCATCCATCCATCCCAGGCTGCCCACCAGCTCCATGCGCTCCTGCTCCCCCCGGCCCCACTGTCTTTGCCACTGGGTTTTTCCCTTCGGCTTCTTTCCTGCTTCTTTCGGAGCCTCGCTGGCTCCAGCCCTCGCTTTCCCCCATCTCTCCACCCTGGTCCAGTCCAGCTGGAGCTGCTCCTGCCAGAGGGCAGGTGGAGGGGCCAGGGGCATCACGGCCCCCCAGCACCTTCTAGGAAGAAGCAGTTGGTCCTCCGGCGGTGGCAGGAGGCTGTGGTTATCTAGGGGGTCTCAGCCTCGTTAATAGGTGGCAGGAAAAGTGTGGGGGCTTTACCAGGCGATGGTGTCATCTGCAGCCAGCCTCTTGAGGGTGTTGGGCTCTCGTCCCCCACCCCAGCCCTCCCAGCTAGTTATTTCAGATGCTCCGTGTCTCCTCAGGAAGTCCATCCCTTGGCATCAGCACGGGGAGGGCTCACAGGTGACCCCAAATGTTCAGCCTCCCATCCCCGCTTGGCGCCCATACCTTGACGGAGAAGGCGAGCGCCACGAAGCCGAGACAGCAGAAGTTCATGTAGATGGTGTTGAAGACGGACCAGACGAGGTGGTCGCGGGGCAGTGGCGAGGCGAGCACCGTGGGAGACGGCTCCCGCTTGTGGGACGGTGCAGGCAGGTAGTCCTCCCGTGGGTAGGAGGTGTCCATGGCCACAGAGAGGGGCACCCCGCGGCTCTCCTGCTCCACCAGCCTGGCTGGGGGAGTGGGGCAGGGCGGCCCCTTTATATAGTCCTTGTCTACGGGACGGCCTCGTCTCCTCTATATATAAACCCAAGAAATTACAGCCCTCCCCAGGCTGCGGTTATCAGTCATGCTTGGCTGGGAGCTAGGAGAAACAAACTTGGTTTTGCAAGCCTACGGGCTTTTTATATCCAGCCTTCCTCCCGCGATGAGGAGCACAGACGGCTCCAGCGTGACGGAGGGAGAGGCCGAGCGCTTCGGGAGGACTGTCGGGATGGAGCCACGGGGTGACTTGGAAACCGACCATCACCCTGAGGGGCCGATACGAGACAGACCCTGGGTGCCAGGATCTCTCGCTGCGCCAGCTCGCACCAATACCTTCAGCCCAATCCCTCCAGGTGGTCTTGGCTGGGAAGACCCCTCAGTCACAGTGCGTTTGGGCTGCCAGATGCATTAAATGGGAACTTAATACCAAAATGTGGAAGAACTACTTCTACAGGGTTCCCTGGAAGTGGGAGGAGATGGGGCTGTGTGGCGGGATGGGGCGTGTATGGCCAGAAAAACACGGAGATTTTTTTTTTCTTTCCTTCTTCTGCCATGCCTAAACTTTTAGGAAGAAACTTATCTGGGTTCTGGGAGGGAAGTGCTCTGCACCGCGGCGGGGATGGAGGCAGAGAGCTGTGGAGCCGGCGGCGGGAGGAAGAAGCTGTCCCGAAGACGCGCAAGGACCCTCTTCTCCTTCCCCGCTGTGAATAAGTTGACAGGCCAAGGGGGTTTGGCAGGATGAGCTTTATTTGCGGCAATAGTGACCTATACACGCGTCGCAGCTCGGTTAAACGCTGGGAAGCCCAGCAGCCCCCTGCCGAGGTGCACAAGCGAAGAAGAAAGAGGGGCTGTCCCCCGCGTGCCAGCCTGGCCCACTCCTCCCCTTCCATGCGGTGGCCGTGCCGGGACAGCCGGGGCGCAGCAGCGAGGGGACAGGGCGTCGCTCTCTTTCCCCCTGCACCACACGCCCAAAGTGGGGACTCGCAGACATTTTGGGAGGAGGAGGGGGGAGGAGAAGCACCCCATGGGGTGGCAGCAAGCAGGTCGGTGGCTGCGCGGCGGTCAGACGGTGGTGTTCAGGATGGCGAAGACGATGACGATGACGATGATCACCACGGAGAGGACTATCAGCAGGGAGCAGACAATGTTCCACACCTTGGCACGGGCACCATGCAGCCGGGCACCCTCCAGGTCCCCCAGCACCTTGCAGTCGCGGGCCTGTGGGGCAAATGGGGGGGGGTGAGCAGGGGGGGACCCGCGTGGGGGCCCGGCCCAGGGGTGGCTGCAAGGTGGTGCTGGGACCTCAGGGATGCATGGCCCCGGGACAGGGGGTGAAGCCACCGGGCACTGCCCCATCCCTGCCCGCGGTCCCGACTGTCGGGGC
>WAAD01032988.1:50609-62157 GCA_013389945.1 Fregata magnificens | reverse complement strand
CGAAGGCGGTGGCCGGGGAACCTGGCCCGTTCCTGCTGTAGGGCTGCATGTTGATGCTGACGGACTGGGGGAAGTTCTCCATGGCAGCCTGGCACCGGTGAGGTGCAGGGGTACGGNCCCTGCCTGACACCACGCAGGGCACTGGGGCGGGCGCACCGGGTGTCCTGGGGGACGGGCTGCGGGGTGGGGTGGGCTCCCCGGGCGGGCTGGGGGCTTAGGGCCAGGCGGCGGGGAGAGCCGCAGCCCGGGGCATGGTCTGGGGGGGCAGGCGGAGGGGGATGCCCACGGGCTGGGCAGTGCGACGGGGCAGGTGCCTTGCCTATTCCACTTTGCTTTTTGCCCTCTCGAGCTGACAGGCAATTTCTGCCCTGGGCAAGTCAGGGCAGAGCCGCGCCGCTGGGCTTACTCAGTCGCAGGGGGGACGTGCGGCATGGGAGGCCGATGGGGACACACCACCGGTGGGGGGGCAGCCACCAGCCCCCTGGAACCCCCTCCCCAGCCGCAAACCACCACCGAGGGCTCGATCCCCATCAGCGGAGGCTAAAGCCAGCAGCAGCGGCTGGGTTTGCACGTTGGGTTTCGAGGGTTTTCTCTTCCCTTTAGTTTTGTCACCCATGACAACGTCTTGCGGCCGTGATGATGCCTTGTGGCTGCCAAAAAAAGGTTGAGAGGTGGAAAAGGAAAGAAGAAAGCTTCAAGAAAGCAGCGGGGAGGTAAAAAACATCTGAATCAAAAAAACAGCGAGGCACAGAGCTACAAATGATGTGGGTTTTGGAAACATCAGCATCTGTCCTGCTCGGTGGCTAGCTCCTAGAGGCCGAGTGAGAGGCTGATAAAGCGAAAACCAGCCCTGATATTTTGCTGAGAAATGGGGTTTTCCCCACTCAGGAAGGGTGGAGGAGGAGGGCAAAGGCATTTCTCACCTGTGTTTGCTGCTACCCGGGTTTTCTGGCCACCCTGGCAATCTGGGTGTGGGTCTGAAACTCCCGGCCGCTGACATCACCTGCCCCAAACCCACAGGAAATGAAATTTTTTTTTTTTTTTTTTTTTTTTTTTTCCCCCCTCAGCTACTTCCATGGCAGCACAGGGGCTGCTCATTGAGGTTAATGAGGTTTGTTAGGTTGTGGTGGTAATTAAGGAATTGCCGCAGGAAGTGGGGAGGCTGGTGGGGGTGGGCGAGGGGGTGGATAGATGGTAGGAGGGTGCGGGCTCCGTGGGAATTTCAGGGGAGTATTTGCAGTCCAGCCCCGATGTCTGAGGCAGGGCACTGCCAAAAAAGCTGCTTGCAGTGTTACAGGAAGTAAGGTTTATACACTCTTTGAAAGGTTGGCCTGTGGCTGAGATCTGGGAAATGTAACAGTGGAAACAACGGTGCTAACTTTGGAGACTTTTGAAGCAGTATCTCTTCGTTGCAAGGTTAACAGACCGTGAACAAGCTGGTGAAGTCACATCCTAAAGAAATCGGCAGACATTAAAGCAAGAGGAGCTAAGAGCAGCAGCGCCCAAGGTAAGCGCGCTGCCCAGTGAGCCAACTCATGGGCACGTATGGAAGAAAAGCTGGGAATTCATGGAAAGAACACTGAGAGACGCCTCTACAACAACCACTAGGGACCCCGGAGGACCACCGACTCAAATCCCTGAGCGTGCGTGACTAGGAGGAGAACATGTAAATAGATGATGAATACGTATATCTTTGTTTTATAGAGACTGTATGCTTTTGCTTGTGCGGCATGCACGTTAGGCGGGAGCATCCCCCGTGCGTCCGGCGCTGTAAATAAAGAATGCCTGCTTTCTAAAGCTCCAAGATGAGTCTCAGAGAGTTTCCATAAGCCGTGTTTTTCGGTATCGTTTTGGTGACCCAGATAGGATGATGCTTTTGAGACTCGACGGACGCGGGACCGCAGGACCTCCAGCCGGCACCGAGATTTCTCAGGGAGGCCCTTGATCCCGCTCCTCCGAGCTCACAAGCCAAGGCCCCTGGTAAGAATACTTAAGGCATTCTTTTGGGTATTTGATAATTGGTATACCTGCCCATCAGTCTGGGCGAAAGCCCAGCAGGGTTGGGCTAAAAGGACCCTTGAGGGGTTCGAGTCCCTCTAGATGAAAGCCTTAGGGACGCCCGGGTTTGGTTGGGGTTCGAGTCCCCTTTTGATCGAGCTTCGTTGATATCAACTTGGTATTAGTATTTTAAGTAACAAGTTGGGCTCTGACGGATTTATCTGGTTTTTATGATTTAACAGATTTGTTTGGATTACGTGACAGCCTTTGCATTTTCAGTTTGGTAAATTCTGTATGTATTGGTTTTCCCCGGTTCTTGACTTTGGACTGTTGTATTTGGACTTTGATTTATCGGGACTGCAGCTTGTAATCTCTTAAGGGTGGGGATAGGATCTTCCCAAGGAGGAGGAGTCCTGAAGAAGTCGCCACTGGGGTGCATTTTGAGGCACTGGAAACAAACTGGTGGACCCCCGGGTGGAGTAGCTGCTCGGGAGAATTTGATTAAATATTGTAATCGGTGGTAGCCGCTGTATAAGTTGGATGATGGAGAAGAGTGGCCTGTGAATGGAACTCTGAACTGTAATACCGTGCTGCAATTGATGTTGTTCTAAGGCGGGAAGGAAAGTGGGATGAAGTTATATATTGTGACATGTCTTTCGCTTTGAGAAATCGTCCTGAATGGCAGCAAACGTGGTGTTAATGCGCCGCTTAGTGACCCTTTTGTTCTTTCTTTGGAGAAGGATAAGAATGCTAATAGGCAAGGAGATAGGCTGAAAAGACGTTGTTGGGAGTGTAGTAGAGGGGAAAGGTGTTTGAAACCATATGAGCAAGAAGGAGAAGGAGACACCGAATCAATTATCGCGCCTCAAAGGCGAATGGGTCCTCCTGCAAACTCCCGTGCGGATTCGGGACCAAGCAATGGAATGAATGCTCTAAGGAGCACTGAACTCTCCGGGTCCAGTCCCGTAGCAGGTCGAACTAGAGGCAGACAGGGAGATGTGCTTCAGGCCCCTTTCCGCCAAAGCAGTGGGTAACGAAGGGCCGGTAACTGTAAAGGTGCCCTTCTCCATCACAGATTTGAATAACCGGAAAATAGCTGCCGGAAAGTATAGAGAAGATCCTAACAGAGCAGCTACTGCTTTTGAAATGATGATTAAAACCCAGGACCCTGACTGGAAAGATACACAAGTCATAATGGATGTGCTTTTTGACAGCACTGAGCTGGACATGATTCGGAGAACTGCTAGAACTCACGTGGAGGCGCAGATAGCCTCAAACGCTCTTATGGGAACTATGGAGATTAATTTTCCCTCTATAGACCCCAAGCGGGATCCGAACATCGGAGCCCACCGGAGGTTGCTAAACCAGTATCCAAAATGGATATTATCTGGAATTTGGAACGCAATGCCTAAAGCGATTAACATGTCTAAATTATATGAGATTAAGCAGGACGGAAAGGAATCCCCTACTGAGTTTTTAAATAAACTAAAAGATGTGGCTACCAGAACATGGCTGTTTGCAGACGATCAAGGAGGTCCACTTGAGCCGACCAGACCTTAAAGACACCGGGCTGGGAGTTATACACAGATGGAAGCGGCTTTGCCTGAGAAGGAAAACGCCTGTCTGGGTGTGCGGTAGCCACCTCCGATAAGGTAATCGAATCGCGAGCTCTACCTTTGAACGTGTCAGCCCAAAAGGCTGAAATAATGGCACTTACCAGGGCACTAGAATTGAGCCGAGGAAACCCGAATCGACACATGGACAGACTCTAAGTATGCTTTTGGAGTAGTCCAGGCACATGGAGCAATACGGAAAGAAAGAGGACTTTTGTTGGCGCACGGAACCACCGTTCAGCATGCAGAACAAATACCGAAACTATTAGAAGCCATCCAGAAGCCAGCAGCAGTTGCGATAATGCATAGTAAGGCACATCGGTCAGGTAAAACTGTCCCCGAAACGGGTAATCGATTGGCAGATAAGGCTGCTAGAGAGGCTGCAGAAAAAGGCATCCTAGTTTTAGTCCCGGAAAAGGGTATAACCGTACCTAAAGAACCTCCAAAATATGGGGGAATGGAAAACCGAAGGAGGGTGGAATCGCACCCTTTTCAAAAATCTAACTTGGCCAATGGAAGATTTGACAAGGGCAGACTTAAACCTTACAAATGTGAAATATTCTCAAGTGCCACGTATAAGGATAAACGAACACAACGGAACGGAACTAAACTGCAGCACCAATTTGAATACAGCCCGAGAAGCAATACAGGACGAAATTTTGCAGGGATACCAGCCCCAGGAGGAACAGGCTGGTGTTGGCTAGGTGACGATCGTGCTCGGAAAGCGCTACCCCTGTGGTGGAAAACAACTTGCCCATTAGGAGCTGTACTTCCCAATATAACAATGGTTGATAAATCACACGGCCAAATTAGTTGGATAAGGACTTTTCTTAGATGAACTAAATGAACCCATAATGCTATTGCAGGTAGAACTATGGCATTTCATAGTTTTGCTAGATGGTTTTTGCCATGGCTTGGAGTAAGTGAGCTCGAGAAGGCTATTGTCAGTATATCTGCCGTTATTGAAAACACTGAGAACAGAACAATAGGTGCTATACAGGCTCTGCAAATGGAGGTATCTAATTTGTCCCAAGTGGTTCTACAGAATCGTATGGCCCTAGACTTGCTTCTAGCTTCTTAAGGTGGAGTTTGTACCATAATTAACACGAGTTGTCACATGTATGTTGGCCAAAGTGGCAGAATTTCAACAGACTTGGAAGAAATTGGGGAACAAACCTGGATACTATACCAAGTATGTGAAGATGATACTTCCTCGGGTTTTGCTGACGTTTGGCACAAACTTACCTCATGGCTACCAAACTGGGCTTGGTTAAGGAACCTATTTGTGGGAATGATTTGTGTAACCGTAATCTGTGTACTTGCTTGCGTAATGGTACAGTGTTGTGGTTGTTGCAGTCAGTTGTGTTTTAATCTCAAATATAACCGAGTAGCGTAGGCTCTTGTCTATATGGAGTAAAGACAAAGAGCCACAAGTAAAGGGGGATTTGATACAGGAAGTAAGGTTTATACACTCTTTGAAAGGTTGGCCTGTGGCTGAGATCTGGGAAATGTAACAGTGGAAAAAACGGTGCTAACTTTGGAGACTTTTGAAGCAGTATCTCTTCGTTGCAAGGTTAACAGACCGTGAACAAGCTGGTGAAGTCACATCCTAAAGAAATCGGCAGACATTAAAGCAAGAGGAGCTAAGAGCAGCAGCGCCCAAGGTAAGCACGCTGCCCAGTGAGCCAACTCATGGGCACGTATGGAAGAAAAGCTGGGAATTCATGGAAAGAACACTGAGAGACGCCTCTACAACAACCACTAGGGACCCCGGAGGACCACCGACTCAAATCCCTGAGCGTGCGTGACTAGGAGGAGAACATGTAAATAGATGATGAATACGTATATCTTTGTTTTATAGAGACTGTATGCTTTTGCTTGTGCGGCATGCACGTTAGGCGGGAGCATCCCCCGTGCGTCCGGCGCTGTAAATAAAGAATGCCTGCTTTCTAAAGCTCCAAGATGAGTCTCAGACGGTTTCTGTAAACTGTGTTTTTTGGTATCAGCAGGAGCCCGGTGGGGGGTTCCCCATTTTGGGGTGCTGGGGTCCCTCCATGGGGCACCACCTGCTTTTCCAGCTCATGCGGAAGCGAAGGGACCCATGGCGTTGGGATGCTGGCCGGGGGCAACTGGCAGCTGCAAGGACCGAGCGCAGCCAGTTTGTTCCTTGTCCGTCATTTCCGAACGTCCGTTTAGGGATCCCATTACCTGCAAACCCCCGGCACAAGTGGGATTACAGCCGGTGTCTCACCGACCTTGGTGCCAACCACCCACTGAAATTCCCACCTCCCAGCCTGCATTTCCAGCTTTTTCATTTATTTGCCCTTGCACCTAAACAAACAAGCCGTTAGGAAGCAGAGAGACAAAGTCCAACCCACATTGCTGCTGCCAGCTGGGAGCCTCTCCCGGCCCCGCTCCCATGCACACCCCCAGCCCTTGGGGAGGTTGTTTAGTCCCCGGGGATGCTGGTGAGCGGGGCTGGGCAGACTTAAGGGGATGGGGTGGGTGATGGCTTTTGGGTAAGCACCAGGGGGAGGGCGCAGGAAAGCGAAACACCAGGTTGGTGGGTGGCTCTTGCACAGCTGGAGGGAAGGGTCTGCAGGGCAAATGCAGGACCATTAGGTTTGCGGGAGGGTTGTTCGGTTGGGTTGAGAGCGGCTCGCTGGGTCACGCAGCTTGCAGAGGACCAACATGGGTCTTGGTGCTCGCTTCTGGCAGTGTGGCCGGGTGTTCAAGGGCTCGGTGGCTGCTTGCCAACATCCTGAGGCAATTTCTGTAAGAGCACCGTGGTGGGTTGACCCGGGCTGGATGCCAGGTGCCCACCAACCCGCTCTGTCACTCCCCCTCCTCAGCTGGACAGGGGAGAGAAAATATAACAAAAGGCTCGTGGGTCGAGATAAGGACAGGGAGAGATCACTCAGCCGTTACCATGATGGGCAAAACAGACTCAACTTGGGGAAATTAGCTTAACTTATTAACAATCCAATCAGAGTAGGGTAATGAGAAACAAAACCAAGTCTTAAAACACCTTCCCCCCACCCCTCCCTTCTTCCCGGGCTCAACTTCACTCCCGATTTTTTTCTCCACCTCCTCCCCCCGAGCGGCACGGGAAATGGGGGTCGCGGTCAGTTCATCACACGTTGTTTCTGCTGCTCCTTCCTCCTCAGGGGGAGGACTCCTCACGCTCTTCCCCTGCTCCAGCGTGGGGTCCCTCCCACGGGAGACAGT
Source organism: Fregata magnificens (assembly GCA_013389945.1). Taxonomy (NCBI): domain Eukaryota; kingdom Metazoa; phylum Chordata; class Aves; order Suliformes; family Fregatidae; genus Fregata; species Fregata magnificens. The sequence goes on along the minus strand of WAAD01032988.1, from coordinate 55,318 downwards.
CCTCCACGAACTTCTCCAATGGGGTCACAGCCTCCTTCGGGCACCCACCTGCTGCGGCGTGGGGTCCTCCACGGGCTGCAGGTGGATACCTGCTCCACCATGGACCTCCATGGGCTGCAGGGGGACAGCCTGCCTCACCGTGGTCTTCACCACAGGCTCCAGGGGAATCTCTGCTCCGGCGCCTGGAGCACCTCCTCCCCCTCCTTCTTCCCTGACCTTGGTGTCTGTGGAGTTGTTCCCCTCACATATTCTCACGCCTTCCTCCAGCTGCAATTGCGCAGTTTTTTTGTTCCCCCTTCTTAAATACGTTACCCCAGAGGCGCTACCACTGTCGCGGATGGGCTCGGCCTTGGCCGGCGGCGGGTCCGTCTTGGAGCCGGCTGGCATTGGCTCTGTCGGACACAGGGGAGGCTTCTAGCAGCTTCTCACAGAAGACACCCCTGTAGCCCCCCTGCTACCAAAACCTTGACCACACAAACCCAATACAAGCACAAACAGGCTGTTTGCGTCCTCAGAGCACCGCTGCCCTGCTCCTCCCTGCTGCGGGGCAGCAGCCCCCAAATCGGGTGGATTTACCACAGAAAAAGGGCTTTGCTCTCCCCGCTTTCAAAGCCGCCCCTGTGCCCGCTGTCCCACACGTGCTGCTTTTTGGCTGGCATAGAGCTGATGTTCTTCATGGTAGCTAGTATGGGGCTATGTTCTGGATTTGTGCTGAGAACAGTCTTGATAACCCTGCGATGTTTTCGTTACCGCTGAGCAGGGCTTACACACAGTCACGGCCTTTTCTGCTCCTCACCCCACCAGCGAGCAGGCTGGGGGGGCACAAGGAGTTGGGGGGGGACACAGCTGGGAAAGCTGACCCCAGCTGACCCAAGGGATAGCCCGCACCGCATGGCGTCATGCTTCAGCATAGAGAGCTGGGGGAAGAAGAAGCCGGGGGGACGCGTTTGGAGCGATGGCGTGTGTCTTCCCAAGTCACCGTTACGCGTGATGGAGCCCTGCTTTCCTGGGGATGGCTCAACACCTGCCTGCCGGTGGGAAGGAGTGAATGAATTCCTTGGTTTGCTTTGCTTGCGTGCGGGGCTTTTGCTTTAGCTATTAAACTGTTCTTATCTCAACCCACGAGTTTTCTCACTTTTACCCTTCCGATTCTCTCCCCCATCCCACCGGGGGGCAGCGAGTGAGCGGCTGCGTGGGGCTGGGCTGCCGGCTGGGTTAAACCACGACACCACCCGGCTCCCTCCCGGCACCCACCAGGACCCGGCGCCGAGGTGCATCCCCATGCTGAAAAACCCCAACTGCCCTTTGGGGAGGCACGGGAGGGTTTTGGGGTGGTGTGGAGGTTGAGGAGCTGCTTCACCCTCTCTGACTCCATCCTGCTCCCGACAGGGACATTGGACTGGGACCACCCTGGCGGGTTTTCGGCTGCAGAGCATCCCTAGGAAGATGTGCCCCGGGATTTTTTGCATGTGTTGGCTGATTGAGGAGTGGGGAAGAGCTCCTGGGGGTGCATGGTGAGCCCACATCCCTGTGCCAGCCCAGATGGGCATCAAACCCCTCCGGGGCAGCGATGTGCCGTGAGGGATTCGGGCAGAACAAACCTGCCGGGGTTGGGGAGAAAGCAGGAAGAGGAAGGAGCGCACGGGAGTGGGTGCGATCCAGCAGCACACTGCCAGCCCCTTGTGTAATGGGATGTGGCTGTTGCCAGCACCGTAATGAAGCAGCCGAGACCCTGAAAGGTCAGGGTGATGTTTTTGAGCAGGGGTTTGCTGCCCTTTTAAAAAACTTCTCGGCCCCCACAGCTGGATGGGGACGTTTGATCCGGTATCCCGCTGGCGGGCATGTCGGTGGCCTGCGAGCCAGGCGGGCAGCGAGCAGCCCTGTTTGCAACTGGGAGCACGTGCTTGTTTGCTCTTACGGGAAGAAGCAGAGGAATATATGATTCACCAGGAGGTTGGTGCCAGGGATCCTGCAACAAATAACTGTTGTGTTTTGCGGGCGGGATTTCTGACGTCTTACTCATGAGCGCAGCTTCTTGGCAGGAGCCTAATGTTCTTGAGGAGAGGAAAAGAAAAAAAAGGCTTTTTTTCCCATCCTCGCGGGCCCCCAACCCTGAGGACCTGAGCCTGCCGAGGGTGAGGAGTGCAAAGGCTTCCAGCGAGCCAGGGAAACGGGAAGCCAGGCCAACCGCATACTTGAAGCTCTGCCAGATGGGCTTCAGCCAGGATTTTTCACCGTGTCTTGTCCGGGTCACTTCGGACAGCACCGAAGCTGAGCAGCCGAGTCCCACGTGCCAGCAGAATTACTGCCCGCTTCCCAGCCAGCCCTTACACTGAGGCGGCGGGGATGGCTGGCGTGACGGCTTGATGCTGAAAAAGTTTTGGAGGGTGGGGGGCGGGGGGGCCGCCATCTCTCTTCACCCCAAAAGCAGCCCTGCCTGGCTGGCATCCCCGTCACCCGGCGGTCCCAGCACCGCCCCATCTCTCAGGGCTGAGTTGTACGGCTTTCTCCCGCAGCAAGGCAAGTTGGGATGGAGCCACGCCACCCACAGCTTCCCCTTCCTTCTGGAAGCCTCTCCCGGCTCCCGCTGTCCCACACACAGCTGCACAGAGACATGTTCGAGCTCATCTTGCTCAAGCCCTTTGCACAGCGCCCCCCCCGCCCAAAAATCAAGCTTGCTCTCAGCTCCGCTTGCTCCTACCCTCCTCCTGAGGGTGGGTGAGGATGGGCATGCTCCTGGTGACACCCCGGCAAAGACGAGGTGCTACCCGCATCCTTGGGGTGAACCTTACAAGTGCTTTGCATCCTGTAATGGATGCCTCTTCCCCACGAGTACCCGGGTTCACTGAGCCCGGCACATCCTTGAGCATCATCTCTGCGATGATGCTCCGTGCCAAGGGACAATCCCCCTCTCCAGGTGCGTCCCAAGGGCGGACGCCGTTTCTCAGCCGGCCAAGGTGGGGTGGGGGGACCCTGAACCACTCCCTACCAAAATGAAACTGAGCCAGGGGCAAAAGTGAAAGAAGCCTTTATTTGAACCAGGTTTTCTCCAAAAGAGGCGCTTCTCCTTAGGATTATTCTTAGAGGCACTTGGGGCTACAAAATCAGAGCGAAGCGGCAAGCAGAAAAGCACGCTCTTTCCCTTTACTACAGCCAGTTTTTGGGTGCTCAGCTCCTGCCAGTGGAGAGGTGTCTCCAGGCCCTTCCTGGGAGGCCAGCGAGGGCGGCCAGAGCGAGCTCCACAGGGGCTTTGAGCAGTAAGGAAAGGGGGACAGGACCCCAGCGGGCTCCGGGGGGCCGCACGGAGGACATTCCCCCCCCGCTCCCAGCGGTGACGGGGACTCTAGCAGACGTAGGGGGGATGCTCTGCCCATGGAGCAAGGGAAGGGCTAAGTGGGACCGAGGAAGGAGGGATGCTCCTGCTCGTGGTGGAAGAGGTTAACCATGGTGATGGTGCCGCTAGCGATCAGGGCGATGATGGTGATGGTGAGGGCGATGAGGAAGATGTTGAGCAGCTGGGCGGTGATGTTCAGGCACTTGGCGGTGGAGCCGTAACTGTGTGCCCCGCTGGTGTCGCCGAGGACTTTGCGGTCCCTGGACTGGGNAGCAGAGGGGGATGCCCGGGGGGGGGTCCAGGCTGCAGCTGGGTGGGAGAGGTGCTGGAGGGGCTGTGCAAGCCTGAGCTGCCACGCTGGGCTGAGCTCCCCCCGTAACACCAGGAGTACCCTGGGGTGCCAACTGCCCCCACTGCCCCAAACCCTGCCTTCTCCAGGGCTTCCAGCCAGGGCCAGGGCTCTGTGGGGGCAGGGGTCCATGCAGTGGGGGCTTTGTGGGGTCCATTGGGCACCCCCGGGTTTGGGGTTCTGTGAGGGCCATGGTGATACCCAGGGTCTCCCCGGGGTGGGCGCTCTGCGGGGTCCCTGGGGGCTCTGCGGGTCCCTGGGGGCTCTGCGGGTCCCTGGGGGCTCTGCGGGTCCCTGGGGGCTCTGCGGGTCCCTGGGGGCTCTGCGGGTCCCTGGGGGCTCTGCGGGTCCCTGGGGGCTCTGCGGGTCCCTGGGGGCTCTGCGGGTCCCTGGGGGCTCTGCGGGTCCCTGGGGGCTCTGCGGGGTCCCTGGGGGCTCTGCGGGGTCCCTGGGTCTCCCTGGGGTTGGGGGCTCTGTGGGGTCCCTGGGGGCTCTGCGAGGTCCCTGGGCCTCCCTGGGGTTGGGGCTCTGCGGGGTCCCTGGGGGCTCTGCGGGGTCCCTGGGTCTCCCTGGGGTTGGGGGCTCTGTGGGGTCCCTGGGTCTCCCCGGGGTGGGCGCTCTGCGGGGTCCCTGGGTCTCCCTGGGGTTGGGGGCTCTGTGGGGTCCCTGGGTCTCCCCGGGGTGGGCGCTCTGCGGGGTCCCTGGGTCTCCCTGGGGTTGGGGGCTCTGTGGGGTCCCTGGGTCTCCCCGGGGTGGGCGCTCTGCGGGGTCCCTGGGTCTCCCTGGGGTTGGGGGCTCTGTGGGGTCCCTGGGTCTCCCCGGGGTGGGCGCTCTGCGGGGTCCCTGGGTCTCCCTGGGGTTGGGGGCTCTGTGGGGTCCCTGGGTCTCCCCGGGGTGGGCGCTCTGCGGGGTCCCTGGGTCTCCCTGGGGTTGGGGGCTCTGTGGGGTCCCTGGGTCTCCCCGGGGTGGGCGCTCTGCGGGGTCCCTGGGTCTCCCTGGGGTTGGGGGCTCTGTGGGGTCCCTGGG
>WAAD01032988.1:8417-44394 GCA_013389945.1 Fregata magnificens | reverse complement strand
CGGCGGCGGCGGGGGGGCGATGCGATGCGGGCGGCAGGATGCCGCGGCTCCCGGTGAAGAAGCTCCGGAAGCAGCTGAAGCTGCTGCTGCTGCTGGTGCTGCTCACCTTCGCCGTCTGGTTCACCTACCTCCACATCAGCCTGGTGCGGCAGGGCCGCGCCCTGCGCCTCCCCTTCGGCAGAGGTAACCGGGGGGACCCCCCCTCCAACCGGGGGGCAGCGNCGGGGGCCCCCCCACCGCCACCACCCCTCGGTGCGAGGCCTCGGGGGGGTTTGGGGGTGTCCCCTCCTCCCCCAGGGCGGTGGGTGCCCCCCACCACGCTGGGCTTCCAGAGCATCCCCCCTCTCCCCAGCACCCAAAGGGGTGGGAGCCCCCCCCCCCCCAAAGGGGGCTTTCCATCCTGCATCGCCCAGGTGGGTTTGGGGAGAGCGGGACCCCCACCGCGGGCACCTCGGCACCCGGCGTTGCGCCTTCAGGGACCGGGGTGACCGGAGGAGAGCCAGGAGGGGCCCCCAAACCTGTCGGGGGCTCGTCGTTCCCCCGCCTCGAGCGGCTGCCTCCTCATTTTTCCGCCCGCCGCTTTGGCTGCCGTGACAAAGAAGGCCATTTATAGCCACTCGTCGCTGCCTGGAATGGGCCAAGCCAACCCTCCCGTCCTTTCCAACACCGTCTCAGCCTGTGCTTCTCTATTGGAAAAAACCCCTTCCTCCTCCAGCCCTCGGCTGAGGGCCAGGGATGCGATCCGGGGTGCTCCGCAGGGGCAGGTGCTAGCGCTCGCCCTACGGTTCAGCTTCGTGGTCAATTGCTCCCGGCTTTACCCTTGCAGACCTCGTTGGGTTGCTCGGGTGGCATAAAACTACACGAAATATTGGCGGGTGAAACTTGAGCGGTGGCATTTCTGTTCGGACCGAACTTGCCTAGTGGGTTTTGTCCTAAAAAAATGAGAAAGAAATGAGAGTTAGTGCTTATTTAGGCAAGAAATGGCTTTTCTGAGCGGGTCCGGGCAGTTCTGGAGGCCAGCGAAGCCCCTCAGCTGGCAAACCCCAAGTTTCCGACTGTAGCGGCAGCATGATCCTGCAAATTTTTGGGCCTTACGGTAAAATCGGGGAAATTGGGATAGTGCTAATAAGAGAAGCAGGAAATGAGGCTGCTTGTGCATCGCCTCAAAGGAGCGGCTACGGGGAGGCTGCGCCGCTTGTTTTCTTTTCTCCGCTGCAGGGTCGTGCTTAGTGGAAAAGCCACAAGTTACAGAAGCCTAACCGTCAGCGGCTGCCCCACATCTCCGGGATTGTCCTGGTGCTAAGGAGGGTCGAGTCCTTCCTCTTTCAGGACTGGCAGCCTCGGGCAGGGGGGGAGATGGCGCGGGATCACGGGCCCTGCAGATGGCTGGCTGTGAAAAACGCAGATTGGGGTCCCTCCGGGTGTTGGGATGCAGCGGCACGAGGGTGAGACAAGGTTTTCCTCTGCGGCTTCATCCAGGGAGGATGCACAGAGCGATGCCTGCGTGCTGGCGAGCGAGCGCCTTCCCTGGGTGTGTTTTTGGGTGCTGAACTGGTGGGTGCTTATTCCTGCTCTCCTCCACCTCCTCCCTACGTGCCCTGCATCCCAGCCTGCCCCTCAGGATGCTCCGAGGGGGGGCCGTAGGGTTTGCTGTAGCAGTGAGGAGATGCACGGCCCTGCTCCGGCTTGCAGTGGGGAAAGCCTGCGGCTGCAGCGCAGCTGAATGGCTGCAAGCCGGGGGGTGATCGGCACATGGCTTTGAGGGAGAAGAGGGTCTGCGGGAGGTGGGGAGAGAGATGGGGATGTGCGGTGGATGGGGACGGCGCTGCGGGGATTGCGGCTTGGGAGGTGCCGGGTGAGGACTGCGCTCCGGCAGTGTTTTCCGCTGGTCCGACGATGGGGTTTGGATTTGCCCCATGCCGTGGGGAGGACGGGCGTCTTCTCTGGCTGGGGTGCGGTGAGATGGGTGCTTCCCCAGGGGAAGCTGGACCTCTCCGGGGCTGGATTATGCCCCTCTCTGCTGACCGGGACCGGACTCTGGGGAGATGCTGCTCCTCGCACTGGGATTTTCCAATCGGTGCCTAAAGCCTGGGCGAACACGTGGCAAAGCTGGAGTTTAGGTCCTGCTGAGCCTTTTCTTTTTTTTTTTTTTTGAAATGTGGATGGACCCTCGTCCTGCTGCTGCAACCCAGCAGAGAGCCAGAGTGGGAGAGCCAGGGAGCCGTTTTAGTTGGAAAAATACTGAATGGAATAATAAAAAAAAAAGGAATAAAAAAATATATATCCAAGGAAAAAAAAAGTATATTCAAGAAAAAGCTTGGTGCGAAAGTTTGGGGGGAAAGGGAAGGGTTTGGGGCTGAGCTGTGAGAAGAGCTGAAAGGCAGAGCTGTGCTGGAGGGGGGCTCCGGGGCAGCCCCCCTTTACCCGGAGATGTTTTCCCCCTCCACCTCGCTCGCATTGAAGCCGCCTTCGTGTCGTGCTGGGGGGGAAAAGCTTGCTTCCCTTGGCCACGGGGGTCCCACCGCGGTGGGGATGGGGTTTGCTCTTCTCCATGTCCCAGCTTTTGCAGGAGACATCCCCCGAGCTGGTGGTGGAGCACAGCTGTCGGCGTGCGTTGTGTTCCCAACGGAAAGCAGCTGGTACCCGATATTCCCCGGGGCTTAGCGGGTGTCCCTGGGCTGGGGCGAGCAAGCGGGAGCCGGGGGTCACCGTGCCCTCCCGGCTCGCATGTCTCCTTCCTCCTTCCCGATCCGTACAGCCACGGGATCTCTCGCCAGCTGGGACCCCCCTGTGGGGAGCTCTGGCGTGTCCTGGTCCCAGATCCCTTAGGGATGGGGGGGACACTTGTCCCCGGAGCGGGAGAGGTGGCTGTGGAGGATGCAGGGCTCTTCGGCGTCACTGCGAGTGTCTGTGCACCAAAAGGTGTCTGAGATTTGGAGATGACTTTTTTTTTTTTGGCTGCTGTGAGCCAGAACCTGCCTGCCTGCTGCTGAGGATGCTGCCTGGCTTGCGTCAGCTGGCAGAGGATGTATGAAAAAAAAGGCTAATTACTCATTAAATGAAGTGTCGCCGAGCAGATGTACTTTCTGGAGGCTGAAGGTGCAGGGCACGAGGCTTTTTCGTAGCTTGGGGCGGTGCAAGGTGGGGAGGACCAGGCCAAGCGGCGGTGGTGGGGTCTGCGTGTGTTGAGGAGCACAGCGAAGGCGTGGGGGGATTATTTGGGGGGTGCCTGTGTCCCCTCGGCCCAGCCGGCGGTCACATGTGGAGCGGGAGCATCCGGGGACTTGGCTGGGAACCATGCTAAGTGCTGTGTCCCTGATAAAATAACCCCCCTTTTCTTACCTTCTACAAGTAGATAATTACCCTTCTTTGCCTAATTGAACACACAGATTCCTCATCTGAAATAATGAGGCCATTACAGTGTTCTCCCGGCTGGAAACCGCTCCGAGTCAATGGGGTGGAAATGCTGGCGTGCCAGGTGGAAAGGAAAAAAGAGGAAAAAAACGGAAGAAGGGAAAAAAAAATTACAGTAAAAATCTAAAATGGCTCTTAGCAGGGGCGCGGGACTGGTCCTGCTCCCCCCGGCAGCCATCTCGCCGGGGCAGTGATTTAGCTCATGAGGGTATAGCGGCGGCGCTGGGAACCGGGTTTCGGGAGGGTTTTGGAACTGGGGGAGCGCAGGATGTGTACTGGAGGAGGCAAAGAGGATGCTAAAGCCAATTCACGGCTAAAGCGGGGCCGTCTGGGGAGGAAGACCCAGCCGGGCTTCTTGATACCCGCAGGGCACGGCACTGCCTGGCTCTGGCCGCGTGCATCCTCGTGAGCTTTGTCTGGAAGAGGAGCCGCTGGCGTGCGGGAGCAGGGGACACCCCTCTGCTGTGGTCCAGAGGGCTCCCAAAAAATGCTCTGAGCCAGAGGCAGCGATGGGTTCGATGCTCTTTGTCCGGCTCAGCCCGTCGCTGCCTACAGAGCCTTGTCCTTGCCTGTCCCTCCCTGGGGACCTGCCCTTCGGGGTCTCGCACGCAGGGAGGGCAGGAGGGAGAAGGTTTGGGATGACGCGCAGCAGTGTTTTCCCTGAACTGCAGGGGATAACGCATGCCTTTTGAACAGGGCGGTCGCGATGTATCCTTTGATTTTAATTGGGAGGCTGAAGCGCTGCAGACAGCGGTGGGTTTCGTTCCTTTTGTCAGGGATACCGGGAGCAGGTAGGGAAGAGGATGAGAAACAGCCCTTTGAAGAGGAAGAGCAGCGAGGTTTGCGAGGAGGCTGGGTGCCGCTTTTCTTTCTCTTGGCATCGCCCCACTCTCCTCTCCCTACCAGAAAAGGCTACTTTCCCCAGACGGACGCCCCCTCGGTGTGGGGTCCGGGTGCCGGGGAGAGCTGGTCCCATCCCTGCTGCCAAAAAGGGAGGTTTGGAGCCGGGGGGGTGGGCTGCTTTGGGTGTCATTGGGACCGTTTCTCCGGCCGGGAAGCCCTGCAGCCCTCGTCTTCCTCGCTGGGCTGTGGCCCGGTTTGCCCTGGGCTCCTTGCCCTGCTCCTCTCAGGTGCCCCGCTGCCCTGAATCGGCTCTTTGTCACCACGCCGGACCTGCCAAGAGCGAGCCGGATGGAAAAGGAGGCAGATGGATGGACGAGCAAGACCTGTCCTTTGGTTGGGAGGGACTGTGAGCGTCTCGGGGCTTTTTGGCAGGTGATGGGGGAGAAGTATGGGAAAAATTTGGCAGGTGCCTGTTTTTGGGTTATTCGGAGGCAAAAATTTGGCTATTCAAAGGCACGACTGGCTTTGAACCACCCCGCGGCAGCACCTTTCCCCAGCCTGGCTGCGACCCGGTCCCCTTGGCGTCTGGGGGGGTCCCCGAAAAAGTCCCTTGAAGCCAGGGGAGGTGGGGACTTGCAGGGCTTGATAGCGAAGCGAAAACAAATGGGTTACGCCGGGGTAATTTATCCTTAACTCTGCCCTCCTGCTGCTGGTTGCTGCAGCTCTGCTCGCTGCTGGTTTGGGGGGCCAAGGGCTCGCTGTGATGCACCCCAGCGCTGGGACAGGGCAGGGTGCCCGGGCCCGATCCTGTCTCTCGTCCAGCCATCTGTCCCTGGGGTCGCGGTGGGCTGGAGTGACGGCGTGGGGACCCTGAGCTGGGCTCGGCTGTGGGTGCTCAGTGCCAGAGCCGGTCCTCTTGCCTGCAGCCGTGACCAGTAAGGCAGGGCGCGGGGGGAGCTTGGATCTGACCCTGTACCCAGGGAAAAGGGCTTTATAGCCCTGGCCCTGGGTCCTGCTCCCTCTGCCCGAAATATTCAGGCGTGGGGTGGGCGAGGGTGGGAGCGGATCCCTGGGGATTCACCCTGCACGCCCCAGGATTACTGGCACTGAGCGTGTGACGGCAAGAGCAGGGATGTGGCTTTATTTCTAGGGATGCTTCGCCCTTTGCCTTGCCCTCCTGGGAGCTGCACGGTCCCTCCCGAGGGAAAGGATGTTGTGGGTGTGTCTGTCACTCTGGCCTCTGCAGAAACCCCGGACCCCGGGCAGAGGGGATGGTTTCAGCACGTGTGTTTCCATGTGGGGATGGGTCAGTGGGTCCCGCTGGACCTCAGTGACAGCAGAAGAAGAGAGCAAAGCGCTCTGTCCCTTCATCGCTCCTCAGCCATGGAGGCTATTCCAAGTCCTGGAAGCTTAAGTCCTTTCAAAAACATTAAAAAAAGACATAAAACACCCCGATAAAAAAATTCCCCATCCCCTTTAATGTGGGTATTTGCTGTCAGTTAATTTCCTGCGCTGTTTTGCTCCTCTCGGGGCTTCTATTGAAATCTCCTTTAACTGCAGAGCTGTTGATGCTCTGCAGCGAGCCGGGGTCACTGGTCACCTCCTCTGTCTGGGAGAAAGGCGGATCTGTACGGAAAGGGCCTCCGGAAAGCCTGGCGGGCCAAGCGCTGGGGTGGCAGGTCCCTCAGACGCACGGCACTTCTCCTCTGGCCTCGACATGCCGTGATGGAGTTGAGCAGCTTTCGGAGCGTCCCGGGGAGGGCATCGGGGGACCCATAGCTCTGCTCATCCAGCACGGCATCCCGGGGGATTTGGCGTGGTGGGGACCTTTGCTCGCTGCCTGTGTCCGCTGGGCTCGGAGGGATGCGGGGAGGCGAGCACATCCCCAACCGGGCGCCAGCTGTGCGGCCGCACTCACAGCCCTCTCTGTGCCACCGGCTTCGGCATCAAAGAGGCGATTGAGGGAGCGAGGCGGCGGAGGCAGGGCGAGGAGCAGGTGGGTCCTGGCGTGCTGGGACCGGCCGCAGCGGCGCGGTGCAGAGGAACCCTGTCCCGCAGCCGGCCGGCTCAATGCCCTCTGAGCCCGTGATGGCGCCGGGCATGGCACTGCTCCGGCAGCGGGCGCTTCGGTGGCCGTGGCTGTGCCGGGAGGTGCCACGGGTTACCCATAAGGGCGTCTCGGTGGGTGACGCACGTCTTGACTGCTGCCGTCGCGTTCGGCTTCCCCTGGCCTGGAGGTGACGGCTGCGAGGGCCGGGGCAGGGATGTTGGCTTTTTGTTAGGAAAACGCTCTGCTCCGACGGCGTAACTGCTGTACGTCTGGCGATGCTCGGGAAGGGTGAAATGCTTTCCACGCCCCACGGTGCGGGCTTTTCCCAAGCACCAGGAGCTCTTTGCGTTGGTGTTTGGGGAGCTTTATTCTTCCCAGCACCACCGTGAGTCTCCCCTCCGTCCCTTCCCCGTGCCGTGGCCAGGCCACTCCGGAGCTGCTCTTTGGAAGGGGACAAGCAGCCGCCCCGAGGTATCGATGGCTGGTTGCCTTGGCAATGACAGGACTGAGGGATTTTGGCTGGGCAAGGAGATGGGTGGGAGCCGGCTGCTGACCGCCAGGGACCTCACTAGTGTGATGCGCAGGAGGATTGGGGGGGGGGGGGGGGGGGGGGGGGGGGGGGCCTGAACCGGAGCGGATGGTCCCCGCAGAGGGGTCGAGCTCAGCTGAATTTGCTGCTAAATTAAAGTTAAGGAAAAGGTTAAAAGCACCCAGGGCTGGTGGAGGTAAACCAGACGCTGGCTGAAACAGGTTGGAAAGCTGGCAGGTGAAATGGTGAACCCCACGGGCTGTCTGCGGGGCAGCGTGGAGGTTGGAGGCTGAAATACTTTCAGGCTGAAATGAATTCTGCCCGATTCCCAGCACATCACAGGCTACAAGCGACCTTCTCTGGAGGCTGTGTCCTGGGAAGTGAAACCTTCATGCCGAGGGCTGTGAGGGAGCAGTGTCCCCATCGAAATGGGCAGGGCGGGGAGCCGGGTGCGTGGTCCGGCCGGAGCCGCTCCAGCACCTTTTGGAGCTGGGGCAACAGGAAACGATGCTGGGGGAGATGGGGGATGGAGGGCAACGGATGCGTGGTGAGGTGTGAGCTGGGGGGAAATGGGGGAGGTCTGGGTGCTGTCGACGCACAGGGGGGATTCGGGACGCTGAGTTGAGTGTGGAAATGTCGGAGCTGCCTCTCCTGGTGGGTGTCTGTCAGCTTGAGTGGTCTCATGGCAGCTCCATCGCCAGCCCCGAGTGATTCGGCATTGATTTCCATTTACCCACAGAGTGGGTAAACAGCATGAAACGAATTGGTTTGGGGGAGGCAGGAAAAAAATCCCCTCGCTCCTCTAGTTCCCTCGGTGAGGTGTCTGTGCCTTGAGGTAGCGACCCAGGGACTGAAACGAAACCGTTTTCTCAGCCAGCGGCAGGTAAAAGTGACATCTAAGCAGGCAAGAGCGACCGAAGCAGGCGGGGAAGGGCTGTCCGAGGGACCGATCCTGCACCCCTGCCTGCATCCCCGTGAGGGTCACAAGCCCCGTTCTCCTCGACCCCATCAACGTCATCTGCCGTCGCCTGGCCCGTGTGAGCACCCGCCGCCTGGGTTTCAGGCCGGGTGCCATGGAGCAGGCGGTGCTGCGGCCAGCGCGGTGGGTTTTTTTTCCCGGCGGACAGTGCTGTGTTTTTGCGGCAGTGGAAGGGGGTTTGCAATATTGACTCCTTGCTGGCTGATTATAATTGCTTAACAGCTCGTTAGGAGGATTGGTGGAGGGATGCTTGTGCTTCTCTTCTCTGTCGGCTGACTCGGAGCCTGTGTCTGCGCTGGAGAGCACAGGGCTGTTGGTAATTAAACCGGCGGGTTTAATAAAAACGCCGACACTGCCACCTTTGCTGCAGCTGTGTCTGGGTTTAAATGTCAACTCGCTTCACATCACTGCTCCTTCCGCTCCCCCCGAGCCCCACCACGGCAGGGTGCCCCCATTCAGCCCTTGGGGGTTGAGCCCCGAGGGATGGGCTTGGTTTTCTGCCCCGTGGCAGCATCCTGGGAGGATGTGCCGGCGTGTGGAGCAGTCCTGTGTGGCCAGAGGGATGCCACCGTTCACGATGCAGGGGAAAGCAGGAGCATTAGCAGCTCTCCGGGGCCTGAGGATGGGCACCAGAGCCCTGGGGAGGGCACTTCTCCTTCCTGCTGGCTCCTGCGGAGGTGGGCACCCCCCGGGGCATCGCTCTGCCGCCGGTCCTGACATGGTTTGGGACTAATTCGTTACTGGCTGCTGGGCTCGTGTGCCCGCGTGAAGGTGGAGAGAGATCAGCCTGAATTTTCCTGGGGCGTAAACTCAGTTTAACACCGTCACTTTTGCAGCTGCGGATCTGGTGTCTCTTCTCGCTGGTAAGGACTTGTTGGGCAGAGCCCTGCTCCCCCAGGCTGCCCCATTCCTCACCCTGGGAAGGCGTTGGAGCTGGGCTGCCCTCCTTTTCTCTGCACCGAACGAACCCATGGCAGATGCTCGGGATGGTGCTCCCTGAGCTGCTTGCCTGCTTGCTCCGTCCCTGGTGCGTCTTCTGGCTCGAGTCACTGTCTTCATCCCTCTTTCACTGGCATCCTCCCAACGTGGGTACCGCATCTCGCTGGGGGCTTGGCGTTCCCCTTCAGCATGGTGGTAGCTTCAGTGCCACCATGAGTGAGGCCCTGTCCCCTCTCTTTCCACCACCACGCTTTTCCCAAGAGCAGGGCTGGTTTTTCCCCCCCACTTTCTCTGCAGGCGCATTGGTTTGGTAGGGTTTGAGTTCTCTTTTTCCATGGGGAGAGAGGGGATGAATGCGACGGTCTGGATGGGCAAGGGTTTCTTTATGGAAGCCCTGCAGTGTTCCCCAGCCCTGCAGGCAGCCTCAGAGTAGCCAGACTGGATGCTGGAGAAGCTTTGTCCCTCTCCTGTCCCTCTGGATTTGAAGAGCTCAAAAGGTAGCGGCACATGCCCGTGAAGGTCCCTTGGCAATCTCCTGTGTTGGTCCCAAGGTCTCCTGCAGCAGCTGGCAGCGTGAATTAAGGGAATTCACCCAGGCCCTTGTGTTTTCCAGCCTCCAAAGGCTTTGATTGATTTTTGAGCGTCAGAGCTGGCTGCTCTGGCAGGCTCCTTCCCCAAGCCAAAAAGGGGGAGCAGCCCCGCGTCACTGGGAAGTGCAGCGTGGGATGAAGTTACCCCTCGGGGTGGGCAGCCCAGGAGCGATGCTCATCCTGCATCTCACCCCCGTCACCCATCCCTCGGCTTTGGGATGTGCTGTGGAGCAGCTTTGGGATGCTGCGGAGAGCAGCAAATCCCAGGCTTGTGTTTCTGTGAGTAGTAAAACCCACCTCCAGCTCTGGTTTAGACCACAGGGCTTGGCGTTGGTGGGGATGCTCCGAACTCCAGCTCTTGTTGGACTTCTCCTTGGCTTTCCCCATCTCCCATGCATGGTGGGTGGTGCTGCTTCCCAGCTCATCTTTTTAGCGGGAGGTAGGGATGCAGGTTAAGATGCAGCTCTGAACATGCCTAGATGGTTTTGGCAACCTGTTGCAGCCCGGTCCACCGGCATTCCAGGGATGGACGGTGGCGAGGCTGCTCGCAGCTGGGCTGGAAGCAGCTCCGGCTTGCTTTGGCATCTCCCAGCCAGCACGGATTTTGCTGCAGGAATGGGAAGACAGGAGAGCAGATGGTTACCCCCAGGGGGGATTTCTTGGAGCACTGAGCTAAATCCACCCATCTCCCTTTCCATCGCTCTGGTCATGGTTTGCTCGTCGGGGTAGCTGGCGGGGAACCATAGGCTCCTGCGTGCAGCGGCGCTGAGGCTTCCTTGCAGGCATGGGCGCCTGTGCCCGTGGCCGGGCCGCCCTCGCCAGCTGTGTCCCCCGGGGCACGGTGCCATGCCCCACCGAGGGGGAGGCCGGCCAAGGCGTCAGACCCTCGCAGGCAACACGGGGGCTGGGAAACCAAACCACAGCTCCCGGGAGGCCCCACGGGGCACTTCCAAATCTTGCCGGAATATAATTTTTCCAGTCCTCTCCAGTCCCAGCCAGCCCACCTGCATCTTTATCAGGGCTTTGCAGGGGCTGGGAGCTTTGCAGGCAGCCGGGCTTGGACGGGGAGGTGCAGGGCAGGCAGGGGGCAAGCGCGGGGGCACTGAAGGGGACGGGGAGCCCCGCAGAGGGCTGTATTACAGCGGGATGCGGCTCCTGACGATGGATAAATCGCTCAGCACATCTGCTCTGGAGCATCAGCTTGGTGGGAAAGGGGTTGAAAATAATACAGGGACCGTGCCCTGAATCCCACCCAGCCGATGGGCTTGGGAACTCGGGCTGGGGTGCGTCGTTTCTCCTCTTGCTGGCTGAACCCAGGCGCTTGGTGCCCTTCAGGGTCTGTTTTGGGGGGAAAAGAGAGAAGAAGGATCCCGAGGGTCCTTAGCTGCTGCCAGTGCTGCTGCTGGAGGCTTCTCCCAAAGGAAGAAGTCTCACCTCTGAAGCCCCGAGGGCTCAGCATCGTTCACCCAGACACACAGCCTGGAGCAAAGCAAGGTCGGACTCTGACCGCGCACCTGTGTCGGATGGGAGGGTGCTGTGAGGTCCTGGGCGGTGCTGCCTCCTCCCGCAGCGCCGTGCCCGCTGCCGAGCTGATGCTCCTTGTCCCCAAAGAGTCCTCGTCTGCCGCTCAGGGGTTTTCATCCTTGTGTGGGCACCTTTGGGACGGGGAGCAGAGCTGCAGCTGGAGCTGGAGCTGGGCAGAGCACGCCAAGGTGTTCTCTGACCGCCGTCCCATCCCAGCAGTTTCTCTCCAGTGGCTCCATCCCTTCCGTATGCAGTTGCCTGATGGCCAGGACCAGCATCCCGCCCGACGTCTCCCCATGGGACCCTTCCCGTTGGGCAGCTGGAGCTTGTTGGGGCTGAGCATCCAGCTGGAGGGCAGGAGCCAGGGATTTTGGGAATCCGAGCCCTGATCCTTTTGTGGACGCTCCTGTGAGCTTCCCCCATGCGTGCTGAGGGAGCTTGGCTTGCTGGGACGTGTCTGGGTTTATCCCTGGGTGACTGGTCTGGGAACGTGGTAGGTGAGAGCGGAGCAAGATTGCAGCAAGCAACCGTGGAGGGGAGACTCATTAGAAGCAATTAGGAGATGCGGGAGGAAGCGTAAGCGAGGGGCATCTCTAACCATGTTGGAGGGTTTGGAAAAGGTCCAGAAAGCTGCAGGAGAAATCCCGGCTCCGAAACCCGACTGAAGAAAGGGGCTGTGTTCCGGGCGAGCGAGCTGCGTGCTGTCAGACGAGCAGGAGGGGAAGAGGAGGGAGGCGGGGAGGCAGGAGTTTGCTGTGTGAAAGGCCCTCTGTGCTTCCCGGCGGAGGGGGGAGGCGGCACGAAGCGGGTTTATATGACCGCGATAACAGGGAAACTCATCTGCCCTGGGGAGGCATCGCCCTGGTCTCTGCTGTGCGGTGGGGTTGGTGCTTAGTCCTTTGCAGCCGTGGTCTCATCCTGAGACTGCTGCCGGCCCCGGCTCCTTGTCTGGAGGCTGCTGTGACTCAGAGCTGGTTCACGCAATGGCGTGTGCATCTCCTGCCCCCTCCTTGCGCTGCTCTGAAAGCTTTAGCGTCGCTCCCGTGCTCGCTGGGGTTAGAGCTCTTAATGCATTTCTGCCGAGCGTCCCCCGGGTAATGCTGTCCCCCAGGCGAGCAGGTCCCTTGCTCGTCCTCCAGACCTGCCCCATCCTCTCACCCCCTGCTACCTGCCTTTACGTGGCTCTTTCTGGTCCTTGAAAAAGAGAAAGAGGCAGGTTAGCAGAATTAATCAGCACGGCGGTGCTGGCTGTGCATCCCGGGGGGGATGCTGGGCGAGCAGTCGGGCCGGGCACGGCTGGCGGGTGGTCCCGGAGGGCGCTGGGAGGATGCGTGGGAGGAAACCAAGCCAGGGAGAAACAACCCTCCCATCCTCCCAGCGCTGCTTTCTCCCTCCTCTTCTTCTTGTACCCCCTCAGCCGCTCCTCTCTCACAGGGGTGAGGGTAGACCAAAGGGGCTCGACTTTTTTTGGGGGAGCAAAGTGATGCTCGTTGGTACAAGGTGCTGGCCTTTCCCTCCCCTTATCAAGGGGGGCATTTATTTCCAGTTCCCACACAGGCTGATTAGCATTTGGGTGTTTGGCTAAGGCTGCTCTTGACTTTCCTATCCAATATTTGAATTGCCGGGGAATAAACATCGGCGCAGGAGCTTGGAAGCCTTTTTCCAGGGCTCTGCTGGTGCTTCGCTCCTCCCGGGATGCGGGCGCCTCTCGGAGCGAGCACTGGCTTCCCTGCCGAGAAGAGAGAGGGTTTTGCTGAAGGCACACAGGTTTTGAGCTTCTGTGTTGCTTAAACCCGATCAGAGCGGCGGTGGCGTTTAATTTAGATGCAAACCAAAGCAGGGAGCAGAAGCCCTGTCCTGCGCCTTTACGATGGCTAAGAGGAGTTGCTTGAGCTTGAGAGGGTCCCTGATGAGGATGGAGCTGGGTGGTGGGGATGGAGAGCGAGTGGGGGCTCATGGCTTTGGGTCTCAAGAGCCTCTAAGGACGGAGCCTGCGCAGCCTCGCTGAGGGGAACGTGTTTTGTTCCCCCCCCCCTCCCATTTGCTCCAATTTACATTAAATAATCTCTCTCCAATTTACCCGATGCCTTGTAGCAGAGGCCCAAACCCGGGTGCGGTACCCAGAGGAGAGTGAAAAGGGCTGAGCAAAGAGGGGTGACCACATCCAGCCACCCCCTGTGGATGCAGCCTGGGGTGCTGCTGGCTCAGGCTTGCTCTCCAGGACCCGGGGCTTGGCAGCAGCAGCCCGTATGGGGGTATAGTCCATCCCAGGGACCGGACTTGCAGCGTGGCACCCCCAGCCTGCATCGCAAATGGATGCCGAGCCAGCAAACCTGGCGGAAGAGAGGTTCATCTCCTCCAAGGCTCGGAGAGATGCCCTGTGTGGGTACTGCAGAGCCGGCCGCTGCATCCTGTCCCTTGGCAGGTCCCTTGGGAGCATTGAACTCCTACTCGTGGCCGTGATTAATCCACAGATCAGCGTGGGGGGGAATAATGCTGTCCCCAGTGCTCTGTGCTGGAGCAGTGGCATCTGTGGCCTCGGCACGGCGAAGATCGGCTTTATTTCCACCGCCTGTGCTGGCAGGAGCATCCCTAGGAGTGATGGGGGGGCGTGTCTCGAGAGCAGAGGAGGCGAGAGTGCTGGATCCGGTCCCGCTCCTCCCTGCGACGCTCCCCGTCGCTCTCCGTGGGGCCACAGGAGGAAAGTTGCGGGGATGAAGATGGGCGAGGGGAGGAGGGCGGCTGGAGGGAGGCAAGGAGCTGCCAGGAGAGAGCCGGAGCTGCCAGTGGCTGAAGAATGGCTGAGAGCAGAAGAAGGGGCTTTAGAGCTTAATTTCCTGTCCCCGTGGTGGGGATGGGATTTGCACTGCCATTTCCAAGGAGACGCCGGCCGCGCGGCCGCTGGAATACTAATGGCATGGGAGGCGTGCGGCAGGGGGCTCCAGGGGCACCCCAAGCCCCTCCTCGGCCAGGCTGCGGGGTCTGAAGTCATGCTGGCAGCTCCCACCGCGGCAGCCACTGAGGCTGTTTTGCTTTGGGGGGGTTGGAGCCCCCCAGGACTTGCTGTTGGGGGGACGGGGGGGGAATCTTGCCATACCCTTGGGAGGGTGTTGGTGACCCCCTTGCTGCGATGCCCGTGGCCAGGGGACAGGGCTGCGCTGCTGCTCGTGATGTCTGGGGCTCCCCCTTATTGAGATACGGGGGCGGCTGGTTTTTGGGGGGGACCCACGGGTGTTCGCAGCAGTGGCTCTTAGACACCCACCTCTCTGAGCATTGCGTTGAGCTTCCCTTGATGCCGGTTTGAAACGCGGATGCCAGAAGCAAAGGTCGAACTGTGGCAGCGGAGGAGCCGCTGTGTCACCTCCCTCCATCTGACCCTGGTTTTGGGGTGCCCGTCTAAAAAATTCAGAGGCACCCATCTGCTGTGGGAGAGAGAGGGGATGTGCCCTCCCCAGATAACTAATACATTTTCCAAGTCTGCGCCGTTATTTTGGGGGAAGTCGGTTATTTTAATGGTGGGAAGCAAGGGCGGTTTAAAATAAACCCTCCCTTCGCAGCCCAAGGAAGATGGGTGTGAGCTGCAGAGGGGAGTCCGTAGGTTGGGAATAATTAATGCAGCACACGGTAACGAAGTCAGCTGTGATGGGGCCGTTAGCGAGGTCTTTGCGACGGTGCCTTTAGTGTGGTGGGAAGATGGGTTTGGGGAGAGCATGTCTGGGAGGGGGCTTGGAGCCAGTGTGCTCTGGGCAGAGCCGTGGGATGCTCCGGGAGAGCCGGGGACTGGAGGGGCAGGGGAGCAGGGGTGCGTCCCCAGGGATGGATGTGGAGTGAGATCGCACCGGAGCTTATCCCAGCCGTCTCTTACGTAAAGGGCTGCGAGCTGGGCAGCGGGGGGTGTAATTAAACCTGGTGCTGATGAGCTGCTGCAAGCTGCTTAGTACAAATGTAACGAGGGGAATCGCAGCCAGAGCCCCCCACTATTGTCCCCCGTGTCCCTCCCCCTGGGAGCAGCAGCGATGGCAGCGCCTGCCCTTCCCCGTGCCAGGGCGAGGGGGTGTCCTGAAAAGAGGGGTGGTGTTGGGATGGGGAGGACGTGGGAGGTGGCTGTGGTCTCACTCCTTCTTCTTCTGCTCCCCTCGCAGATGGCGAGAGGCTGGGGGAGGTGACTGATCCCGGCAGGCGGCCGGCGGCAGCCCAGGCATTGGCACGGCAGAGGAAAGCCGAGGACTCCAGCGAGAGCCACGAGGAGGAGCCGATGGTAATAGGAGAGCCGGAGCGCGGTCGGGTGGGAAGGGACCTATGGAGGTCGCTGGTCCAAGTCCCCTACCCAACACAGGGCCAACTAGAGCAGGGTGCTCCAAGCCTTGTCCAACTGAGTAGACCCAAGGATGGAGAGGGCACAACCTCTCTGGTTCTGCTCAGCAGCCCTCACGGTGGATAAAAAAAATCCCTAATATCCCATTGAAACTTCTAGTGTTGGTCCTTCTGCCTCTTGCCATGTCGCTGTGCTCCTCTGAGAAGAGTCTGGCATCATCTTCTCTGCACCCCCCTCTTGCATAGCTGTCAACAGCAATAAGGTCCTGCTTTGCTGGGCAAAGCCACCTTCTCCTGTGTCTTCTGCTCCATCTTGCCAACCTCCACGTGGCTGTCCCGGACTGGAGAGCCCCAAACTGGACCCAGGAGGCACTTGGCTTCGTAGCCACGTGGACACCCTGCTGTCCCCTGTTCAACCTGTTGTCACCAAGAGGCTTCGGAGGAGGGCAGGCAGGTGGGATGGCGGGAGAGGGAAGCCACGTGGGGTCCCCTGCCCTGTCCCAACAGCAGGTCACTGCCAAACTGCTGCAAGTCCCTGTGACAGCGAGTTGCCATTGGGGTGGGCATTGCTTGGGCTATTCCCAAGCCGCAGTGCTTTAAGCACGGGCGAGCGTTTTGTGTCTGGAAGGAGGGGAAAGCATTGAGTCCCTGCGCCCGGAGCCCTCTTGGTGCCCATCTCTTTATGCCTGGCCCTGCTCGGTGTCTTTCACAGCCGCTGGACATGCACAGCATCGCTGGCTCTGCAATTAAAAGCCCAGCCCACCTTTGGCAAATAATCCACCCCCCGTTTCCAGCTGCGGGGAGCTGGGCTGTGAATAGTCCCCTCTGTTGGGGCAGGCGGGGGAAAAGTTCACTCACTCCAGTTTGAAAGCAAACAGCCCGGCTCGAAAGGACTCTGCAAACCGGAGCAAAAAAGTGCTGCTTCGAAAAAGGAGATGGAAAACTTTCCTCCTGGTGAGCTTCCAACTGCAGATCTTGCTGTCGGCACAGCTGGTCCTTTATCTTTGGGGCGGGGCAGGGATGCCGGTGGCTTGTCCTCTCCACCCGTCTCATCCGAGGGATGGACGCCCGCCCCGGTCCCTCTCCACAGAGGGCCAGAGAGGTTTTTCCAGGCGCTGGGGGTGGAGAGCTGCGTGCTGGTAAGGAAAGCCGGCTTCAGGCTAGGCAGCAGTTAAGCGGTGAGAAATATGGATGGGGAAGAGGCTGATTGCGCCTGGCTGGCTGGCAGGGGATGGATGAGAAAGGACGATCCCTGCTCTGATCTCTCCCAGCTCCTCATAAGTAAGGGACAGATGGACAAAGGAGGAAAACAAGGTGCCAGGAGAAAGCGCGGGCTGGTGCTGGGTGAGGACGGAGGGGGAGAGCGGGAATTGCATCTCGGCTTTCCCCGGGAGGAGGGTGAATCCTTCCAACAAGCGCGGCACAATTATGCCACCTCCCTAATAAAGTCTTCCAAGGGCATCGCTCCCCTCCTCTGGGATGCTAATGCGTTCTTTTAGGCAAAGTTTGCTAATTATTTCATTGGCACTGTGCATCCTAATGGGCCGCGCTTTGTCAATGCCGCGGTTCTTCTTGCCTGGGCTCGGAGCCGGGCTCTGCTTCTGGAGAGGGTCGGCTCTGCTCCTTGGGGGGTGGCACGGTCCCTCCTTGCCCGGCTGAGGCCATGGGGGACGATGACTGTGAATGCTCCTGGGGCAGGTGGCAGGGACATCCATGCCCCACCGTGGGTCCTGTCCCCGGAGAGGGCTGATGCTGAGTGCAGGCGTCAGCAGTGTGACGATGGGCTGTGACACCAGCCAGGTCCCCGTGTGACAGGCGCAGCTTCCCATCACCCCAAGCAAAGGGACAGAGCGGCAGGTTGGTGGTGGCTTTGGAAAGGATTGGTGGCTCTTCCTTCCCCGTGTGCTAGCTGGTCCCTCGTTCCTCCTCCGCCCGCGCTCCCTGGGATGTGATGGCAGAGAGCTGGGGCAGCGCCCATGGGGATGGCACGGGCTCGCTCCAGCTCTGCTTGCGGCTGCCAACGTGGTGGAAGAGGAGGGCGCTCTGGGCGGGCTCCAGAAGCGCACGGCTCTTCCTGGCCACCCGTCACCTTCTCGGCAAGCCGGGGGCAGGTGAATGCTCACCTAATCCCTCTAAATTACGAGACACAAGCGATCGGACTAACCTAATCCCCTTTAAAGGAAGAGGGAGAGCAGAGAAGCATCCCACTTCCTCTGCCTGTGAGCAGACGTAGAGCTTGCTTCTGCTCTTTTGGAGATGGAGCCCAAAATACTCCGTTTCCAGTAGCCCGTCAGACCAGGCAAATATTTTGGATGAACAGAAAACTCACTGTTTGGGAGAAGTTTCTCTCCTTGGCAGAGGAAGGGGAACGAGTTTAGCTGGAACATTTTGAAACTCTACTCCCTGGGACACCTTGCCAATATTTTTCTGCTTCCTCCTGCCCCTGCTTTCCTTTGCTGTTAGCCTTGAAAGCTTTTGCCTTGGTTTGGCAATGCTTGACATCCGAAATGAGATATTTAGATCTAGGGAGACCTCCTGCAAGCACGGCCGGGCTGGCCCCGCTCCCCCCCATCTCTCATCTCTTCCTCCTGCTTCCTTGGCAGAACGACAGGCAGGACTTGGACAGCTGGTTTTCCAGAGGCCAACGGTCCGACCGAGCCACCACGCACTCCAAACTCAACCTGACCAAGCAGGCTTTGCCCTGGAACGAGCAGGTAGGTGGGTAGGGAGCAGCAAAGGGTGGAGGAG
Organism: Fregata magnificens; assembly: GCA_013389945.1. Lineage (NCBI taxonomy): Eukaryota > Metazoa > Chordata > Aves > Suliformes > Fregatidae > Fregata > Fregata magnificens. Next base: position 26,464 of record WAAD01032988.1, on the reverse strand, counting down.
GAGGTCCCCCCAGCCCCTCACTGGGGAGCCCGCAGCCCATGTCTCCCCAGCGTGCCAGGCTCCAAAGCCATCTCCAGCCGTCCTCCTCCCTGCTCTCCATCACCCAGCCGGGCCCAGGGGCTCTGCCTGGTCCCGCAGTCAACGTGGTGCCCATGAGGATGAGCTCCTTGCCTGCGTGCAAGGAGACGGTGGGTGCGTGCTGTGGGTGTGCATCAGCTCCCTCATCAGGGTGTGCCCCCACGTGTGGGTGTGCAAGGGGACATCTTGCTGCGTGTCTTCTCCAGATGGGTCCACGCTGTGCCCGTCTCCTTGTGCTGGCTGTGTGCTGGTGGGATGAATGCTGGGGGTGGGGGAAGGATGGGGCCGGGCCTTTGGTGCCTTATCCAGACAACATCCCTTCTCCAAGTGTGCTTGGGAGCCAAAGGAGCAGCAGCAGGAGGAGGGTTATCTTCTGGAGGTTGGTGTTGTGGCCACCTCCCGGGGGCTGGTGTCGTGACCCTGGGGCTGGCACAGGGATGGGAGCTCAGCCCTTCCTCAGTGTCACTGCAGAAGAGCGGAGGCTGGGCAGGTGACATCCCTAGGGCTTCACATCCACGTTTCAGCCTGCCCTAACACTGTCCTTGGGAGGCAAGGGGGATGTGAGGAGGACACCCCGCTCATCTCCCTCTCTCGTCCCCCAGTACAAAGGGAAGGCAAACTTGCACGTCTTCGAAGACTGGTGTGGCGGGGCCGTGAGGCACCTGAGGAAGAACCTCCATTTTCCACTTTTTCCCCACGTGAGTGCCGGGCCCGATGGCTGTGGGTCGGAGGGAGGGTCTGCTCGTTCCTCTCTGGGTGCTGCTGGATCTCCGCTGGCTGTGGGCTTTGGTCCTCAAGACCTTTGCTTGCAGGCTTTCAGGTTTGGTTTGGGGCAGGTAATTCCCAGCAGAGCAGGGATGGAGGGTGAGGTGGGTGGTGATGGGACCTCCATGTCCCCTCTGGTGCCCGGGGCACGAGACCCCGGGATAACAAGGAGGAGGTGGGCTGGGTGATGTTGGTGCAAGGCACGAGCCTGGGCATGAACTGTTTGTGCTTTCATGTCCCTGTCTCTCCTCCACAGACCCGCACCACAGTGAAGAAGCTGGCTGTGTCGCCCAAGTGGAAGAACTACGGGCTGAGGATTTTTGGCTACATCCACCCCTTCAAGGATGGTGAGTGATGGAGCTTGGCCTCTTCTTCCCCTGTAGCAACGTGGAGAAGCTGCCTCCTTCCCCCTTCTTGGTCCATGTGAGGACAGAAAGGCTCCTAGAGACAGTCCCCAATCCCCTGGCTCCCAGGCAGGAGGGTTTTTCTGGAGCAAAGACCCTTTCCGCTGGTTGCTTCGAAGAGAGACGAAGCCCCGATCCCATCCAGGACAGAGCCATGACGTGGGGTCCGGGGTGGCCCCATCACCTCGGTCCATCCATCCCTGTTTCCCCATCTCACAACGAGACGCTGGGGCTGAGCCCATGCCACCAGGGCTGCTGTATCCCTCTGTGGTGACCTCCTTTGCTCTCCGCAGGGGATTTCCAGTTTTCCGTGGCATCGGATGACAATTCGGAGTTCTGGCTCAGCTCTGACGAGAGTCCGTCCAACTCCCGGCTGGCTGCGTTTGTGGGCAAGGTACGTGCTGTCGTTCTCGACCTTCTGCCTTTCCCCACACCAGGGATGCTTGAGCTCCCTCCGAGAGCGTCTCCGCCCTCAGGGTGCCTCGCCCCTTGCTCCCAGCGTGCTGATAACCATCCCGAGTGCCTTTGGGGGTCCCTAGCGCTCAATTAATGGTGTTTCAAGCCCATGGGCACTCTTTAGCCACCGTGAATTCTCCCTCCTAAAAGTCCTTCTGCTGCAGCAGCTCTTAAAGGGAGTGTGCAGAGTCCGTGCTTGGCTTTGCCAGAAGCAGCTCTCCTGCTTCTTTGCCCCCCTGGGAAATGCCGGGCTATTTCAGCTTGGTTCCATCTCTGCCTCTGGCCAGGCCTGGTTTGGCTTCTGAAGGACCATCTGCCCCTTGGTCCCATCCTAATTGTAGCTACCAAAGACCAGCTTATGTCCCAGAATAGGAGATTTAATATTTGCTCCTGGATTTTCTCGGCATTAACTCTTACAACTGGAAATCTTGTGGTCTGTCATTTCACCCATGTGCTTTTGGGATCTTGATGTGGTTGGCCGGTGACGAGTTCTTGTGGCAGGAGTGCCACCAGCTGGGGACAAGCAGGCCCAGGGATAGAGCTCCTGGGATATCATCCTGCCTGAAGAGCCTTTCCGCAGCATGGCATAGTGCCCGATGGAGGAGGAGGAGAGATTCTCGCTGCCTGGCGGGGCTTGGGCCTCGTGCCTGCTTGGCCCGTGGTGTCCCCAGTGGTTTCACACGCTCCTTCTTCCTTCCCCCAGCTGGGCACCGAGTGGACAGCGCCGGGAGAGTTCACCAAATTCAGCTCGCAAGTCTCCAAGCCTCTACGGTAAGTTTGTCCTTGCTCCCACCGTCCATCCCAGGTGCATGGAGTTGGGGAGATGGAACTGCTGGCTCCACGCTGACTCTGACGGGTTCCTCCTCCCCAGGAGGAGACCCCAGCCGTGGTCTCTTCCCAAAAGGCACGTGGGGTCTGGGCTGGACAGGAGCTCAACCAACCACACCCCCAGGCCGTGGCTTGAAGGCACTGGGGGCCGCAGCCAGCTCTGCAGCTGATGAGGTGGGGATGGGGGATCCCCCCGATCTCATGAGGCTTCTCAGCAGTGGGATGGGGGAGCAGACACCCACATCACGCTGCCTGTCTCCTTGCCCCAGGGAGGTTTAGCCACATGTGAGCGAGACAGGGGCGGTTTCCTGGGATGGCTCCTCTAGCAGGGGAGCTCCCATCGCCCTGGCAGTGGTAGCAGTCAGCTCAGCAATTTTTTCTGACTGGCTTCTTCCCCTCTTGCGCAGCCTCATGTCCTCCAGACGCTACTACTTCGAGCTGCTCCACAAACAAGACGACCGAGGTTCAGACCACGTGGAAGTTGGCGTGAGTAAATGCCCCCACCCTGTGCTCCTTTCAAGGCAAGAGCTGGCACCAGGGCTTTTTCCAATGTGCGTTAAAATGCTTTATCCTGGAGCAAGGCCACAATTTCCCCCCTCCCATGGCTGCCGGCGGCTCAGACTGCAGAGGGGACGAGTCAGCATCGCTCTGATGGAGCTGGGGCTCATCTCCCCATCTCCCTGGGCTGCTCCTGCACAGGACCCCTGGCACAGGCTGCTTTTCTCTGCGCTCATCTGATCCTTTCATGCTGCTGGCCTTTCGGGAGCTAAAGACACTGCCGTCCCTCACTTGTGCTCCTGTCTTGCCGATGTGCTCCCGTAATGGATGCTAACGGAGTGGCTCCCCCGTTCCGGGCTCCAGCGGCGCTGGGACACCCAGTTCCGTGTGGCCAGTCCCATCCCTTCTGCTTTCTCCTTGGCCTTCTGCAGAAGGGCTGGCAGAGGGTGAAAGGTCCCTTGTGGGCTGCTTCTCTGAGGAGCCCATTGCCACGGGCAAGGAGAGCCCAGACTGTAAGGTCAGAGCAGGCAGGTCCCAGGACACCATCTGCGCGTGGCAGCCCACCTCGCTGGCTTGCAGCACCAGGGCCAGTGGTGGGAGTGATGGCCGAGGTGATGGAGTGGGTCCCTTTTTTCTTTTCCCCCTTAGAGATACCATGAGTTTCAAGTCTGAACTTGTCTGCCTTGGCTGCACAACCCTGGCAAATCCTGGAGCGTGTGTGTCGGGAGCTCAGGCTGTCTTTGGGAGGGGATGATGTTGGCTCGTTAGCAAAGTTTTCCTTTCCTCCAAGCAGTCATTAATCACTGGAGTCAAACTTGTGCCAGCAGAGCATCAGAGAAGCTGACAACACCCCTTCCTTGCTGCCTCTCTCCTCCCCATCGCTCAGCCTCGCCCTCCCGGGGCTCCATCTTGGTCCACCCTGATAAGATCTGCATTTCTGCTGTGAACAACAAATAGATGGGGGAGACAGTTTTTTGTTGGAGGGAGGGAAGCCTTTCAGATGTTCAGAAAGAAATAACAACAACAAAAGAGCTGGACCCTAATGCATCTCTCCCTGTGGGTATTTAAGGGCTTGTCGAGACAAAGGCTCAAGACATGCTTTTAGAATGCACGTAGTTAAATCAGTGCAGGCAGCTTTGGAGACCCTTTTAAGTCAATGCAAACTCGTCTGCTGTCAATGAGCATTCACGCAGCACTGGAGCAAGGTGCGGGAAGGAGAGGAGATGTTGTAGGTCTCGATGCATGTCGGCTTTGGCTCAGGTCCTTGGCGGGTGCTGTGGCCGCCCTGCTCCGTTCCTCGAGGTTGAAGGGGGGTGTGTGGAGAAGCTGCCCGGTGCCCCAGCATCGTCCCTCCCCTGTGAGGCAGGACGTGTGGCTGTGCTGCATCCCATGATGTTATTGATGCCGCGGCTGCTGCGGGGCTGGATCTGGCCTGCCTGGCCCAGAGGACCACGGCTGGCTGTGTGGCAGTCCTGAGAGGGAAGCAGCATGAGCCTGTGTTCCACCTCCAGGAGCCTTCCCCTCTCTGACCACGCAGGGATGTCTGCTAATCCCAAATCACCTGGGGTAAAGGCAGGAGACGGGCCTGGGTCTGTGCTGGGGCAGGATCAGTCCTCTCCCTTCTTCTTCTCCTGCAGGGTTGGGGATGGGATCAGTGCGGGCAAGTTTCTGGGAGCTGAGGACGGGGGAGGACCCATCCTAGGGTGCCTGGGGTTGGGCAGCTGCATCCTGAACCCCTGCCACCCTCCCACTCATTCTCCATCTCCTTTAATTTTTTCCTAGTGGCGAGTTTTCCTCCCCAGCCTCAAGTTCGAAGTGATCGACTCTTCCTACATCTCTCTGTACACAGGTGAGGGCCACTTGTGTCCGCCTGCAGCCACGGCAAGCAAGCTCTCGAGGGGGCTGTGCGTGTTAATGCAGCTGGGGAGAGGCAGCACCAGAGCCTGGGAAGGAAACCAGGTCCTGGGAAATCAGGTCCTAGGGGAAGATCTCAGCTTCTCAACCCCCCGCCCCCAAGCTTTTGCTGGGTGTAAGGAAGGAGGCAAGGGGCTGCGGTGGGTAGGGGTGATGCTGGGAGTGTGCTGCGACCCTCCTAAAAATGGGATGAGGAGGTGACGTGCCATGGAAACACAGCTCTCCTGGTGCTCCAGCCTTGTCCCTGCTAATGAGACCACGGAGGGCTGGCTCCTTGGCCTGGCCCTGAGTTATGAGGAGCTGTCATGTAAGCAGGGATGGATGGCGCAAGGTTTAATTAAATCTATAGATCTTCTGCTTCCTGCCCCTTCCCTGGCAGCAAGAAAGGACTTGATAGATGGGTCCTGCCCCGGTGCTCAATACACTGGAGGACTGGTCATCAAACATGCCCTGGAAGGTGTCGATAAGGCAGGAGGGGACAGGCAACAGGCGGGGATCAATGGGGATAAGAGGGATGGAGGGGTATTGCTGGTATTGATGCAGGTGCCCATGAGATGGATGATGTGCACATGAATTCCCCCCCCCAGCTGCTGTCCATCAGTGCCGGCTCTTTCTGCTTCTCTTTCCCGCTTCCCGGCTCCCTCAGATCCCAGCAGCATCCCGGGCGAAGCCACCTCACTCGTGGGGAGCCCATCCCCATGGCGTGGGGGACGCCAGCAGTGTGCAGAGCATCCTCCTTCCTGCCCTTTCTCCGGGCTTTTCCAGGGGTTGCAGCCCAACCTCAGCCAGCTGCACGGAAGCGTCTGGGGAGCCTTCCTCTGCTGCAAGCAGAAGAATGTGGGGCTCGGGAAAGGGGGTCCTGTTTGCTTCAGGACCTGTCCGCTTCCCCGCAGCTCTGCAGCAGGCAGGGCTGCCTGGAAAGCCAGCACCCTTGGGTGCTCGGGGCAAGCAGCTCTGAGCATGGCCAAGGCGACCGGGGCAAGGTGACCCCCCTCGGGGAGGTCTGGGGGCTGGTTGATAGCCAAGGACAACATGCCACCCTCATCCCTGCATAGGAGGCAAAACCAGCTCATGTTGCATTTACGTGCACCTCTATGGGGAAGAACATTCATGGTTTAATTCCTGCGTCCTTGGGAGTTGAAGCTCCCGAGCGTTCCCACCCCTTGTCTTTGAGCATGGTGAGGGATGCTGTAATCGGAGCCGGGCTGCCTGCCTGAGATCAGTTGTACCCTTGTCCTCTCTGTGCTCATTAGTTGATGGCAATAATCATTAGGCTGATTAGTCACGGGGTCTGTGAGCGTGTGAGAGGGCTGGGGGAGCTGGGTTTGCCCTCGTGCAAATACATCGGCTTCCCTTGTTCCCCTGGGAGCAGGAGGAATCCACAATCCTCCGAGCCTTCTTGGTGGGGAGGGATGGAGAGGTTGGGAAGTGCCCCCTTGGAGGATGCTCCTGGTACAATGCTCCGTATGCGTATGCCCGTGGGGTTCAGCCCCTGTCCTCGCCTTCTTCAGATGAATCGTCCCTGAAGATGAACCACGTAGAGCACATCCCACAGACCTTGGCCAGCCACAGCGGGAGCTACCTCTGGGAGGCACAGCAAGATGAGCATGGGGCTGACATGCTGAAGTCGGACCCCAGGGACACTTTCTTCCTCAGTAAGTGGCTGGGACCGGACCTTCACGCATCTCCATGGGGTTTTGGGGGAGGAAAAAGGCAAGACCTGGCTGCCACAGGCACCCAGAGCATCCCTCCTACCTTCTGCCCATCTCTTGGGTGGAGGGCATCTCTGCTGGGGTTTAAAGGGGGGCGAGGTGGGATGGTTTGGGCTACAGACTATAAGGTGGGTTGGGCTACGGGGGTGGCCGGGCATGGCTTGGGGCTGAGCCGTGGCTGCTTCTCCTCAGCCCCTGCGATCGAGGCCTCCCGAGTGGAGAACGTGCTGGTGCCCTGTGCCTACAGCCCCACCTACGTGGTGAAGGACTTCCCTATCGCCCGCTACCAGGGCCTGCAATTTGTAAGTGTCTCCCCGTGGTGGGGACGGCATCACGCTCCCGTGGGAGACATGGCAAAGCAGAGCGCTTTGCCCCCACCCCAGGGCAGGGATGTTTCCACCTGGTTAAAATCCAGGAGAAAATGTCCCTCGCTGGAGGATCAGGCTGAGCTTCCCCATCTTGACCCGAAAGGGTTTGGGTTAAAAGCCCTGCGGGGTGTTTGAGATGCTGGGGGTCACCTCAGTGCTGAGGGGCTGTGCCGGCGGCCTTGGGTCCATGGCTCCTGGCCCTGCCGCCCCCGACTTCCTCGGAGCGAGCCTGCTCTGCGCTGGGGTGATGGTGGCGTGGTCATCTCCCCAGGTCTACCTCTCGTTCGTGTACCCCAATGACTTCACGCGCCTCACTCACATGGAGACGGAGAACAAGTGCTTCTACAGGGAGTCCCCCCTCTACCTGGAGAAGTAAGTGTTGGCGGGCTGGTATTTGGGGGTGGTACATGGAGGGGGAGGAAGGGGCTGATGTCAACAGGGTGCTCAAAGAGCTGGAGAAACGGTGCTGAGATGATGCGTCCTCAGCCGCGTGTCCTCAGGCTCCGTCCCCCATGGAAGGGCCACCTCCAGGCTGGCTCTTTACCCATCTCTCAGGCACGTAGCAGCTTGGTACCTGGCAGTCCTCCTGGATTTTGGGAATCCCAGCTCCCTTCGGAGCTGGGCCGTGCCTGGGTGCCTGCGCTGCTGCCAGGGATGTTCCTCCCTACGCACACGTGGGCTCACATGTGTGTGAGCACGTCCCTTCGCACGTACACCCCTCCCTTAGCTCCGGGACCTCATCTTACCTCTCTGTCTCCCAGGTTTGGTTTTTATAAGTACATGAAGATGGATGAAGAGGAGGAGGATCCACGCCAGCGAGCGTTTCTCTTCCTCAACTCAGACAGTGAGTCACTGCTCCCCGCTGGCAGCTTTTCGGGCATCTCTCAGCAGCTCGGCACGGGGCTGAGCACCCGGCATCCTCACCCACCAGCCCATCCGCTCGGAGATGCGGCTCATCAGGATGCCTCCAGTGATGCCGAGGGGCTCGAGGAGGGCAGGGCTGCATGGAGCAGCTTGCCTCCGAGCAGTCCCGCACGGTCCGCGGTCACGCATCCCGCTCGGCTCAACCACAAACTGCTGCGGGATACGGGAATCGGGATGCTAGGGCTGGGATTCGCTGTCCCTGCTTCTTGAAGCCGTGCACCCACATCTCCTGGGTTGGCCTGTCAGTGGGCAGCAGGATACGACTGGACCTGGTGTGGAGTCTGGGGATGTCCATGGAGTCTGGGGGTGCTTACGGGGACCCGCGGGAGCTGGGTGGTTCAGAGCCTGCCTTGCTGTCAGTTTGCAGCCCAGCAAAGCCCTGGCAGGCTAGGTTTGCTCCTGGATGAAATAAGAGTGGTGCCAAGGTACAGCCAAGGTTTGGAGGGGTTAACGGGCAGAGCCTGGAGCTGCCAGCCCTGGTGAGCATCGGGGCAGTGCCTGCAAGCTCTCAGTCTCCCTCGCCCAGTGGCTATTCGCAGGTTAATCTCTTGCTGGAGACAAGCTTTGCCTCCTTGTCTTGGACCAGCACGCTGCAGGAGGGTGTGCAGAGCGGCCGGGACCCTCGGGGTATTTATCTCTGCCTTTACTCCCTAGATTTCCTCGAGGAGGAGGAGGAGGAAGGAGTGGACAGCCCTGAGCCCACAGACCCACCTCCTGAAGCCAAGGAGAAGAGCTTTGGGCCAGTACCCAGAGCCAAAGGGAAAGAGACCCCGCCGGTCACTGGGGATTACGGAGATGACCTGGACTATTACAGCTTTCGCCGCAAGCAGGGTCAGGCCCGGGACGAGGCGAGCACGCCTGGGCAGCTGGGAAGATGGAGCACATCCCGCCAGGCCAGCGCCAGCCCGGCGGCCGTCCCCGAGGACCTCCGCGGCGAGGAGGACGTGGGCCCCGTGCCGGAGCAGGTCCGTGGGCGGATGCTCAGTTGGTTACCCCAGGATCCCAGCGAGGGTGAGGAGGATGAACTGGGGCTGCTGGCATCTTCAAAGCACGCCAGGGCTCTGAGCCTCCAGCCCCACCCCTCTGTTCCCATCTTCGGTGGCAAAGCCAAAATGCCGGGTCCCAGCAAGCCTGCAGCATCCAGGGAGGACAGAAAACCCCGGAAAGCCCAGGAGAAGGTTTATGTGACAAGGCTGCAGCCGAGGAAGCGCAAAGTCACAGCCCAGGAGCCGGTCTTCCCTGGCATCTTCCTTTACCCAAAACCTCTGAAGAAAGTCCATCTTCGCTCCAGGACCCCTCAGAAGCTTCCCATCACCTCTAGCAAGCTCCGTGCTGTCCCTGGCCGCCGGACTCCCTGGCTCCTGAGCAACATCTCCAAGGAGAGGGACCCTGCCAGGCGGAAGAGCACGCGGGCGGGTGGCAGGAGGTGGGAACGTCCATCAAAACTGGGGACCGAGTGGCAGGCGCTGCCCAGCCTCCTCGCCCTGGGGACTGAAGGGCTCTTCAGCAGGGAGACCCATGAGGGCACGACCCCTGCCCCGGGCAGGACAGCAGCCACCACAGATTACAACTCCTCCGAGGTGACCCGCTCGGAGGGGACGCGGGTGACATCCTTTCTGAAGATGTCAGAAACGACGGCATCCCAGCAGGAGGACGGAAAAGGCCAGGAGGAAGAGGAGGAGGAGGAGGAAGAAGAGGTGTCGGACTACAGCTATGAGGCCGGGGAGCTGCAGCAGAGCTGGCTGGAGGACTCCATCAACTGGCAGAGGACATTCAGCGTCAGCTCGGTGGACTTTGAGCTCCTGCGCTCCGACTGGAATGACCTGCGCTGCAACGTCTCGGGCAACCTGCAGCTGAGCGAGAGCGAGGTCGTTGATGTGGTGGCACAGTACATGGAGAAGCTCAACGAGAAGAACGGAGGGTAGGGAGGGAGCGGGGCACGGGCAGGAGGCTGGGGGGACGTGCCTTCGCCCCGCTTGGCTCCTTGAGGCCGGGTGAGCTGGGTGGTGGGTTCAGGCCAACCCCTCGAGCGAGGGAGCTGCAGGGAGCAGAGCTCACGGTGGTGGTGCTTTCAAGTGCTTCTCCTTTCCCCGTAGCATCTACACCCTCCTGAGGATCGTCAATGTGGAGAAGCGTCGGGACACGGCCCGAGGGAACCGCTACCTGCTGGAGCTGGAGCTGGCGGAGCGGGGCCAGCGGACGGTGCGGCTCTCTGAGTACGTCTACGTCCTCTTGCACCATGGCAAGCAGGACGACAGTGCCGAGGCCAACCCCGAAGGGCCAGCCCTGGGGGCCACCGAGCCCCAGCCAAGCACCTGGAGCATCCTCTATGGAAGACCCATCCTGTGTCAGCCCCTGCGGCTCAGCTGGAAGCAGGATGTCATGGTGCACTTCGTGGTACCTGGTAGGTGACAGCAGGACGCATCTCTCCAGGGTCTCTGCTGCTCCCTCTGCCCTCAGCATCCTCTGGCGGGAGGAAGGCAACCCCTTTGCTCCCCGGTTGCGTCCTCTGGGCTGGCCCAAGGGGGATGAGGTTCTCTCTTCTCATGAGATGCTGAGGTTGTCGCTTCTCATCAGAAGGGGTGTTGCTTTGGTTGGGGAAGGGGGTGCTCTTGGGACCCCTGTGGTGAGCCTGAGGGACGTTTGTGGCTGTGTCTGGCAGTGAAGAACCAAGCCCGCTGGGTCCAGCAGTTCATCTCGGACATGGCCCGCCTGTATGGGGCTACGAAGGACGCCAACTTCAATGTCATCCTGGTGGACTTTGACAGTGACGACATGGACGTCGAGAAAGCCCTACGGGATGCCCGGCTGCCCCGGTAAGCCACCCTGTACAAGCTCCGGGTCCCACCCTGCTCCCCCCGAGGCTGCCGAGGGGGGTCTGCGGGGCTCCTCGTGGTGGGACAGGCCATCCTGGTGGTGCTCACACAACCTGCCGCTCCTTCCCCAGCCCGGCACGGGTCTCTGCCTCGCTGCCCCCCCCCTCCTCCTCCCTTTTGGGGGTTTAAACTTGTTTCCCACGTGGAGGAGATGGGGGTGCAGAAACCTCCTCTGCCTCCGTGCGGGGACCCTTGGCATGAGTTGTGGGCACCTGACTGCCTCCTGAGAAGGTCCCCTCTCCTCGCTGATGGTCCCTGTCAGCCTCTCGGCTGTGTCCCTTTCGGTCACCAGCACTAACCCCTTGTCCTCTCTCCTCAGCTACCAGTACCTGCGGCGCACGGGGAACTTCGAGCGCTCAGCCGGGCTGCAGGCCGGCGTGGACACGGTCGAGGTGAGCTGGGGGAGAGGAACCAGCTCTCGCCTTGGCTTCTCTCCTGGAGCTGCTTCGCCCTGATCCTCCCGCTTGTGTCTGTCCCCTCTCGTAGGATGGGCACAGCATCGTGTTCCTCTGCGACCTGCACATCCATTTCCCCCTCAATATCCTGGACAGCATCCGGAAGCACTGCGTGGAGGGGAAGCTGGCCTACGCGCCCATCGTCATGAGGCTGAGCTGCGGCAGCTCCCCACGGGAGCCCAACGGTAAGCGGGGTCCCCTCTGTCATGTCACCCTTCCAGCTGGAAAACGTCCCCCGCCTGCCGAGGAGAGCTGTGGCGCTGGGCTTGGGTTACAGCTGGGCTCAGATGCACGGGGAGGATGGGTTTGGCTTGCTCTGGCAAGATGGGATTCAAGCCCAACGATGCTCGAGGCACGCTTGCGGTGCGATGCCCCCCAAAACTGGGCTGTCACCTGGTGCCACCCCCATGGGAGGTGGTGGTGATGGGGACAGACCCGTGGTGGGAAGAGGGGTTGGGACGGGGCGTTCCTGTGGTTCCCAGATAGCGGGGAGAGCGCAGAGGTGATGGCCTGGGGATTTGGGGGTCCCCCCACACCCCTTGCCTCATTGCTCTCCCCCCTCCAGGCTACTGGGAGGTGAACGGCTTCGGCCTCTTCGGCATCTACAAGTCGGACTTCGACCGTGTGGGAGGGATGAACACGGAGGAGTTCAGAGACCGCTGGGGTGGGGAGGACTGGGAGCTCCTGGACAGGTGAGGCTGGGGGTCCCAGCAGCCCCATAACTCCCCCGGGGCAGGGCTGGCCACGCAGATTTGGGCGCACTCCCTGGGAAACCCTCCCTCCCCTCCATCGAGCTGGCTAAAGGCTCGAGCGACGCAGCGGAGAAGGGGCAAAGCCTCCCTTTAGGAGGGCCACATCCGTCCCCTCCCTTCCCTGAGCGGCTGTCCCTCTGTTCGGCTGCAGGGTCCTTCAGAGCGGGCTGGAGGTGGAGCGCTTGCGTCTCAGGAACTTTTACCATTACTACCACTCCAAGCGGGGCATGTGGAACGCCCGCAGCAAGAAGCCACCCAAGGACTAGTGCCCTGAGCCCGGCCCGCAGCCGCCGACCCCCCTGCGCCCGCCGGAGGCAGGCCATTGCTGGTTGTCCCTGGCCTCTGCCGACGCGCCTTGGTGCCAGCACGGAGGGCACCTGTAAACGAACTGCAGATATTTTGGGGAAGGGGGGAGCGGGGAGGGTGAAAGCGGGTGGTGATTTTTTTCTTAAGGGTCTAATTTCTTAGTCAGAAATGAATTTATTAACTCATTAGCGCCAGGACAATGGGCGTCCTGCTGTCAGGAGGGGTAAAGCCTCCAAGCTGATCCCCGGAGCTGGTGTGTCCCTGGGGGCTATGCCAGGTCAGTGATGCCAGGGGTGGAAAAGTGGAACCCAAGCTCACAGCCAGTGCTCGCTCTGCAGCCCCTTTGCTGGGTCACCCCCCCCAAAATGCCCAGCACCTTGTCCCTGTGCCAGGCTGGAGAGCTGAGCTTTTTGGGGGGGGCTGCTAGTATCCACAGGACGCTGCAGGTAGTACCAGCCCGTTGGAGCTGCCCAAACCCTCCTGCTCCCCTCCCCAGGACCCGTGGAGGTGCCGTGGAGGGGAAAAGGGTTTGGCTCTGGGGTGGAGGGCAGAGCCCCTTGGCACGATGGGCTGGCATTGCCTGCAGCGGGAGGCTGGGTTGGGATGGGAAAGGGCAGAGCCCAGAGCAGGTATGGGAGCAGGGGGAGAGCAAATGACGTTTCCAAGCTAATTTCTGTGAAATTATGAGGTAGGAAGCTGTTTTCAGGAAGTTTTGTCTGTTTTGGGGTTTTTTTTATTCTTAAAAAATAAAATCAATGTCTTGGCTGGGATTTCCTTCCCCTCCATCGCCCTCGTGCCTTGGCAGGGATGCGGTCCCCAGCCAGGTTGGCCTCTGCCCCTCGCGGTGGCAGGTGGCCGTGTAGGCTGGGAGGATGCTTTTGCCTGCTCGAAATCACTGCTGCCACTTGTAACACCCAGGAGGGCTCAGGAAGCCCTGACCCGATGGCATGCCCTGGAGGAGAGAGCAGCCTTGCCCTGTGCTTGCAGGGGGCTCCCCCGGGAGTGCGCCGGCGGAAGCATTGGGCTGAGCCTGGCTGGTGCTGGGAGGAAAGGTCAGAAACCCCCAGGCAGGGCTCCCCGTGGGACCGAGCAGGAGGAGGAGGACGGGTGCGGGGCAAGGGTCTGCTCTCTTCGGTGGGAGCGGGCAGCAGCGTCGCAAGGGGCCCCTTTGCTGTTTCGTGCAGTGAGGAGGAGGAGGCAACAGCCGTGTTTTTGATGCCCGGTGCACGCCCGGGCTTGCAGGGAGGTTGCTGAGCCTCCGCCCCACACCTGGGCTCCACCCGGGCAGCTGCCTGCACCCCACACGCTGTGTGTGGGGCTCGCCCCGATGCCCCCCCTGGGGCTGGTGAGTTGTGGGGAGAGCCAAGAGCTGCTCCGCTCGCTCCCGTGTGCCCTTGCACGCTTGTTCACAGGATGGCTGTGTCCACCCGAGCTCTTTGCTCGCCTTTTCCTCTTGCACATGGACGTGCCCGGTTGCATGCAGCGCCTCGTGGGCTCCGGCAAACCCGCTTTGCCGCGGGCACGGCTGCTGCGAGCTTCTTCTGCTCCTCAGCTGGGTCACCCTGTCCCTGCAAAATCCCCTGGGCTGCGACCACCGTGTCCTTGCTGCCCTCCACCATGAGCTTTGAACAACTGTCAGCACCCCTGGGAGAGCTGAAATAGCCCCGGAGTTTCCCTCCCTGAGTGTTTTATTCCCCATCTGCATCCCCCGAGCTCTGTTGGAGCATCTGCTGAGTTTTGGGGTGAGGATGGAGGCAGTTGGCTCAGCAACCTGCTTACCATCAGAGAACAGCCACCATCTGGGGCTCTGGGGGCTTTTTACCCCAAGTTTGGTACTTCTGGCCCTGGGATTTGCTGGGAGGGGACGGTCTTGGGCAGGCAGCGGGTTTTTCTCCCCACACTGCCCATTTTTTCCAGCACTTTGGAAGCGCTTTGTTGTGGGCAAGGGCTCTGGCCGCTGTGCCGGGAGTTGGCCTGTGGGCTGAGAAGTCCCAGGCAGGGCGGGTGGCCCCGCAGGCCCCTGGGGCCAGCAGCGGCATCCCTAAAGCCACCTTTCCTTAGGCATGACTTTTCCAGCAGCTTCCCAGCTGGAAGAGCTCACAAAGCCACTGGAATCGGAGTGGGCACCGGGCTTAGCCAAATCCAGAGCTGCCGCTGATGCTGGAAGGGACTGGTGCCACCAGCGCCATCCCCACTGGGGACACTGGTCCAGCCCTGCTGGGTGGGTTTTGCTTGCAAAACCCCAGGAAAAATTTGGCCCCGGCAATGGTGTCTGCTCGGGGCAGTGCCGGCAGGAAAACGCCGGAGGGTTTTGTTTCTCCAGCAGTGGCTGAGCTGTGGTCGCGGGGACAGTGTGGGGACCGCAGGGAGCCTCTCCCAGGCCAGGCATTGGAGCCCCAATTGACAGCGGGGTGCAGGCAGGTCCCCGCTTTCAGAGGAGCGAGGTCTTGGCCGGGCGGCTCGCTCTGCCCCGGGGGGATGCTGGCGAAGGCGATGGGGCTTGTTTGGGGGGGCAGAGGCAAACACCAGCCCAGAGTGGCCTCGCTATAGGGCTGCTCTGGCCACGGGGCCGAGCGAGGGGTCGGTGGAGGGCAAGGGGGACATCTCCGGGCTGAGAACGGGCCAAGTGTGACATCAGTGGCTGGGTAGAGGGTCCTGGGCAGCCTCCTGCCCAACGCTGGGCTTTGCTGGGGGGTCGCCTCTTGGCAGCCCCCAGCGAGCGCCGGGTGCGGCGTGGAGCCCGGGCGGCAGTGCTGGTGGAAGCGATGGCCCCCAAACTGGTTTGGCCCGTTTCAAACGCTCCCTCTTGGCTTATCTGGCTTCAAAGGGCTCCTGCTCCATCCCACACATGCAAACACGCTCCCTGTGAACCCCCGGGGCCCGGGGGAGCCCCCTGCACTCCAAAAGCCGTGCCCCCCCCCAGCTCTACCTCCCCTCCATCTTCTCCTTTCAGCAACCCCAAAACCCTCCTTGTTGCACCCACGGGTGCCCTGTGCTGGGGGGGTCCAGGGGGATGTGGTGGAAAGGACGTGTTGGACCACGGCCATGGTGGTGGGGACCGATGGTGATTTTTCTGGAGCATCGTGAAGGCAGCTGAGATGCGGCTCCGCTGCCTAGGATGGGGCAGCCGGGACCCCCGGGCACCCTGCTGGCATCTTGGCCGTGCCGAGGCTTTTTGTGGAGCCGCCACAAGCCCCAAAAGCGCAAACTTGGCTGCGAGGCGAGCGGGTTTTGAGCGCACATGCAAAACAACGGCAAAGAGACTGGTTGGGTAAGCTCCTGGGGCGGGCCCGCACCACGGCCCCACGCCCCCCGCACCGGCCCCGCTGCAGACATCACCCACCCTGTGCCGGGGCACCCGGCACCCGTGTAGCACCCAGGGGTGCACCCGCCTGCCCGGGAGGATGCTGCAGGGCAACGGCCCTCCGGGGCCACCCAACAAGGTACGTGTCGGCTGGTCCCGCACCCGTCGGCGTGGCTGTCTCCAACGCGGGTCCCCAGGTAAAGCTGGTGGCACCTGCCCTGCCACCGGTCCCTGTGCACCGGGTGGAAAGGGACAGCGTGGATGCTGGATCCGGCAGCTGCCTGCTCCTGGCCAGATTTGGCCGAGAGGCTTTTTTTCTCCTCTCCTCGAGCCTCAGTTTCCCCAGCGTGGCTCTTGGCACATGTGCGCTGTGGCCAGGCTGCGTGGTGCTGCATCGGCCACTCCCTGCTTGAAACGCTGATGGCACTGGCAGCCACAGGCTTCCCTGGGGACCCGGTTTTGGGGACAGGCGCTTGGTGGTGCTCAGGGGATGGGAGAGGACAATGCGCACCCAGGAGCTGGGGTCTCCCTGGGGACGTGGCTCTGTCACCCCACGGAGGAAGGGATATGGGTGCCTCCAGGCGGGGGGGTCAGTGACCGCTTTAGGGACCCTGTGTCACCCTGACCGTGGCCGGATCCCCTCGGGAATCCCCCAGTTTTGTTCCAAATGTGGGGTGGTTTTGTGCCGATTTGCTGCTTTTTAAGCATCCCAGCGCATCCCTGCTCCCATCCAACGCTTTCCCCTATTAATGAGCCACTTTACGAGGCGCGTGCTGCGGGTTTCGGCTTCAAACCTGCCTCAAACCCCCCCAACCCCACCGCCCCCCCATGACCCCCCACTTTCCATCTTTAAGCTGCAGGGCAGTGTTACAGCGGGGGGACGGGGGCTTGGAAGGGAGGCAGAGCCTGGGGGAACGGGGCTGCCAGTGGGCTCGGGGCCGTCCCTGGGAGCCCCTTCATCCCCTGGGGACAGAGGGGCTCCCGGGGCTGTCCCCAAGCCCCTTGGTGCCTGGCACGGGGATGGCGGGCAAGCATCGGCTTGCACAGGGAACGAACCGCCCTCCCCGCCTGCTCCCGGGGGGGAACCTATGATTCATCCGGGCTCGGAGGGTTGGGAGCGCCCTGCTGAGCTCTGCCAAACTCGATGCACCCGCTGACGCTCCCCGTGTGGGTGGTGCTGAGGTGGGAGAAGAGAGGGGGCCCTTGGGGTTATCCCTGGCTGCTGTACCCCGAAAGGGTCAGGTGTGACCTCTAAGCAAAGGGGGGCTCCCAGTAAACCCATAAAATCCCTGGACCTCCCTCCCCAGAGCTGGGGAGGGGGGTTCCCCCCCGCATCGGTCCCTGGGCATGATGCGATGGTGGTACCAGGGTTTGCAGCCCACTGGAGTTGGGGGAGGCCATCAAAGTGGGGATTGTCACCCCAAAACACTCGCCCGCAGCTCTTGCCACCCCACCCCGGCATCAGCCGCTGCTCCTGCTGACGGCGGCACATTCCTCAGGGACAGCCGCCCTTTTCACCCTCCTTAGGAAGCACAAAAGCTGTCCCGGCGTTGTCATCACTGGGTGTCGTAAGCCCCAGCCAGCTCACCGGCGGGCAAAGCCCGTAATGCTTCTGCCAGGCGCGTTCGGAGTGGTGACGCCGAGCGCCGAGCCGTGGCTCGCTGCGGAGCCGAGGCCGCGTCGCCACGCTTGCCTTCAAACGGCCAAAGGCAGCACCGGCTTCTGTGGCTGATGTGCTGTGCCGCAGCTGACAGGCAAAACGCCCTGTGCCCACAAGCAGGGGGTACAGCCTCAGTGCCCAGGTGTGGCTGAGAACAGGCACAACTCAGTTCAGGAGTGAGCAGCTCAGTTAGCGAGGCAGGAGCCGAGGGAGAGCAGTGTGAGACAACACCGTGGGGATTTTGGGAGCTGTTCCTGAGCACAGCAGGCTCGGGGGGGTACGTGGCGTTCCCCCACCCCGGCCATGCCGAGGTCGGCTGGGGCAGCTTGGCGGGTGGGGTGAGCCTAATTAGTACCTGTGCAGTGGCAGCGGCTGAGTCACCCTGTGTTCATTACCACTGGGCCTGCCGGCGCTGAGCCGACCCTTTTTTTTTTTTTTTTTATTATTATTGTTGTTTTTTAATTCCCCAGCTGATTTGAAAAGCAAAGCAGGGAAGGCCTGACCAGTAATTACTGCCAATTAGCCCCCTCTCCGGCCCTTCGGCGAGCCAGCCCCCTGCCCCGGAGGGGTTTTGGTGGGCAGCCCGAGGAGGCCGGGGTCAGCGGTGGGGCTACCCGGGGGTCCGGGGCTCTCCTGGGAGGCCATGTGGGGGTCTGGGGCTCGCCAGAGGGACAACGTGGGGGTCTGGGGCTTGCTGATGGGGCCATGTGGGGGCCCAGGGCTGGCTGGGGAGCTTGCCCAGGGGAC
>WAAD01032987.1:0-42886 GCA_013389945.1 Fregata magnificens | reverse complement strand
AGCTAGTGGCTTTTATGATAATTCAATGAATTATGTATTACTTAGTTGTAGAGAAATCATTGATAGGAAGACAGAAATTTAAGGAATATGGTGTTTAAAATCTCTGCAAATAATTGCAAAAACTTACATGTAAATTAGACTTCTAAGAAAATTGCACTAGAGTAGTTTGTCATTGAAAATGTGGGTTTTTTTCTTTTTCATAGCAGCTTCTTCATCTCTGTTCTGTCTTTCAGTACTATGAATGTGTACAAAAAGGTAGACTTTACTTAAAAATGTTAAGAATTTAATCCATTTTCTGTGAAGGAATTTCTGAAGATGTGGGTCTGCATCTAACCAAGGAAAGCAGTGCTCCTCACCTCCCCAAAAATCTCCTTTGTCTAACTCAGCCAAATGTTACATCATGTGTAAAGAAAGACCAAGTAGCTTTGCACTCATTAGCAAAGATAAAACTACTACTACCTCCTAAAGGCTCTAAAGATTGTAGAATATCAAGGAATCTTGTACAATTGATTATTGTGCTGCTTCTAATTGACAAAGAAGAGAGGAAATGTTCTTCTCTGCTGTTGTACAGGCATATTAAGTGCAAAGGTGCTTTCTGGATGGTGAACAACAGCCTAGCTAGACAATGTGATGCTGGAAGGTTAAAGGGAGGGAGGTGAGGAATGATAAGCACAGTTGTAAAAAGGGGAAAGACATGGAAGAACACATGTAGCTGAACACTAACTCGTGCTCAGAAGTGAGCTGAAGTCCACAACGGTAGGCAGGACCAAATGAGGGTTTAGAAAGAATGGAATAGAAAATTTGATATTTACATAAAATGATAAGTGGACAAAAAAAGAGCATGGAGGATCACAAAACTGGTAATTATTTTTCCAGAAGCACAGCAAGTCAGACATGCAAAGGGATTTAAACTGCTATCTCCCTCTAGAGGTATGTAAATTCATTCTTTGTTTTCACAGGTATCCTTAAAAGAGTTCTTTAGGTGAAAGGCATCATGTCTTTCATTTAGCAGTCACAAAGCTTTCCAAATACTGTTCAAAGGCCTTGAAAAGCTATTAGAAAACTGTTATCCTCCCTATTTAACCCAAGAATGCTTATCTTAGAGGCGTTCTCTAAGCTATGCACAGGCAATGATTAGAGGTAGCCGAGCTAGGCTTAAAAGGAAAACTTTAGAACAGTAGCTGCATTCTTGCTGTGGCAATACGGAACTCAGCACAGGTTAGTTCAGCCAGGCTTTTCCTGGGATGGGGTTTGGTAGAAGCTGCCAAGGACAGAAATTACCTGCAATTCTGCAGGTAAGGGTCTATCATCCCACAGATGGTGACAAAACCTGTTCAGGTAGGTTGGGCTGTAGCTCTCCTCAAAAAACAGCCCAGGTGGTGCTTTTTACAGGGCATATCTAAATTACACTGTGCAGCATAACCATACACTGTAGTAAAGTCGGTTGCTACCAAACAAAGGGATAATGGCAAAGTTTTTATCATCTTTCCCTCAGCAGTGGCACTGGTGATGACTCCCTTCTGCAGAGCTATTGTCTTTTTGATACCTAGTACTCTGCTGAATTTCATTGATACTTTTCATCAGTATAAACCTTGTTGCAGTCTTTTCCTCCTGATAAATAAATCGTGGACTTTTATCAGAGCCATGTCAGGCTCATGCAATAATTTCCTCTAAATTGCTTGTCCAGGCTTCTTTCTACAGGGAAGATATGGGGAAGGCTGGATGAAACCATGAGCTAGGATGTCCCACAGCATAGCCATAGCCCAAGGACCTGGAAATGGGTATGCCAAGTCTGTGCTTTACATAGAGGAGGAAAAGAGCTATTGTAGGAGTGTGTTGCAAGTGTCTCACAGATAAACAGGTGCAGAGGACCTGGTTTTAAAACTTAGTGAGACACTCAGTGAAAAAACTGTTTAACATGCTAATGTGTTGTTAGAAAAAATTCTCACTGTATTTTTTACTATTCATATTCTTGAGTCTAAACATTTTTATTGAATAAGAAAGAAAAAAAGCCTGTATTTCTGGGTTATAGTCATATAATTATGATTTTTTTTGTGTAAATTGTGCATGGTTTGTTTTTCACATTCTCTAACCATGAATCACTATCCCTAGCCTTACCCCTAGAGATAAGGACAAATGCTCTTTCTCTTACCTCCGTATGGTCATTCCAGTACTACTCTATCTCCTTGTTTAGCTGTTTTTCATTATTCTTTTTAATCATTTCTTTCTTGCCTACAAGGTTCAGGGCGCCATTATCATAAAACATTAAGCCATTTTTAGTAAAGTACTTTTTCTATGTTCTGTACAATGCTCCAAATACACTTGTTTACAATCCTACTAAATTATGTCTTGATGTGTTGAAAAGCCAATGCATGTGTCCATGTATATATGCTAACTTAATAAATATAGCACTCATAAAACTATTCCTTAGAGAGGTTCTTTAACTGCTTCCCAAATGCCAAAGAACCAAACTTCTCAACACCTTTCTCACAGAGGTGCTAATTATTAATCATTTTTAATTGGGGGAGTGAGGCAATGAAGAAAAGAAGAATTTAGATGAATTGATAAATTCTATGGCAAAATTGAGAAAGTGACTGGTTCATGGACCTACCTTCTTCCAAGAACACTCTTTTTAATTTTTTTTTCCTTATGTTGCAGTTTTATGAAGATCTTATGTATGATTTTTCCTTAGTAAACTAGGTGACAGCTACATATTTTAGAGAAACAAGTAAACAAACAAACAAAAAGATGGGAAAAATAATGTAATAGAAGTTGTTTTGTGAGACATGGAACTAATAGAGTTTATTTCCCTAAGGATTTCTGTCATGTCATCACTGCAATACCTCTAGTTTCCACCCATCCCCCCAATTATCTAGCTTACTTTGGACTTTCAGTGGGACAAGGACAGCTTGGGCTGTAGCCAAGGTATGCAGAAGCCACCTGCCACCATGCTGGAAGGATAACAGCTGAAGTTTTATCACCTTTTCATCAGAGGGAGCACTCTTGAGATCCCAGAGCTGCTGATTTTCATGAAGCTTATAACTATCTTTTTTGCATTTAGCACTCTGCTGAATTTCATTGATATTGACAATGAGGTTAAAAATTTTATATAGAAAGATGTGAATGAATGGGTGAGGAGGAGGAAGTATAGCTGTAAAGCCTATTGTCAATAAGAAACCATGGTAAAAAGCAAAATATTTTTACATACATAAAGTACATGAAATTTCCTCCATTTTTATAACTGAGATGAACAGAACTATAACAGTATTTTCAACATGCTCCCTCCTAGCCACATGCTCAGAGAATCACAATCAAATTGTTTCCAAATAGGTATGATCTTTTTTACTATTATTATTATCTTTGCTGCAGGAGTATCTGAAGGTTCTCAATCACTCTTACGAAAGAACATCAATATCTGGAAAATCACAGTAAGTGGTTAAACAGAAAATAGTGGATTCAGAGTACTGAATATCTACTTCTCACCTACTAGTGAGCTGGTGCTGGGTGGAAAAGCCTCTGATTTTAGCTCTTGTTTGCCTATACCCATTCTCCCCTGGCCTCCTTTCCACTACATTCCCAATTACATATGCCAACTCTTTTCAGCCAAAAAAAAATCATAACAGAAAATTATGCAGTACATCCTCCAGAGCCTGCATAATGCAGGCATTGAGAACTAACGTCTTTTTCTATGTCCTCTCAGGGGCAAAACAGTGTGAACAATCAATTTGTGAACAATTAATTTTCTGTAATTTTCAACATCTAGATGTGTCTGGCTCAGGAATGTGTTGCTTATTTCAGGGACAAAATAATTATTTAGCTAATCCAGTTAAAGTCTGTTGTATCACTTTGAACAAATGCTTCTGCAGTCTGGTACTTGAAACATCCATAAGGATAAATTAAATTCATTTGATTTTCCACTGCAAGTAACTGAGGTGCAGAAGAGCCTCATTTCTGGTTTTGATGCATTGTTGATGCCACAGAAAGATCTCCAATTTTAGCTTGCTCTTTTTTCCCCGCTTTTTTTTCTTCCCCTCTGGACAAACAACTTCTTTTGCCTTAAATTAAAAAAAAGATAACCCTAAAAAACAACCCTGCACCCTCTCCAATTCTTTCCTCTTCTCCCATTGCCACCTCTACCACAGATCTGCTATGATGTTTCATAGTAAGTGCAACTGAGTGGTGAATCACACGCTTGAAGCTGTACAGAGAACAGAAAAATAGGTCACTGCTTATCTAAGAAAGTATACTTCAATCACACTTCAATACTATTCTTACACAAAGAGTAAAGATTCAAACTTTGACATAAAAAATAATGTAGCCCTACTGGTTTGGCTTATTGATGGAAAAGAATTTCACACTAGTAATGCAAACTTGCACTCACGAGTTGACTATCTAAGTCCACCCATGCATTGGAAAACATATATACATTTCAGTAAGGATTTTTTCTGTGCTGGTGCAAATTATAAGAGCAATATAGTACCTTCTCTAAGAAGCTTAAATAAACCTGCCAGGATCACAATCTCTCTGGCTAACTATAAAACTGAGGATTTGAGTCCCAGGAGTTTCTAGCAGCAATGGTAACGCCACAGAAGGGGAAGGTGGCAGCTCAGTTTCATGTAGTTCCCTTTGCTAAGAGCTGTCCCACTGCTGTGAATAATATACCTATCAGCAGTGTGAGAGCTGTGTTGAGACACAAGGTTTTGCTCCTGAGGTAAGGGTTTGTTGCAGGTTAACCGCGGCCAGCAGCTCAGCCCCACACAGCCACTCGCTCACTCCCCCGTGGTGGGATGGAGGAGAGAATTGGAAAGGTAAAAGGGACAAAACTCATGGGCTGGGATAAAGACAGTTTTATAGGCAAAGCAAAAGCTATATGCAAGCAAAGCAAAACAAGGAATTCCTTCACTACTTCCCACCAGCAGGCAGGTGTTCAGCCATCTCCAGGAAAGCAGGGCTCCATCAGGTGTAACAGTTACTTGGGAAGAGAAACACCATAACTCTGAATATCCCCCGCTTCCTCCTTCTTCCCCCAGCTTTGTATGCTGAGCATGACATCATACGGTGTGGAATATCCCTTTGGTGAGTTGGGGTCAGCTGTCCCAGCTGTGTCCCCTCCCAGCTTCTTGTGCACCCCCAGCCTACTCACTGGTGGGGTGGTGCGAGAAGCAGAAAAGGCCTTGACTCTGTGTAAGCACTGCTCAGCAATAACCAAAACATCTCTGTATTATCAACACTGTTTTCAGCACAAATCCAAAACACAGCACCGTATGAGCTACTATGAAGGAAATTAATACTATCCCAGCCAAAACTGGTACAGACAGGTTTGTTGACCAAAGACAGAGCTAATGACAGACATTACTGAAATAATTTGGCTGAGGTTACTGGAATCAATTAAAAACCCATTTGTGTTCAGTTCATTTTTCACTTTAGTAAATGTTGTTTAACATTTAACCAAACATAGACTTCAAGGATGAAGTTATGTAGCTCCAAGCAATGCACATGGCAGAAGAAATCTACTGACATAAAAGGGAATCACCCCACTGAAGTGAAATAGAGGCAGACTGATCTAGTGCCATCTGGTCCTGTGAAGTTAAAGAGGAGAAGCTATGACTAAGAAGAACTATCACAGCATTCAGTGGACTAGGAGGAAAATCTCACAGGATGCAAGATAGTGGGAATTGTCTTTATTACTGCCTAGTGGCATGAAGAGTTTCAAGGGACAGTAGGGTAATATTAATAGTTTTGCAGGTGTGACACTGGATTATAAAGCAGAAGTATTATCCCACATTTTATGCTTGCAAATGTTATCATTTAGCTGAACTAATAACAAGCCACATGTTTTGAGAAATGCATGTGGGAAGATCTGTCAGAATGTTCTGTTCTCTGGCAGCAAACAAGAGAAAATGAATGTAATCTGCATTACAGTACTTTTATCTTGCTGGAATGACCTTCTACCTTACTGTTAGAGCAAGGACAGCAGAAAGTATTTGCACAGTATTTATTTTTTTTGTTCATCAAAGTGCTTCCGCATGGTTACTCTCACATGCCAAAAAGTGCCCATGTAAATAAACACTTTTAAAAGGATATTGTAAGATTATTACGTACATAATAAAAAATAAAAAGAAAAACAGCCTGTAAACTTACCAAGGTAAAAATTGTCAAAGTCTGATAATTTTAACTACCTTTAAATGCCTTAATACAAAAACTACCAAGAAGAGAGAATGCATGGATCTTTCTCACCTTCATATAACTGTATGTTTTCACTTGAATTTTCCTGGGCCACCTTGAGAAAAAAAAGCTTTTTGAAGAGTTTAATACTCTTTTTCATAAATATAAGATATATTGATAGATACTTTCTGCCATCCTCAGCTCTCACAGCATATTCATGTACTTGACTCTCAACTGGACCACTCTCTCCTCTTCAAGGACTTCTACAATAACACTAAGCAACCAAAAAAGTTAAGTACTCTTCATTAAGGCTATAATAACAAACAACTATCATCCCTAGGGTATGAATGGAATAGAAGAGGAAAATGCTAGAAAAAAATCATTTGTTACCTATTATTAGTAAATATCATGGTATTTATGAAAACAGAGGAAGCTGCCAAGAGACTATATTTGGCTTTTTTTCCTCTACCGTACAAAAGACTAATCTAATAAACCATTAAGAATGTAATATGCACTGATCTATTTTAAATAAACAAGATGTGTTCTGAAAACATAAAAGAAAAGATCTTTATTGTAAATAAAATCAAATTAAGTTCAAGGATTATAATTGAAGCTGTCTGTGCCTCAAGAAAAGATTAAGCTACAAAACAACTAAATTTAAAGGAAAGCAAAATGTTTGAAGGGCAGGTAAGGTCACAGCAAAGAAGGACAACCAAAGTCAGAAAGATGAAAATAGACTAACAGCATGAGCAAATAACTAGTTTATTTGATTTAGTGTAAAAAAAGCAAGGCAATAAAGTAAGGAACCAAACACTGGAAAAAAAGAATGTGCCTAGAAAAGGTAATATACCATCAAAAATGGACCAGAATAAAGAATTTAGGGATTATTACAAAAGACAGTATAATCTTCAACAGAGAACTCAAATAAACTTCCCAGATATGTGACAAAAACTAGATGCCAGGGAGACAAATACCCAAAGTGTAAGAAGATAAAATACTCAGAGGAACATCAATGAACTGGATATTTAAAAGTGCTCTTTTTTTATATATATTCTTTTTATCAGAACATAAGAAATTAATTCCTATATGGTGTACAATTTCAATGTCATGTTG
This sequence comes from Fregata magnificens, assembly GCA_013389945.1. Taxonomy (NCBI): domain Eukaryota; kingdom Metazoa; phylum Chordata; class Aves; order Suliformes; family Fregatidae; genus Fregata; species Fregata magnificens. The sequence goes on along the minus strand of WAAD01032987.1, from coordinate 35,608 downwards.
CAGTATGATTGGGTACTACAAGATATCCTTTAAGCATAAATTTATGTCTATATTATAATTATAATATGAGGGATAAGCAAAAAACCCCATGTTTTTTTAAAATAGTTAGGTGATCAGAAAGGTACATTAGGACTAGGTTAGGACAAAAAACATCTAGAAGAACTTAAAAAAAAAGTGTTTAATCAACTTCTCAGTGTTTTCAAAGCAAGATTTTTAAAAATCTGATCCTAAACTGGTCCAAAAACCTTCATCAAAAGAAACCCTTATTTTTGTCCTGAAGCCTGTCTATGGTAATGACAGGCCTTAAATTTGCCATTGACAGTTGTTTAAATGGTTCCTTAACAGTGTTGTGGAAAGACGTTTCATCATGAATCATGGTCTGAAGCAGCCACATGGACATTATTTGCAGAGTCAAAGCAGATGACAGCAAAGTGCTATCTAGCATTGCTGGTTATTACTATCTTTGCATGTTGATTTTATGGTAGACAGAAATGAAGCAAGTGAATGATGTCCACTCTATTTCTTCTTATGTGTGACATCTCCTCATGCTTCCATGATCTGTAGCCATTGGGTATATCAGCAGTAAATGAGATAGGGGGTCTGAAGGACCCCAGGCTGGAGGAGTCTTGTGAAGTTTTCTAGCCAGAAAAATGCTAACAGCTAGAGCTGTCTTTGAAAACATTTATAACAGAGATCTATATCTTATTGAAAGTCATAAGGAGCAACATGCTATTCACCAATTCAATTAAATTTCTGTAACAGGAGCAAATAAAAGTTTCCATGTTTATCCTAGTAAGACCCTTGTAAGTAAACAGCATTAATTGTTTAACCTTGCTACTAAATTGTAGTCTTTGATCTGAGGAGAAAATTAAGCCCAAGTCTGAAACACTTAGCTATTGTGCAAAAGGAGGTTGTTGACCATAAGTGAATGTGGTGGGTCTAATTTTCCTGAATTCACTGCGGTTGTTGTATATTAGACATAGCTCCCAACACAGCTCCAAGATGAACACTCTGGATGCTTCATAAAGCAACTTGGTCAGGAGTTAGCCACTCTCCCTGAAGCCTTTTTGGTCATGACAGAAATCTAAATACCTACAAGGATCCTATGAAAAACTCAGAAGCAAAATTTAGATGCTATGCAAACTTAGGCACTGTATGGATTCAGAGGCCAGTGGAATAGGGAATTTATGGTCTGCATTTTTTGGAATGTGTACCCCTGCATATGCTTAAAAACTGTTTTAAAAGCCAAAGAAAAATCTCTGAGACTTGCCCATAATTAGCTGGCTCCTGCACTGTTCAGATAATACTGGGTTTTGAGGAGTGTAGCAACTCCCTCTATTCTGCAGGGTCCTGTCTGCCACGCAAACTGTTTAGTCCATTCTGGGGGACTGTGCTTATTCACAATTAGGCATTTTTTTCTCCTGCAGTCTGCTTTCTCATTTCACACCATTTGGGAGTTTTTATTCACCTATGCTGCACAATCCATAAATATCACAGAGGCAGAAAATTCAAAGTGAAGAAAAAAAGTTCTTTCATCTCAAGTGTGTCAAATCTTACAGTCCAAAATGTTTTACTTGGCTATTACATTTTGCTAAGGCAAGCAATACTGAATCTGTTCAGAAAATATCCACCAATGACATTTTAGTGTTCAGAGATGTTTCTGGTTACGCCTTGTCTGTGAACCGTGGCATTTGGATGACTCTTGTGGAACTATAGCCTCAAGATAGAGAATTGGTACTTTCTGGAATAATTACACCATTTCAGAAACAATAATTGCTGACATTGTAATATTAACTGAGAGCTTACCAAAGCAATCTTACCTCTCTACTGCATCTCTGTAGTGTACCTCCATGAACTCTTGTTTTTTCGGTAGTATCCCTACAATACACATTAGCAAGATGGATGCCCTTAACTTGACGGGAAAATCTTCTGTGGTTGCAAACTAGGAAAATTTGTTCGAAGTCAGTGACCCTGTATTCATACAGACCAAATGGGATGCAATGCTGTTATCTGAAGAAGTTGAATCCTTTGAGGCACATAATAGAAGCTATGTATGTGTAACTCTGTAGATGAACTCTAGTTGAGAATATATTTTTTCCAAACAATTCCTACTTTTGTTTTTCACATTCAATGAGGAATGTCTGGAATTCCCTGAATAAGTACAGTAAACAGATTGTTTTTCACAAACTGATACAGTTAATAAAAGCTCAGCATTTATGAAGTATGAAAGGAGACAGGTAGGTCGGATCACAGAATTACAGAATCACAGAATGGTTCAGGTTGGAAGGGACTTCTGGAGATCATCTTGTCCAACCTCACTGCTCAAGAAGGGTTACCTAGAGCTGGTTGCCCAGGACAATGTCCAGATGGCTTTTGAATACCTCTAAGGAGAGAGACTCCACAACATCTATGGGCAACCTGTTCCAGTGTTCAGCCACCCTCACAATAAAAAAGTGTTTCCGGATGTTCAGATGGACCCTCCTGTGTTTCAGTTTGTGCCCATTGCCTATTGTCCTCTCACTAGGCACCACTGAAGGGCTCTGTCTTCTTTACTCCCCCTGCAGCAGGTACTTATACACATGGATAAGATCCCCCTGAGCCGTCTCCTCGAGGCTGAGCAGTCCCAGCTCTCAGCCTTTTCTCATGAAAGGTGTTTCAGTCTTTTTATCACCTTAGTGTTAGAAGTCTCTCCAGTATGTCCTTATCTCTCTTGGACTGGTGAGCCCAGGACTGGACACAGTACTCCAGGTGTGGCTCACCAGTGCTGAGTAGAGGGGAAGGATCACCTCCCTCAACCTGCTGGCAATCCTTTGCCTAATGCAGCCTAGCATACCACTAGCCCCTTTTGCCCCAAGGGCACATTGCTTGCTTATGTTCACCTTGTTGACCACTAGGACTCCCAGGTCCCTTTCCGCCAAGCTGCTTTCCAGCAGGGTGGCCCCCAGCATGAACTAGTGCATGGGGTTATTCCTCCCCAGCTGCAAGGCTTTGCACTTCCCTTTGTTGAATTTCATGAGGTTTCTGTCAGAACATTTCTCCAGCCTGTCGAGGTCCCTTTGGGTGGCAGCACAACCCTCTGGTGTATCAGCCACTCCTCCCAGTTTGGTGTCATTTGCAATCTTGCTGTGGTCTACTGGGTCTGGCTGAGGGGGAGTTGGTTTTCCCCACGCCAGCCTGCTGTGCTTTGTGTTGGTGGCTGGAGGTGACACCAGTGTTTTGGCTGTTGCCGGGCGGTTCTTGCCCAGCCCCGGGGCTGTCTCTCTCCAAAATTTCCCCCCCGACCCCGCTGTGGGCTGGGGCTGGGCGGAATCTTGGGAGAGGGGCAGCCAGGACAGCCGGCCCGGGCTGACCAGGGCTATTCCATAACCATGTGATGCCTGCTCAGGGATAAAAGCTGGGAGGAAGGAGGAAGTGGGGGGGCATTCGTGGTTAGGGACGTTTGTCTGTGTCCTCGGGAGCAGCCGCGGCACGTGCTGGGGCCCTGCTTCCCGGGAGGGGGCTGGGCGTCGCTGTGGGGAGAGGTGGGGAGGGGGGTCCGTGCTGTCCTTTCCCTTTTGTTTCCGCCCGTGGGCTTTGTTTTATTAAACTGCCTTTGTCCTGACCCAGGAGGTTTCTTTCCACCTCATTTTCTCCCCCTGCTCTGCTGAGGAGGGGAGTGACAGAGCGGCTGGGTGGCACACACCCCGGTGTCCAGCCGGGGTCAAACCATCACACTGAGGGTACACTCTGTCCTATCATCCAGCTCATTAATGAAGATGTCGAACAAGACTGGACCCAATATTGACCTCTGGGGTACACTGCTAGTTGCTGGCCTCCAACTAGACTTTGTGCCACTGATCACCACCCTCTGGGCCCACACATTCAGCCAGTTTTCAATCCACCTCACCGTCTGCTCATCCAACCCATACTTCATCAACTTCTCTGTGAGGATCTTATGGGAGACAGTGTTGAAGGCCTTACTGAAATCAAGGCAGACAATATCCACTGACCAGGCCAGTCATTTAATTGTAGAAGTTTGTCAAGTTGGTGAAGCATGACTTCTTCTTGGTGAATCCATGCTGACTACTCCTGATGACTTTCTTGTTGTTCATGTCCCTGGAAATGGTTTCCAGGATTAGGTGCTCCATCACCATTCCAGGCATCAAGGGAGGCTGACCAGCCTGTAGTTCCCTGCGTCCTCCTTCTTGCCCTTTTTGAAGACAGGAGTGACATTCACATTCCTCCAGTCCTCAGGCACCTCTCCCAGTCACCATGATCATTCAAAGATAATCGAGAGTGGCTTCACAGTGACATCAGCCAGCTCCCTCAGCACTGAAGGATGCACCCCATCAGGGCCCATGTCCAGTTTACTTAAGTCTTCCTTGCTCCAGCCTTTCCCCCTGGTCTGTGGGGCCTGGTATTCCTGAAAGCTAGTCTTGCTAGTAAAGAATGAGGCAAACAAGGCATTCAGTACCTCAGCTCCATGTCCTGTGTAACCAGGTCCCCTGCCCCATTCAGCAGTGGGCTCACATTTCTCCTAGTCTTCCTTTAGTCACCTATGTACTTGCAGAAGCCCTTCTTGTTGCCTTTGACATCCTTTGCCAGATTCAACTCCAGATGTGGGCCTTGGCTTTCCTAACCATGCATGCTCAGACAGTGTCTCTATATTCCTTCAAGATTACCTGTCCCTGCTTCCACCTTCTCTATGCTTCCTTTTTACGTTTGAGTTTTGCCAGGAACTCCTTGTTCATCCATGCAGGCCTCCTGGCATTTTTGCTTGATTTCCTGCTCATTGGGATGGACTGTTCTTGATCCTGGGGGAGGTGATCCTTGAATATCAACCAGCTTTTTTGGGCCCCTCTTCCCTCCAGGGCCTTATCCCACAGGACTCTTTCAAGCAGATGCCTGAAAAGGCCAAAGTTTGCTCTCCTGAAGTCGAGCACTGTGATCTTGCTTTTTGCCCTGCTCTTTCCTATCAGGATCTTGATGCCAATAGCCAGTTAATATCTACAGCGTTGAGCAATCCAAGTAAGATTGTTCTTCATGGACAAAATTTATGTCATAACACTAATAGTTTTGCAAACTGGGACACATGACAAGTTCTAAGATTAAATGTTGTCTTTTACAAATACAGTAAACCCCTTTTTACCACTCCCCTACAAAAAACAAACCAAACCAAACTCCATGAAAACGTATCTACAGTTATAATTGGAGTATTAGGCATCCAATGACTTACAAAGTCACCCTTCCTTTGACACTTTTCTATCAGAAGATGTGCTAGTAACAGAGGGGTGCCTAGAAGGGTGCTTATAATGTCATGAAGAAATCACTATATCTTTTCTGATATGACTTAAATTTTTTATGGAACAGTCTTTGTATATTTCACAAATTTCCTCAGGATTGTAGTCGTAATCTTGAAAAAAATAATTTAAAACTTGTGTTTTTCTTGAGACATTCCTTACTTAAACTATCCCTTTTCAAATGATTTCCAAAACTTGTTCTTATCTAGAATCCACTTTTACTTTTCTCCCGTGATCTTATGATTACATCAATGCCTGTTTATGGCCAGTTTCCCTGCTAAAAGAGATGCTGCCCTGTCTTCCAATTTAAATTGATTTTCTTCTGCTTGCCTCTCAACATATTTGTATCCACGTTCATATATTCTTCCATACCAATACAGAGATAAATATAAATACATATCTATTTGTTTATATGGATATAGGTACATTTGCAGAGTGAAGAGTAATTAAGTCAGATCTAACAGTCAGATACTTTCACTTCCGCATTTTGTGAAAAGTCAAGATCGAACACTGTATGTAAAGGAAACAAAATATTCACCTAACTTGTTCCAATTAACTAAATGCCAAAGGTCTACAATAAGATTTTCAGTCCTGCATAATTGAATTACAAAGTACTTTGTTTCCCTTAATCTCAGTCCAAGAGGTCAATCAAAACTTCATTCCAATTACATGGAGTTTGTGGATATTGGCAGCTTGCAAGCATTTTTGTTTTGAATAATTCATAGAGCAAGATATATCTGACTTTGGTTTCATATTGGTAGTATATCTTCATGCAGGGGATTCCTGTGGAGACATTGGAAGGAGAGGAAGATGATTAGACAACTTTTAGAATGATGCAGAGGGATGTGCCAGTGATAAACAGATGTATTTTGTTAAATCAAAGAATGTCACATTTCCTAAAGCTACTACATATTTATCTACATAGTTTCACTTTACAACAAAATCTTATTTTGGAATCAGGTAGAGAAAGTGTTTATTCATCTACAATAAAAAGTCCAAGTCTCCATGAATAAGCTATGTTTATATTAACACAAGGTAGAAAGATAAAACAATAATGAAAAATAGATTTCAGGAATATCAAACATAATGCTTCTGTTTTATGAGATTTTTTCATTTCCATGACTAATAGATGTGGGGTTTTTTGATTGTGTTTTTCAACATTGCTATCCATCAGTGGTGTTATATCAGTTATATTTTACAGTTGCTACTTTGTAAAAGGAGAGAAACAGCCACTATCAGAAAGGTGCTTCCAGCAGTGTGAGACACAGTACAGCCAAAGTGCAAAAGTGGACTATGTGATCCAAGTAAAAAAAGGAAGAGAAGATTATTCTTGTATTGAGTATTTTGTCAGAGTTTGGGTTAGGAGGCTCGATGGAGATCAGAACTGTGATGTCCCAAATCAGGAAAGTTGAAGTAAGGATATTGACTGTGACTGTGTCAACAAATATTAGAATATAGTACATATTATCTATATATTTATGCTTAGTGGTGTTACAAAATGCAATTAATAGTATTACAGTGTAATGAAATTATTATACACTATTGTTATAGTGCATACAACAATGATATATATAAATATATAATATATATAATAAATATATAAATGTTATAGATATAAATGAATATATACTAGTGTTGCAAAATGCAGTTAATATTACAATGTGATAAAAAGATTATACACTATTGTTGGTTGTGCTGTTTTACTGTGGTTATATTTGGATGTAAGGCAGTCAAATATTGATTATATCTTGCTTAATTTACTTCTACTGTATGGGTGTAACAGGCCTCTACTTTGGCTACACAAAATTAAATCACTGAAAAACGATGCAGGAGGGGAACAAACGTGTATAACATGAGTATGTGTACAAGATATAACTATGACACTCTGTCATGGGCTGTGCTGGGAATTAGAGGAGTGGTTTTACATTCAGGGCTTCTGTATGGTTAGGAAGAAGGGGCATTACCACCATGCAGGGAACTAACTTCTCCATTTTGTCTGACCTCCAGTGCTAGTCTAATTTCTTCATAGCTTTAGCTTCTAAAGAATGATTCATAGCACAGCTTACCATTTGCATTAAATTACATTTTAATCTTTTATTTATTATACTCAATAACTAGGAGACAAAAGGTATTTATCTATTTCACCTTTGATTTCCTGCTTTTGTATAGGGTCAGCAGTAGCTGAGCACTTAATATTTGCACCGAGTAATTCTATCGAATAATAGATGTGGCACTGCTTACTTTCTAATTCCAGTGAGTGTGCTCCTATTAATATTATTTTTTCACTTTTATGCTGACAACAGCATTAAATACACGCGTTCTGCAAAAATGGAAGAATGTTATTACCATAATTCCAAGGTCCTTTTGAACAGTTGTATCTCTATAATTGTTCATTATTAGGGTAATAAATGCATTGGCCACAAAGAAGAGAATTCCTGCTCAATCCAAGGATTGGGCTTGGATTGAAAATGGGTGCAAGAATAGTAAAGACAGTAGGAATCTCTTGTTAAGAGTATTTTACTTGGACCTTGGGGTAATATCCATCCTGCTATGCAGGTGGAAAGACTAACCACTACTTTCTTTCTGAATGTAACAGAGATGGACCAGAACGGCCTTGATGGTGAGCTAATTTACTGCAGATTAAGATCAATAGAAGATAACCTTCCCTCTCTTTCTCTAAGCCAAAAGAAATGGAAGAGTAATTGTGGCTTAAAGCCTCTAGGGTTACTCTGAGGCTTGTGCAATTTAGGAATGTGCAAAAGGCTTCAGAATCTCTGTGGTTCATCTGTACAACTTCTTAGACAACATTTTGAGGACTTTTTTTACATATAAAAATTTCACAACATTTTTCATTGCAACAATTTGTTCTTTTAGACTGTAATTCACGACCCAGGTTCTGCTCTCATTTCCCTTATCTTTTGTAATAGCATGTAAAGAGACCAAAGAAGATGTTAAAGACTTTGTACATAACGCAGTAGTGAAGAGCTTTTTATAAGAAATCATTAGAGCTTTAAAAGTGCAGGATAGTTCTTGAAATAGTATGGCAGAAGAACACCTTTTCTGTTACGTGCTTGCATTTCTCTACTAATTTCTAGAAAAGGTGAGTTATCTTTTGGTGAACATTATCCAAGATCACATTGTTTGAAAGTCCTATCTCTTGTTCCTGTCCTTTCCATATTCCTTTGGCCCACAGGCCAAAGAAAACTTTTCTCTGATCTTATGGGGCAAAACATTTGCAGTTTCATTGTTGTTTTACTTGTGTGATGATTTTGAGATTTGCATCTAACATGAATAAATTTGGCAAGTGAAAAAGAAAAATTCAAGAGTATGTTATTTGTTCTAGATGCCCTTGCTTTATTATCAGTTTCAATCTATATCCTCAATAATTTATTTTTAATACCGCAAAGGAGATTTTTCTAACCATAATTAAACATTTTCTCATATTTTAAAATATAACAGATGGCCAAACAGAATATATATTAATCTACCCACATTTCAATAACTTCTTTTTTTTTAATGGTTGTAAAATGTTCTGCTTTTTAGAATAGGTACAGTTAATCTCTATCTTTATGCCAATTTATTTTTCTCTCTCAAATTGCAAGTTAGGAATCAGAATATAGTCTATAAAAGTCTTCTTTCTATCTAATATTTCACTTATATCCTATATCAGGTTTGAGCTAGAAGAAATCTGTATGTGAGCAAAGCTGATGAGCCTCAAGTAAAATGCATAATCTCTATCTACCCGATGGACTAAGATACATAAAATGAAAACAAACATCAGTTATAGCATTGTTTCCCACCAAACCTTAATAACACTTGTCACTTTTAAGTGTTTTTTGGAAGATTTAGAGTTTCCATCGAGCACTTCATCTAAGATCAAATTAAAGTCTCAGGCAATTATGATGCACTCATTTACTCTGAAACAATCACTACCTGTTTTGTTCAGCAGAGTGGCCTGAAAGTGCACAGAGTGGGAAGCATCTCTCACATTTACTACCTTCTAATATCAGATTCTCAACCTTTTTTTCTTTTTTTTTAAATAGGTGGGATTTTTCTATTATAAAGTAAGTTGCGAAAGAAAGATAGGTTTTGTCTGGTACTCTCCCCCGCTGGCCCCCCCATCACTCTTGAATTTTTTTATGGCTAATGACTATTTGTACATTTTTTGAGCAACTGTACAAGACTATTAGTCATCAGCATAGTAATTATAGCTACATTTCTAACATAAGAATAAATCTAGGTTTAAGCAAACAGTTACCACAGTTTCTAGAGATCCAAAGTTATTTACATTCCACACTATTAGTGTGTAAAAGACTAATACACTCTCAGTACATCTCATACAAATGCTAGGATTACTCAATGAAAAAAAAAATTACAATATAAGCCTCTGGCTAAATTTCCTCCTTGAACTTCACTGTACTTGGACATTCATTGAGAGGTACCTTTCTCTTAGTCAGAAAACTGGCCTGGTTTTCCCATATATTCTGAGTACAGTTTAAAGTTTTGTCTGCCAGAGTGATTCAACACTACATTGCACATTTTTTTCAGGCTTCACAGAGGGCTGTGGTACTATTTAATATACCATACTATTAATGTCCAGGCCCCAAACTAATTTTACAAAAGCAGTGGGAGAATAAGTGTGTGAGAATTAGCTTATTTTATCTTTACAAGAAATAAGAGAAGTTTCAAAGGTGAACTGACTTTGTTTTGAAAAATAGTTGGGTCTACCATGGAGAGATATACTTGTCATTTCTCTTAGGTGCCCCAAATTTGATCCATCTCGTACTCAGCAGATGTGAGATGTGGCAATGCACTCTTGGCCATGTGGGTATTTGGGAATGAGATAGGTATTTTGTTGCCATGTGTGGTGGGTTGACCTTGACTAACTCCCCCTCCATCAACAAGACAGGGAGAAAATACTGTGGAAAAGCTCGTGGCTTGAGATAAGGACAGGGAGATCATTTACGAATTACCATCACAGGCAAAACCAGATTTGAACTTGGGGAAATTAATTTTATTTATTGCCAATTAATTGTAAAAGAGTAGGATAGTGAGAAATTAAAACTAAAAACACCCCTCACCCCCATCCCTTCTTCCCAAACTCAACTTCACTTGAATTCTTCTACCTCCTCCCCCTGAGTGGCAGAGGGGGACAGGGAATAGGGGTTGCAGTCAGTTCATCATATGTTGTTTCTGCTGCTCCTTCCTCCTCAGGAGAGCTCTTCCCCTGCTCCAGTGTGGAGTCTGTCCCACAGGATAGTCCTTCAGGAGCCGCTCCAACATGGGTCTTTCCCACAAGCTGCAGTTCTTCAAGAACTGCTCCAGCGTGGGTCCTTTCCACAGGGTGCAGTCCTTCAGGAACAAACTGCTCAAGCATGAATTCCTCATGGGTCACAAGTCCTGCCAGAAAACCTGCTCCTGCATGGGCTCCTCTCCATGGGCCACAGGTCCTGCCAGGAACCTGCTTCTGCATGGGTTCCCCAGGGGCTGCATCTTCCTTCAAGGTGGATAGGGTCCTCTACAGGCTGCAGGTGGATATCTGCTCCACCGTTAACCTCCATGGGCTGCAGGGGGACAGCCTGCCTCACCATGGTCTTCACCACAGGCTGCAGGGGCATCTCTTCTCTAGCACCTGGAGCATCTCCTCCCCCTCCTTGTTCTCTGACCTTGGTGTCTGCACGGTTGTTTCACATTTTCTCACTCCTCTCTCTCACAGCTGCTGTGCAGCCTTTTTTAAGCTTTCTTAATATGTTATCACATTGTTGGTGGGCTCAGCTTTGGCCAGCAGCAGGTCCATTTTTGGAGCCATCTGGCACTGGCTCTGTCTGACATGGGGTCAACTTCTGGTGTCTTCTCATAGAAGCCACCNTCTTCTCACAGAACCCCCCCCCACACCCCCCCCCCCCCCAAACCTTGCCACATAAGTCCTGTGTTGTCAAGAGTAAGATGCTGTAAAATAGACGCAAACCAGATGTCTAAGGAAGTTATTAGCAAATATTTTGGGATAGGCAACAAAGGGGAAGGATTTTTCAGGATCTCAGGGCTGAATTTATGTACCTGAAGTTCATCTAATTCACATTGTAGACAGGAAGACCCACTGTAACACTCTGAAAATGTTACCACCTAGGTCTAAGAGGAAATAGTTACTTGATCTTAACTTTATTTCTAAACACCTCTAAGTTATATACAGATAATTTTCCTTTGGTTTTATGATTCAGAAAAAGTATTCATCTAAAAAAGTACATAATTTCCACTCTTTCAGGAGTCTTTATACTTCTAGCCTTTCTTGAAATAACTTTTTACAAGTCATACATTCAGCCATATGCTTCAGATATATGCTGACTTCTTTGTCCGAAAAAAAGTTCTTAGGACTTTTTCATTATCAACAGTTTAATTTATCTGAGAATCACTGACTCCTTATTTGTCTTCTATCAATCATAACAAAATAATTCTAAAAAGGAAGAGAGAGAGAGAAAGTATCAATAGATGAGGTAAGCAACCTAGAATACTGCAATATTAAAGATACTTACTACAGATCACACAGGCAATACATTGAGATGACAGCAAGAGAATTACATTGGGGAAAGAATAAAATCTGATAGGTAGGAGAGAAGCCAGTCAGAAGACATCAGAAGCAGTAGAATTTGAAGACATCTCCTTAACACCTCTTAGTCTTATTATACAAGAAGTATATTACAAGAGTAAAAACCCCTTGTGCAAACATGAACAGGTTCAGACAAAATAAGAAACACTCATTACGAAAGAACTTCTTGAAAAGGCATAGCAATCAAACCTCCTATAGTTCAGAGACTGGAGTAGGGAAGAAAGAAAACAACCCAAAATACTCTCAAAGGCACAATAGAGACTATAAAATGTTAAAACAATAGCAACATTTTGTAAGTGGGGTTGTACAGTAACAAAGGAATAAACAAAGAGGCTGTAAACATAAGAAGTTCAGAATTAGCACAAAAAATCACCCCATTCTCACACAGAGATGTCAGTCTTAAAATTTGGGGGAAATCGTGTCCGTAACCACATCCAAAATGCATCACTTACTTAGGCTCATCTCTCATAGAAATTAATATAGATTAAAAGTTTGCAGAGGAAAATCTATTTAAATTTACAGCATAGAGGTACTGAGTGGTATCTGATTTATATATGCCCAAATTGTGCCATTCTTCATGTTCTTCATATTTGGCTGAATGGTGTGCTTTAAATCACAACTCAAGCAAAAATAAATCACAGCCTTACGAGAGTTTCAATTTTTTTGAAATGTATTTTGCCACACTTAAACCACGTTCATTCTCTTGCTTCAAGTTTGTAACACCAAACAACCTAAAACCAGTTTTATTGTAGTGCAATTATGGTTGGCATAGAACTCCATAGTTGTTTTCTTGCCTTTTTGAATCCTTGAGCTAAACATAATGAGTAGAAATACCAAAGTGAGTCTGTGGCTATGTCATTCACTACTTATGCATCCTACCTATCGTAATGCATATGTCAGTGCAGTACAGTGGTTAAAGTCATGTCAGTATTGGAAACTAATAGCAAAACCCCCTTTCCTTTTGCTAAGACTGAAATGTTGCCTACTAAGCGCAATTTAAATTCAAAACTTTTGTTCAAATATTTGCATTATCCCTAAAGCTATTTTCTCTTCAATAACAGAATAGGCTTCATATATTCATAAACTTCTGGATCATCAGAAGAGTTTGAATTCTGATTAACATATTGCTCTATTTACTAATCTGTAAAAAGAGCACTGCAATAATATGGAAAGCTATTATGAAGACGCAAATTGAAGAAACATCAAAAGAAATGAATTTATGGAGAAAAAATCACAATATTTGGACTGCTGAGTAGAATTAAACAGTTTTCACCTTTTGGGTTCTGTAATATTCTCCACAGATTCTTATGTCATTTTAGTCATTAAGATCAATATGTGAGCTGATAGTTCAAAAAGGATTTTTCGTGTTCTTTGTTATTTCATCCTGTCATCACAGGGAGAAAACATATGCAGTGAAACACTGGTATATGTACAGTTTAAAATAAACACCCCCCTCCCAAACCCTGTAGATCTTGCTACGTATTTACATTGGAGGATAAAAGACTTAAAAATTTCCTGGTATTTGCACTAGGAGATAGTAATGGTCTTCAATTTCTGGAAAAGACAATTTGTACTCAGCCTTGCTCTAATGAAAATGTCTTCCTGGCAAGACAAGCTGTTGCCTCTTTTTATTCAAGAGGGAAGGATTTGGTTTCTGCAAAATGCTTATTAAGAATTAATCCACAAGATGTAATAGTCAGAAAAGAGATGCACTGTTCACTGGGACGGCAAAGTGCAATAGCTGTGCAATCTGTCAGTCCACATCACTGACATGAACAGACAAGTAAAAGTAAAGCAATCAATAGAGTGTATATACATGTTACACTACATACATATAAATACCACCACTGGCATAATTATGGTCTACTTTACCACTGACAGCCCAGTTTTTGTACCTCTGCTTTAAAGCCCACTAGTCAGTACTCTCCAGCACCTCACCAAGTATCATAGAATCATAAAATCGTTTAGGTTGGAAAAGAGCTTTAAGATCATCAAGTCCAACCATTAACCTGGCACTGCCAAGTCCACCACTAAACCATGTCCCTAAGCACTACATCTACATGTCTTCTAATATATCCAGGGATGGTAACTTAACCACTTCCCTGGGCAGCCTGTTCCAATGCTTGACAACACTTTCATTGAAGAATTTTTTCCTAATATCCAATCTAAGCCTCCCCTGGTGCAACTTGAGTCCATTTCCTCTTGTCCTATCGCTTGTTACCTGGGAGAAGAGACTGACACCCACCTCGCTACAACCTCCTTTCAGGTAGTTGTAGAGAGCTATAAGGTCTCCCCTCAGCCTCCTCTTCTCCAGACTAAACAACCCCAGTTCCCTCAGCTGCTCCTCAGAAGACTTGTTTTCTAGACCCTTCACCAGCTTCGTTGCCCTTCTCTGGACACGCTCCAGCACCTCAACGTCCTTCTTGTACTGAGGGGCCCAAAACTGAACACAAGTATTCGAGGTGTGGCCTCACCAGTGCCGAGTACGGGGGCACGATCACTTCCCTGCTCCTGCTGGCCACACTGTTGCTGATACAAGCCAGGATGCTGTTGGCCTTCTTGGCCACCTGGGCACGCTGCTGGCTCATATTCAGCTGGCTGTAGACCAACACCCCCAGGTCCTTTCCTGGCAGGCAGCTTTCTAGCCACTCTTTCCCAAGCCTGTAGCATTGCATGGGGTTGTTGTGACCCAAGTGCACCACCCGGCCCTTACCCTTGTTGAACCTCACACAATCGGCCTCGGCCCATCGATCCCGCCTATCCAGATCTCTCTGTAGATCCTTCCTACCCTCAAGCAGATCAACACTCCCACCCAACTTGGTGTCATCTGCAAACTCACTGAGGGTGCACTCGATCCCCTTCTCCAGATCATTGATAAAGATATTAAACAGAACTGGGCCCAATACTGAGCCCTGGGGAATACCACTTGTAACTGGCTGCCAACTGGAGTTAACTCCATTCACCACAACTCTTTGGGCCCAGCCAGCTAGCCAGTTTTTTACCCAGCAAAGAGTACACCTGTCCAAGCCATGGGCATCCAGTTGCTCCAGGAGAATGTTCTGGGAAACAGTGTCAAAGGCTTTAAGAAAGTCTAGGTAGGCAGCATCCACAGCCTTTCTCTCACCCACTAAGTGGCTCACCTTGTCATAGAAGGAGGTCAGGCAGGACCTGCCTTTCATAAACCCATGCTGACTGGGCCTAATCACCTGGTTGTCCTGTACGTGCCGTGTGATGGCACTCAGGATGATCTGCTCCATAACCTTCCCTGGCACCAACGTCAGACTGACAGGCCTGTAGCTCCTGAGATCCTCCTTCCGGCCTTTCTTGTAGGTGGGAGTCACATTTGCTAACCTCCAGTCAACTGAAACCTCCCTGGTTAGCCAGGGCTGCTGATAAATGATGGAAAGTTGCTCGGTGAGCACTTCTGCCAGCTCCCTCAGTACCCTTGGGTGGATCCCATCCAGCCCCATAGACTTGTGTGTGTCTAAGTGGTGTAGCAGGTCACTAACCATTTCCTTTTGGATTATGGGGGCTCCATTCTGCTCCCCATCCCTATCTTCCAGCTCAGGGGGCTGGGTACCCCAAGAACAACTGGTCTTACTATTAAAGACTGAGGCAAAGAAGGCACTAAGTACCTCAGCCTTTTCCTCCTGCCTTCTCACTATGTTTCCCCCCACATCCAATAGAGGATGGAGATTCTCCTTATCCCTCCTTTTGCTGTTAATGTATTTACAGAAGCATTTTTTATTGTCTTTTATGGCAGTAGCCAGATTACGTTCTAGTTGGGCTTTGGCCCTTCTAATTTTCTCCCTGCATAACCTCATGACATCCTTGTAGTCCTCCTGGGTTGCCTGACCCTTCTTCCAAAGGTCATCAACTCTCCTTTTTTTCCTGGGATCCAGCCAAAGCTCTCTGTTCAGCCAGGCCAATCTTCTTCCCCGACGGCTCATCGTTCAGCACATGGGGACAGCCTGCTCCCATGCCTTTAAGATTTCCTTCTTGAAGAATGTCCAGCCTTCCTGGACTCCTTTGCCCTTCAGGACTGCCTCCCAAGGGACTCTCTCAACCAGTCTCCTAAACAGGCCAAAGTCTGCCCCCCCGGAAGTCTGAGGTAGCAGTTCTGCTGACCCCCCTCCTTATTTCTCCAAGAGTCGAAAACTCTATCTTTTTGTGATCGCTATGACCAAGACGGCCTCCAACCATCACATCACCCACAAGTCCTTCTCTGTTCGCAAACAACAGGTCCAGTGGGGCACCTCTCCCAGTTGGCTCACTGACCAGCTCTGTCTCCACACACTCCAGGAACCTCCTAGACTGTTTCCTCTGTGCTGTCTTGTATTTCCAGCAGACATCTGGTAAGTTGAAGTCCCCCACAAGAACAAGGGCTAGCGATTGAGAGGCTTCTCCCAGCTGCTTATAGAATGTTTCATCTGCCTCTTCATCCTGGTTGGGTGGTCTATAAGAGACTCCCACCATGATATCTGCCTTGTTGGCCTTCCCCCTGATTCTTACCTATAAACACTCAACCCTATCATCACCATCATTAAGCTCTAGACAGTCAAAACCATCCCTAACATACTGGGCTACCCCACTGCCTCTCCTTCCTTGCCTATGCCTTCTGAAGAGTTTATAGCTATCCATTGCAGCACTCCAGTTGTGTGAGTCATCCCACCATGTTTCCATGATGGCAGCTATATCACAGTTTTCCTTCTGCACAATGGCTTCCAGCTCCTCCTGTTTGTTGCCCATGTTGCGTGCATTGGTGTAGATGCACTTCAGTTGGGCTATTGATCCTGCCATCTTTCTGGGGGGAGAAGCCCTAATTCCTATGTGACCATTCTCAGGTGCTTCTGTGGTTTGTAACACATCCATAAGCCTTGCATCTTTATTGCTGCATGTATCTCCATCCCCTACCTCCACTGAGACAGCAGACCAAAGGACCTCGCTAGCACACCGTCCCTCAAACAATGGCGTGCCACCCCCAGGCTTATCTCTGTTGAGCCTGGTTTTATCCCTTTCCCCCTTCAAATCTAGTTTAAAGCTCTTTCAACGAGCCCTGCTAACTCCTGTGCAAAGATCCTTTTCCCCCTTTGAGACAGGCGTACCCCGTCTGTCGCCAGCAGGCCTGGTGTCGTGTAAACACGACTGCTGGTGATACCAGGCTCAGAGCCACTTATTTATCTGCTGGCTTTTCCTGTTTTTTCCCTCATCATTCCCTGCAACTGGAAGGGTAGAGGAGAACACTACTTGTGCTCCTGATCCCTTACCAGTCGTCCCAAGGCCCTGAGTCTCTCTCGGACTTCTTGTTCCAGCTTCATTGCTGTCCACCTGAAAAATCAGTAATGGATAATAGTCTGAGGGCTATACCAGGGTAGGAAGCTTTCTCTTCACATCTTTAACCCAGGCCCCAGAGAGGCAGCAGACTTCCTTAAGAAGTGGGTCTGGTCTGCATATTGGGCCTTCTGTTCCCTTCAGAAGGGAGTCTCCTACGACAATGATCCCTCTTTTTTTCTTTATGGAAACAGATTTCCATGCAGGACATAGGCCTAATTAACCTCAGTGACACCTCCAAGCTAGATGAACCATCGTTCTTGTTATTGTTCGGTTCCACTTGCAGAGCCTCATACCTATTACGCCAGGGGGCCTGGGAAGGTGGGGTCATCACAGAGGAGACGTGCCTGCTGCGCCGGGCAGGAACTTGTCACCGTTGCCCCCTGTCCCTTAAGTCACCATGTTCAGCCAGGCGGAGAGCAGATACGGAATTCTCCATGTCATGTGCCCTGTCTGCCTGACAGGCCTGTCTCAGGGATGGTAGTAGTGACAGAGTAGTGAGTTGCTACATATCTGACAGAAGTAACCATAATTTCATATGAAGCTACAACACAGTAACAATTAGATATGTGTGAAGATAACATAAGAAAACTATTTCATTTGGTTTTCTTTGACATCTTGCTTCAGCTGCTTTTCTTTCCCTCATGGCAGTTTTGATGCAGTTAGCATTTAGTTTGGGACAGGATCTGGCAGGAAAAGTTAAAGAAAACTCCTTTCCAGAAAGCACCTGAATGGTCAGGAAATGTTTATCATAATTTCTTTATCTTTCTTTAAGTCTGGAAAGTGGAGCAGCGGAGATGTGAAGGAGTCCCCACTCCTCACCTGCTCAGGTCAAGCAATACATCTTGCCCCTTTTCTCCTCTGGCAAGACTACAACCAAACCTGGCTTAATTTAAAGAGATTCAATATTATCCAACATGTTTGCCTGAGGTCAGTATAGCCAAATGCTGCTATATTATGAAGTAATGAATTAGTTATTCCCTTTGTTTTGTCTCTCATTTCACTAAAATACAGACTAAATGACACTGTGAACAAGAAAGGCAGCATTGCCCCTTCCCTGTGTGATGAAACCAGGAAAAACCAAATGATGTCCCAAGAGTTGTGGGGTCATTCCCCAGGCAGGAATGAAATGACTATCAGGTCTGCCTGGCTTCTGACCCTCAGAGACACAGGGTGAGGTGTTCAGAAGTGATCTGAAATCATGTGGAGGAGCTGCTGAGACCTGTACCCCATGCCCTTTCCCCAAGAAGTTTGTCCATGGTGAGGTGGCAGGCAATGAGTGCCTCTCCGTCTGCAGCAGCCAAGCCATTCCTGTCCAGGAAGCACTGTGTTTCCACACCTAGAGTACGCACCTTGTCTCAGCAAGTGCAACCTTTGGCTAACAAATTTAGCAGCCAGATCTTCAGTGTGCCCCATTAGCTTGCAGATTGGGCACAACTAGCCTGCGCCTGACTCTGGATATTTAGAGCCCCTTTGGCAAATTATTCTCCTCCTGTCTGCCCACATTTGCCAGGGAACAGGTTTGATTTGGAGTTATCCTTTTACCTGATTTCTGGTTCAATGCCTTTCCTGAACTCAGCAGGCAGGCTACAGTGTTTCAAAATAGAACTGATCACTTGTGGCAAGCTAGGTAACAGTTTGCAAATATTACTATTTCTGTGGGGAAACATACAGTGTTTACATAAATGCTGACCTACCTCTCCACATCCTTGCCAGATATGTTGATTATTTCTCAGTTCACAAAATGCTTGGTGTGTTTTCAGGTCTACCTTTATGTTTATGCCTTTATAAGTGATACCTATACAGTGCAAAGGTGGACATTGAATTTTATTATTAAAAAAAAATTATTATTTCAAAATCCTGCTGTCACAAACACTTGCACACGTAATTGAACACTTCTGGTTGTGTATTGCTTTATGTTTTACCATGATTGCACATGGGCTTAAAGCTACGCAGGTGGATAATTAGTGGAATCATATTCTTCCATGAACAGTTTGAGAAGATAATGAATCCAAATTGGAGTGCCACAATGTGTAAGTCTTAGAAAAGAAAGAATAACATGTGGAAATGCAAGTTTTCACTACTGAAAAATAGGTTGGTGTGGTTTTGTTTTGGTTTTTAGATAAAAGTAACTTGGGATGCCATTGATTTCTTATTGCTGAAGTAATTTAATAGAGTCAGCTGGTACTGATGCTCTAAACATAAAATCTGCTGCCTTCTTCATTCATAACAAACCTTATTTAATGCATGCTGAAGCATAATGCACATACTTATCTTAATGCTAATGGCTCAAGATGTAGACTTAAAAAGACAGCCACTGAATTATTTAAGTAAAAGGCTTAAAAAAAAAGAAAGTATGCATATGTAGCATGTATTTTTGTACATATGATGCTAAAATTTTTTTTTAAAACTTGGGGTTTTTTGCACCTTTAGTTCTGAACTTCTCTATAGCCTTCAGAGGATGAATACACTTGACCACAAATTTCAAGAGAGTAAATGTATGATACGGCAGAAGAGGAGTAATAACCACAGTATAAGCTATAAATGGTCTGACATTGAAGTTGGACTGAAGTGGACTACTTGAGATTTTAGACTAACATGAAGTATGCAGGAATGATAGTGTCTCTGTGACTGTGCAATGCATTTGCAGGTGCAGGTGAAGCAATGAAAGGTTTATGCTTGAGTCCTTCAGAGTAGATTATATTTGAGAATCCACAATCAGCACATTTAGGCATTGACAGAAGAATAACCAGATGACAGAGATTAGATGAGCTATAGGTTTCTTTCACATTCAGCTGTAGAAAATCAAAGTAAGCAGTCCTTAGCACCTGTTTGGTGCCTGAAACTGACATTGTCAGTGTAATAAGCAAATATAATTTGAAAGATAGATAAAAAAAATTCTTACTCTGTTTTCCAAAATACTATTTCAAAGGGAAAATTATATACTTAACTGTAACTCACCATGATATATACCTTTCAAATAAATAAAATTTTGAAATTCTTTGAGTAATAGGCATATGAATTATTGCATAAATTACTATATAGACATGGTTGAGTTTTTCCTTGGAACAGAAAAGGTATAGACATTGTTGAAAATAATTCATGATTATTCTGGATTTAGTCACAGTTAAGTCATGTAGTTTACCAATCCTCACCTAATTCAGAATTCAGTGTAGTCAGTAAAAGGACATTAACTTTTAGCCACAAAGTGAGATTCAAAACAAAAACTAGAACAACATTCACATGACATTTTAAGTTATTTAGTGTAGTTCCTGATAAAAATGGGTATAACGTTCAATCTGTTCATCTGTTTTACTTCACCCTCATGCTTTTTAATTTATTAGGTACATCAATCATTAAGCAATCGTTTGGGGAGCAGGCTTTAAGTGAGGTTGAGGGAAAGCAGGAAAAGCTAAAATTAAAATTGAACTGGACAAAATATGGCAGTTCTTCATGGAAAAAGATCAGCACTTTATTTTGGTATTTTCTAGAAGTGTTTTTTTTCCTCTTTTTTTCTCTCCATGTTCTTTATGTATTTTTCTTCCTCTTTATCCTCTCTAAAAATGAGACGTGCAAGAAAAAAATAAAAAAAGAGTAGCAAAGGATGCAAGAGAGTATAAATTTGCTCTCTATTTTTCTTGAAAGGTACAGATTAGTACATTTGCTGAGTTTTTAGAGTAGCAGACCATTTGTTATTATATACTAAGACAAAAGAAATCACCCCCAATTAGCATGTCTGGTAGTTGAGTGACTAGAAGAGTTTAGCATAACAAGGATGACCAGGTGGCTGTGTGGGGCTGAGCTGCTGGTCAGGACTAACCCATACCACCAGGACTAATATTTTTTTGAATTCTGTGTAACACTGAGAGGTAGAGAAAATATTTCTTTCCTCTCAAGAGACTTTGTGTGCAAGGTCCACTTCAGCAAATACACTGATCTACAGAGTAGTTGTCTGCCTTTGAGCTAGTCACCCTAAATTCTCATTACAGTCAATGGAGAGACATAGGCATTTTGAGAACAATTGCGCACTAACTGTACCTATTCTTTTTTCTTAACCAGAAAAAGAACTTGAGGTGAATAGTTAAAGTGTAGTTGTCTACATTTAATCAGATGAATTGCACTCTTGCCACGTACAGTGGTAAATCAAAGCACCAAATGGGTGTGCATCCTTCACTGTGTAACTGGAAAAAAGAATACTGAATGCTGGAAAGAAGAAAGGAAGGGATAGAGAGAAGTAAACATGCTTGACTTAATACAGGCCTCCAAAGGAGATAGTATGCTGTTTATATGATAAGTTATATTCTGTGCTGGAAACGAGTGTTCACTTTCTGTGAAGGAGCTTTTGTGACAAACACAGTCCTGGATGATATAGTTTTAATAATATACTTTAAAAGTTGTTAAATCAGATAGTCTGTCACTGATATGCTGCGATACATTTTAAAATTATTTCTTTGTAATCTAAAACTACAGCAAACAAGTTTGAAGAGAAAACACTAAGAGAAAAATACCAGTGAATTTGTTTTTCAACAGCTTCAGAGGGGGAGAGTCTTGCTGGAATTATCAATGAAATTGAAATGGAGCTATGTGCAACAAAGCATAAGAAATGCAGCACAACCAGCATGCATTTGAATATGGCTTGGCAGCTCTAAAAAACATTGTTTGAGATTTAGCTTCCTTACCTGAGAAACTTTGTTAGGTGCCAAATGAAGCAGTTGCCCTAATACAATAGTTCTCATTCCCTGCATAATGAATGGAGAGAGGTAGGTGATTCCTAAAAGAGGTCCTATCTGACCAAGTTTTGGCACCTTGTATGTAACCCATCTTGAGATTTACAGCCATTTAAGGTCAAGGGTCTAGTCTAAGCTAACAATCTGGGCTGTATTATAGACATTGGAGGGAAACAGTTTCTTTCAGGGAACAATTAATCTTAAACAGAGAAAGATGATATTTAATCTATGGGGGGCAAGCTGCCCATTTCTCTCCTTAGACTGCAGATGAACCCTAATTCCTTGGCATAGGCAAGTCTCCTCATTATTGAATATCTAAAGGTAGGTGAGATGTCTCAGCCCTGATGTAGGCAGACATACTCTTCTAACGAGCTTCAAAGTTACCTCTCTTCAGTGACTGTTTGTGACGTTAAGTACTTATTTTAAAGAACTCTCTCATGAAGTGCCTAAGATTTAGTCACAAAATTATCCATGCAGATTAAGCAGAATAGATTCCTCTTATCTTTTTTTTAAATTCAACTGTTTTAATTAGCATTTGTTTTATGAGCCAACACCACTAATATTTATACACAAGAAGTACAGATGAGTTCTCAAAACAAGGTCTGTCTCTCACAGACGTGTTAATGGCAAAAGTCAGATATAATGACTGATACCAGCTGGCTTTTCATTCTGTCATACCTTTTGATGTTGGATTTTTTTCTAGCCTTCAGACTTGAGGGCCTTTATCGTAACAAATCAATTCAACAGTGCATGACTTGCATTGCATGTGTAATAGTGCGAATTTTTGTGGCAGCTGAGTGATGCGTTTTAAGAGTGAAAGTTCATTATGAGGATGTGATTTGATCGATATATTGGCACTTATATAACAGATTGTAAAATATAGTAGAGGTTTAATAAATTGAACAATTTTAATAAATTAAAATTAATTAAAATTAAGAGATCTATTTCACATTTTTATAATTTATTATCTAGAAATTGGCAGCTATTAATGAAGCATATACTATTATCCTTCCTCCTAATAAATAGCTCAACAGAGTCATGGCTCAGTTTCAGGTATCTTCTTTTCATCTAAACCTCAATAACTGAGAAATGTTGGTAAAAACTGTAAAGTATTGCTTATAATTTTAGAATTAAACACAAAAAATCAGATAAGCTGTTCAGTATCAAAACTAGAATCCCTATTTCTTAGTTATTCCTCAGCAGCTAAATATAGACAAATATGGTGAGGGAGAGATTAGAGGCAATGGCACTTAAAAGCAGAGAAGCAATTTTGTATCATTACTGCCTAGAAGTGATCGGACAAGAAGGGCTGAAACCATCTCAGAGCATTCTTAAAAATGATTGTTAGATCACTGGCAGCAATCATGATAAAAATAGATGCATGATGGAAACTCTGGAGAGACTTAATTCATACATTCATACATAGCATTTGTCCATTGCCTGTGAGTTTAGCCTTGATATTTAGCCCTGTCTATATTTTCTCTAAAACTCACTATGGCATTTTTGTACACTCTTCCTCCACTCAGATTTTGTTACAGAAGCCAGACTTCTGGGCTGGCAGAAATACAGAATAATAAAATGGCAAAAACACCCAATTGCATTGAATTTTAATCTTGCAGGTATTAAAGTAAACTCACATTGACAGCACCCACCTTCTTGAATCAAAAATCAGAAGCAGATGTCTGTAAATGTCATTCAATGCATAATATAATAAATGCTGTATACTTTACATATTCACATTCAAAATTGCTCATAAACATTGGAGTTAGCAGTTGATGAGTAATGAGTAAAATCAACTCCAGTTTCACCCCAAGAAGCAATGGAATTTACATTTATGGGATATTATTTGCATGCATTATTTATAGAGGTTTTCAAATGCTACTGGTTGTCTTATTACTCTTAGAGGCTATTTTTCTACTTATAAAGAGGATTATTACAGCAGAGCTGTTCACAGCTGGCTTTGTTGCCTTTGCAAACAGTCAATGTTTTCTTTCAGTCCTGGCCAAATCAGCCAGTAGGTGGAACTCATGACTGGGAAGTTAAAGCAGCCTCCTTCAGAGCTGGCAGGCTGCATATGGTGACCTGGCCAAGTAGAGAGTGCCTCTCTCTGCTGAAGTTAAATGCGTGCTGATTGACCACCTGATGGCCTGGGGATATGTGAGCTCTACTTGGCTGCACCTGAAGTAGTTTAAATTGCCTTTGTAGATGGGGTGGTTGTGTGATATTCATGTATTTCTGGAGCAATCTTTGGGATGGTAAATAGTCCAGGGAGAGAGATCACATGAAGGTACTAAAAAGGGACCTATGTGTGACCATAGGGAACTGCAAAAAAGTGGTGGAAGTTATACCATGATATTTCTGTGTTGGAGTATTTAGTGGCCCACTCACTCTTCTGAACTGGGTGCTCCGTTCTGCCTATTCTTCCCTTGATCTTTTGTTTTCTTCTTTTATTTCTTTTAGCTCTCTCGCTTTTTGTATAGGGAAAATTTTGGCTGTGGGCAAAGGAGAACTAAGATCAGATTATCTAGATCCATCTCACTGCACAGGGGGTGCAAAAGTCATCTGGATCTGCCCTGCTCATCAATTCCCCCAGCAGAGGTGTAAACACGGTTGCTACATCTCACTGGCTGCAGCACTGACATATTTAGCAGGGCAGGAAGCTCATTCCAGCTATTCCCTACATATATTCTTACATCCTCCCCTATTTTGCTTCCTTGTCCTTTCAAAAGGAGTATTTCAGTCTGAACTTCCCTGTAGACTTTCATCTTTCAGAGGAAGTCTGTATAGTGTTATAGTGTTTATATATAGGTGAAAGCAATACAAGTATAGCTTTCTCATAATACAACCTCTTTTTCTCCCAAACTCTATGCATAAATTCTAGTTAAATGAACTCGAACTTCAAAAGATTATGACTGTTGAAGAGTCTGCGATGAGAATTTCTAGAAGCTGAACTTCTGCTAGCATTTCAAGTGCACTAAAAACTGACTGCAGTGTATCTGTTAGAATTTATTAATAAACAATAAGACATTAGGAAAGTGAATAGTTAACACAGAAACTAAAATAGGAACTCCACAGATGGATAATGTTGTTAAGTCAAAACTGTGGGAGAAAGTGAGACTTTGGAACTTTCTGGCATTACTGATTTTGATTTCTGTCATTGCTGTTACTGGTTGATATTGGTTCATTAACTGTAGATGTTTTGCATACCATTTCCCTAGGTTGTGTGTTTGGAAGAGAAGAGCAATAATCCAGAAAAATATGATTTTGTAAATTCTTTCCTTTAAAGATAATTGACTTGCAAATTCTTTTGTTTAGAGTTATGCTAACCTACAAAACACACCAAACCTCAGCTTGATGGTAGTATACAGTCTAAACTTGTAATCCAACTGATGAAGCAACATCTGAGTATGGCTCATCTAATAAAACAGCTGTGCTCTTCATTACCTATGCATCCACGTGCACCCTTAGGATCACAACACATAACATTACTAAACTGTTCCTTTTTTATTTGCTCAGGCCATAACTTCTTCGTATTTAAAGCAAATGCTACTTATGAGTCATCTTTGCTTTCGGAACTCAGCCTTACTCAGTAACTTCCTACATACATTACCAAAAGAGAGGTAAATTGCATGCAATGGCAAAATTAGTTTGGTGTTTTGCTAAGAAGTGAGGATTGGAGCAGCACGTTCTGCATGCACCTAGGCTTCTGTGGACACTACACTGATGTTTAAATCAGAATTTGATTGAAACTTTTTGATAGGCTTCTATCCATTTTGTGCTCTAATGGCAGTACTGATGCCTTTTTAGGTTGGTTTTTTTTTTTTTTTTTTTTTTTTTGGTCTGCTACAGCTGAAGTTGGTCCTCTTCTCACTGTTGAATAGCTGTTTTCTTCAACATACCTTTAATGTATAGTTCCATACTTTCCTATGTAGCTCCCTTTCCCATGTGTGACACAGTTGTAGGCTCAGCATTTATCTGGCCAGAGTGTTCTCCCACTGCTGCTTCCTGCCTTTCTTCTTCTGCAAATTTGCAACATGCCTGCTTATCTGAGTTAACATTTTATGTTTGCAAGGTTTTGGTACCTTCTGAGCCATACCTTCTGAATTTCCTTCAATGTAGATTTTAACTGAACTTGTACCACCTCTCAGGCAATAACAAGTTCAGCCACTAAAGTTTAGCTCACAACTTTATTGTTGTGATTGTCACAACTTCGTTGACTTGGGGAAGAATGTTTCCCAGATAAAATCGTATTCTCAATCATTTTCTCTGGGAAGAAAGTTACAGCCAATAAAAAAGCATTAGCAGACACGTAAATAACTCCAACATCTAGTTCAAGCTGAAGTTCAGCTTGAATTTGTAGTCCTTTGTTGGCTGACAATAGCATAGTTAAAACATCTGAGCAATACAGCTTCACAAGTGAGTTACAAATCCACACATCAGTAGTTTCTTATTAATCTTATGATTCCTACAGCCTTTTGAGAATGGCATTAGGTCACAAGTAAAATTTAAAATCTTATAACTTACTTAATAACACAATTTGACTAAATGGCAGAGTTAAGGTTAGGTTAGTGTCGCAGAGACGCACAAAGTCAAATTAGACAGATGATATAACCCAAAATAAAACTTATTCCAACCAAAAATGCTTTGATACTCCAATGAACATTAATTAATCACAGGTTTAGGATGTCAGGCAGGAACTATTACTAGCCAGCCAACCTAAGAATTCTTGAGGGTTTTATCCAAAATGTACAATCACTCACCTAGGGAGATGAGGGCTCATCTCAACTTGAGGAGTTACCTTGGGCAGTGTCCAGACCCAAGGGGAGAGTCCCCGACTGCAGACCTGCTGCACCAGGGAGGACCGGCTTGATAGGCCCTCCGGCAGGGCTCCATTTATACCCCTGTCGAATCCGATCTGTGGTCATACATGGTCATGTCTGTTGCCTATGGGCCGAGGGCTCTGTCTGTCAGCAGCAAGGCAGTGAGGGCACAAAAGTAAGGGCATGAAAAGCAGCAACGGCTGCTCTGCTTCAACGGTTGGAAAGCCCTGGTCTCTGTAAGGGTGGGTGCACCTGCACAGTTAGTGTACAGTCTATCTTTGGTGGCCCTTTATGTTTGACTCTGTAACGATATTTTAAATACTGTTGTTCTGCGTGAGACATGGCTATAGTAAATTAAATATTTT
Source organism: Fregata magnificens (assembly GCA_013389945.1). Lineage (NCBI taxonomy): Eukaryota > Metazoa > Chordata > Aves > Suliformes > Fregatidae > Fregata > Fregata magnificens. The sequence continues at coordinate 8,482 of WAAD01032987.1, read as the reverse complement.
TTGGTAAAGATCTGGTTTTAAGTACCTTACTGTTTACTTATCAACATTTTTTTAGTCTTTTCATAGTTAAAAAACCACAAATACAAGTTCAGTTTAATCAGGAAGGTGCTTTTAACAGTTCCCCAGGAAAGTTAAAATGGATGTGTTTTCTCCTAAAAATCTGCATATCATTTTTCACACAGAATCTTAAAGTCAGCAATTACTTTGGGAGCAATTCCCAAACTGAGTGAAGATGTCATTTTCCTAGAATGATTTTGGGTTGATATATAGTCTGCTTAAAATTTACAGTCTGTGACCTTGGTAGATGAACTAGAATTTGAAAACTATGTTTCTACATATTAGAAGAACTTCTCATAGAGTTGGGTGAGAATCTTTGAACGTTGGTTTGGTTTTGTTTCATTTTTTCCCCAGTTAAATAAATGGATAATCTGTAGCTGGCATGCCTGTTTAGAAGACCACCAATCTCATGATCAAGGGTCAATAAAAGCAAAGACTTCCTTGCTTACCTCTCCTAAGACAACGTAGGAGCTCTTCCTTAATGACTCCATTGACATTTACTGTTCACGATTCATGCATTTCTAATAAACTCCATAAAATGTCAGCATGTTCTCTAATGGGCACTTCTGGAAAACCACTTCAGCCTGCACTGTCTATGGGCCCTGTGCCATTTCTCAATACTAGGCCATTGGGTTTGATAAAAAGGCTAACCTCATTCCTCTGCATAAGAGCAGATAAGGATGACTGGGTAGAGTAGACTGCATGTGCTGTTAGAGCAGTTCCGTTACAGTCTCTTGCCTTTACCCACCTTTCCCAACCCCTTCTCTTGGCACGTGTCCATGAAAAGACAAAAGTAACATTTCTTCAGAACTGCAAAGTACAAGGGGAAAAACACAATGTTTGTGAGGACAAAGTAGATAGATCACCTGGAGTTTTGTGATTTTGATTGCAGTTAAAACAAATGTTTGCAGAAGTGGTCAAGCTCTATTTCTTTGCTCCTAGGTTGTATTTGCTAATGCCTAAGTTGGAAATTAAAATAGCTAGGGAAGGTGGATTTCTAACTAACTGGGAAAAGACACTTTGTATCTTTGTACTGCTGGATGCCAGATACAGGACTTGCAAAGCAAGTTGCTATTGATTTTATGAGTAAGATTTGGCATTGTGCTGCTATTGCATTTACATCACATTGTGTATCATTGGCAGGTTTTTTGACTGAAAATTGTGTGTTTAGTGTAAGGAACACAGTGTTTTTCCAACAGTATGGACAGGCATTAGCATGTGCACGCTATTTCACATCTATTTCAGAAGTGCTGCCCTCCCTGAGTCATTGGTAATATTCATATTCTCTTATTAACATTCCCTACCTGTTGTCTGCATCAGAGTACATAGCAAAGATGTGATTTACCTTCAGATAAGATGGATCTGTTTATGTGGTATTGATATTCACGTCTTGTAAAAGTTCTTACTATTTGCAAAAGAAGCAGGTTTTATATATTTCTCTCACATTTCAGGGGAGCTAAGGCCAAAATTCTCACCACCCACCTCCAAAAATAAAAAATGCTATGACTTTCTTTGCTACAGTTTCTGTTGCTGCTCTAGATAGTGAACCTGCACTCTGAAAAAGCCACTAGAGATCAACAGCGCACACCTATATATACACATAGATAATACTGCAACTAAATACAGGTTGTTCAATAATGACATTTGCCATCAGTCCTCATTGTGACTTTGTTCTATACTTACTGCATTCTCAGAGGTACTCTGATCCTGCTGGAAACCTGTGACTTTATTGACATGCCCATGGACAATATATACAGATATATTAACAATGTTCCTGTATAAAAAAAAGTCTAATGTATTGGTTGTATGTTATAGCAAGTACTGTGAGAAAAACTGGTTTTGAATTTGGCAACCTCTAATCATACTAAAGGCTGATAGGATTACAAATCCATGACAATATATAGGGTAAGCAGCCAACTCCCTTTCCTCACACCAGGTGCATTGCTGTGTTGCAAAGACATTGTGCTGTGTGACTTCACATAGATTTGAGCAGCAGATGAACAGGGTGCTTTGTACCCTCTTGGACTACCCTGGGTAACATAAACCGAGCTTCAAATATGTGAGCTGGGTCACTAAACTTTACCGATCAACGCTTCTCCCATTAGTCAAAATTATACTTAAATCTAACAGTCGAAACTTTCCATACTTGCATACTTGGAAGTTATTTATGTTTTTAGTCTGTAGAAGTCCCAGTCTACAAAGGTACTCTGGGCTGAAGGTGACTTTCCTGGGGATAGGCATTTAAAGAGACATTAGGTTTTTCATTCCTTTTGTAGGTTTGGGTTTAATGGATGATTTGTATTAGGGGTTTGTGATCATAACTCAGATTCAGTCGAGCTATTGAAATATCTCAATTTTAACTTAATCTGGAAGTGCGCTGTGCTAGTGAAGGGTGGTGAGAATCATTTTCCTTACTTTAGGCATCAAAAAGCCCAAATGTGGCCTAGCACCTACAGAGGGTGAAACACCTGCTTCTAAAATAATTAAGATTCCTCAGCTTCATTCATTCATATCAGATATTATATCATCAATTCATATCAGATGAATTGTAATGTGGAGATCCCTTTTACCCTTTGTTGACTGCAAAAGGAATTTGTGGCCAAGGTACAAAGTCAGTGAAATGAATCCCACTGTAAGCCCCTGATGCTGATCTGAGGAAAAGGGGAAAGAGGGGAAAAATAAGTTCCAGTACTACCCTAACTAACATACAAAACAAGGCTTACCAGTAATGTGTTAAATACTATTAATGGTAAGAAGAAAAATAATAAAATACGGGTGTCCATAACGTTGATAAGTTACTTCCACAACCTGGTTTGTTATGATACATGCCTTTAAAATTGTATTGCAGTGATCTATGCATGTGCTTGAATGGGAGCCTGTGGATATACTGACCTAAAATGTAAAAACCTTTTGCAGTATTTCACAGCATCCTTAAGGGATTCCATCTTCTTCCATTAGGATATTTAATTTAATGCAAATTAAATATTTTACGGTATGTAGGTGAATGTACATCTCCTGCTGAAGTCTGACAGGAAATCTTTTGGGTGTGGCATGAGGTCTGACCTCCTAGGCTAAATTCTGATTTAAATTAACAGTAATAAAAGGCAACTTTGGAAATTAAGAAAAAAAAGTTACAGAAAACACCAACTGGGTCATCTGAAATTGCTATTTTAAGCCTAGTATAATGTGAAACAGAATATAGGATAACTAATTATGCAGCGTAAGCCTTAAAAAAACCCATACCCCTTTCCCCTCCCTCCCCCCAATCCACATTAAGCTGACTTTAAAGGCAAACCATCATGGTTTCTCTTCACTCATGCAAATGTTCAGCTGTGTAAAAAAAAAGTAGTATTTCTTGACAGGTATTCCTCAGGGAATTTTGAACCACAGTTGCTGTACAAAATGAGTAAAATTATATTAACCATAGAATACATAATAAAGGGAAACAGAACGGCTCTCATCAACCAATAACTAGAAAAAAACTACAACTAGTGTATCTATTTTTGATGTACCTGTCCAATAAATATTTTGTTCAGGATATAATCTGGATTCAAAGTATAATATTTAACAAACCTTCTCACATATTAGATTTAATTTTGCACTCAAACCACCAAAATGGTATGTTAGAGCTTCTTGATTTAGATATACAACATCTTAAAAAGTGTCTGCACATGTGTTTTCATTTTATGACACCTTTCGGTGTCCCAATAGACTTATGTATATTGAGAGTGAAACCATCACTTCTTCACTTTCTAAATTTTAAATACGTTTTTGAATCATGATCTCTAGTTTTAGAACCTCAGAAATAGCATTTCACTGAATTTTCAGAGGAAGGTTTGGTTTAAGCTGACCATGCTATTGAAAATGTCTCTTGTTTTGTCTTTTCCATCATCAGGCCACAACTCCCTGGGTGGTTACCTGAAGAGATGGGAGCATGCAGCTGCAGATGGAAATATCACACGACACACTCAACAGGTATAGTCTGATGTTAGCAAGAAATTAATTTTATGGCTAGCTGCTATCAGTAGAAAACAATTGTCTCTTTTTGTAGGATTAGTTTTGGCTGGGTGTGGCTCTTTGAACTGGGTTACCTTGAGGGCAGATGAATGACCTAGCACAGGGAAAGATGCACTACAGTTGCTCATTTGGCAACAGACAGATATCAGATCTGATTAAATGCAGCATTAAACTTCACACTAATTCTCTGGTACCATGATGGTCTAAGGAAACAAACTTTTATCCATCTTCATCCATTTTGGAACCTTTATTAAGGAACATCTAGAGCTTCAAGAGAATATTAATTTATAAGACAAAAAAGCACAGTATGATCTAGGAAGTCTCAAGAAGAAATGAATGCAATGATCTGGTAAGGTAAAACGGAATAGTATGGATACTCTTGGATATCTGCATTGCATTTTTCAGATGCCTGTTTTTTCAGAACCAGTTCAATCTGACACTCATAAGCATAATGAATGCTGAGCTGGGATAGTTTGAACAAAAAAAACCCCCAAACACAAAACCCCCCAAAAAACCCAGCCAAAGAAACCCAGTCCATGCAAAGGAGGTTAAATAGTGGCAACTATTTCAGTAGAATTTAACCAGATGTTAAATAAATGATAATTTTTGTGTTCTTCTCTCTTAATTTCCATCTTTTAAAATAAAGATTAAATGCAGAAATAAAGACAATAGTTGAAATTGATCCATAGTGTTATTAGATAAAATTCTATTGAAGTCAATGAAATTGTGCCTGCAATGAATTTGGCTTGGAGTGCCACTATTTTCATTCAGCACAGTGTAGTTTTTTGTGTGCTTGTTTGGTTGGTTTTGTTTTGTTTTAATTTCTTGTTTAGCCATTATAGATTTTCTTTTTAAATAAACTTTACTCTTCATAGGGACATCTGCTTGTTCTGGTTGGCAAAGTGTCCCAATAATGATGATTTTACTGTATCAGTTTAGAGTTCTGGAGTAGAATATTAATATTAGCGAATTACAGTGTGCATACAAGGTGTAATAATGAAGAGGGATGGTGTGAGGAAAAGCAGCACATTGTAATGAGCCCTAAGCATAAAAAATATATACTATTGCCACAATAAGAGATGATATATATGGCTGATTCAAGAAGGTACGACCAATTAGTAAGTTTTCATAATAACAGAGTTCACAGAAATGGGAAATCTAGCAAGGCTCTTGGGCCTACTTTCAGAGAGAAAGTCATTCTGCAGAGAAGAAAATACCATATCGTACTTTCCTTTCTTATATAGCTCAGAAAATGTCATTAATCTCCAGCTGCTGAGGAGCATGTATATGTATATATATATGCATATATAAAAATGCTATAAACACTGTAGTGATGATAATAAAGTTATTAGTATTAATTCTACCCATCCACATAGTATGCCAATAACCAAATAGCATTTTGACACATTCAACTACTGAAATAGATCAGTGCAGAAATGTATAATTTCACTTAAATAAGGTGATAATGAAGTTTCTTGTCATGCATAGGAAATAAATGATCAGTGAGATACTTCAGACAGCAGCCATGCCCATTCCTTCCGTGGGGAATGGGCTATGTGAGTTTTATGTGACACAAGAGTAGAGCACTTCAGGGGTTGCGTAAAGGGGCAGTGTTAATGAGTAGATGCTTTCAAATTATTAGCTCTCTAAATCAGACACGAAAACTGCCGTAAAGAAGCCATAGCAAAAATTACAAGTAAAACTTTTACCTTGCCATTCTTTATTTTCTCTTTACCAGAAAACACCATGTTTTGCAGGAGCAAAATTAAAACTATGAGTAGCATGACCTTAACTTGTTTGGTTTGTTCATTTGTTTAAATAAAACAAAGAATCACCTCACCCCATTGCTGGGGTTTTTTTATTATTATTTTTAATTTGCCACTTGTCTTTGCACTGCAAGAAATGAGGACAGCTTTAGAGAGTTGAAGTTATAAGCAAACCTGGTTGCATGCGGTATATCTGGTTGCTGCAGAAAATCCCTATTTATTAACACTTACCACAGAACATATGCTGCGCTTTTTTTCTACTCGGACATTTGGAATAAATAGTATGTTTGTTAACTAGTATAACATTTAGAGCTATGGATGAATTCTTGTCTGCCCATGCTGAAAACCTCAGTATCCAAAAAAGGCTTTAGTCCACTTCATATGTGACATGAATTTGTAGTTCTGTTTCAGAATCCAGTCCTAGGTTACTGGTATCATGAAGAGATGAGATATTATCATAATTATTCTACCTGTAGATATGTCTCAATTCTCTTTACAAACTTCAGCAGCATCCTGCTGATTTTAAGTTAGAATCTGCTTCTGGCCACAAAGCTGGTTGATTTAGAGCTTTCTATTCTATGACTAGCAAGGAATGACTGCCCAATGAGGAAATCTAGAAGAGATTCTGATTTTTTACATATATTTAGAGAATAGGAAGGTAAGAAATCTAATCAAGACAAAAAAAAAATTGTGTTCTTCTCCGTTTCCAAGTACAGGACTCTCACTGAAGTCAGCTGGAGTTTGGCATCTTTATATACTGCCTGATGAATCAGGGGGTTGAAGCAGAACACTTCTCATGGCTTTCGCAGCTCATTGAACTGACATTTCTTCTTCTGTACTTCCTTCTACTTTGTTTCAGGAAGCACTTCAAATAGTAAGTTATAATTTTAAATTCTTGATGTGGTTTGAGCTGCCTAATATGAAATAGGAGAAATCAGCCAAAAAGCATTGTGTAAATTTGAAGGTCTGCAGGAATAAGGTTCTCAGGATGAACTGTTAGATCCTGGCATTTCCTTCTGCCTTGTAGGCTTTCTCCCTTGCTTGTATGTCTAGTGAAGGCCAAACAGAGCCTTCTTGTAAGGGCAGGAATGCATGAATATGGCAAGACAAAATGAAGACAAAAAAATTGTCTTGAAATTTGGTATGCAGATTGCATAGGTAATATTGTACTTGATTCCTGTTCTGCTTTCATTCCCTGTCTGCTTCTCTAATTTGGAATGAAGATCAATTTATTGAGAAATATTTTCTATCCCTAGTGAATTTTATAGAAAATACTTTTTATTGCAGAAAAGCATGTCTGTACATGCTGAAATTAAATAACAAACAGTAAATGTTCTGGTCAGTTTTTTCTCTATATATGTGTAATTTAGGTTATCTTTAATGTTATATATGGGCCTATTTACAATATGTTTTGCACTCATTTGTAAAAACAAAGAGAAAGCAAGACATAAAACCTATATGTATCATTGACAAAATGTGATTTCAAAGTGCCCAATGGATACTACTCTCAGTGGATATAAGACTGTGAATATCAGATGTTATCAGTAAAATACTCAAATATCAAATAGTCTTCTCCCTCAAAGAAGTTTAGCAAGCTGCCACTATTTCTTTGAAATGGTAACTGGTACCATGCATGGTATACACAACACTGGTATAATGGTGTTGATAACATTTGAACCTGTTTGAGCTGTAGTTCCAGGCNTTTTATATTTGTGGCCTCCTCTTCTTCAAGGGCATTATTTGATTGACTTTTAGTTTCCTTATCATGGGGTTTTTTTTTTTAATTTTACTGTCTGTTGGGCTCTCCTTTGTATTTTTTTTTGAGCTTGTGGAACAATTTCAATCACATTTAGCAAAGTATGAAGTGAGCTTAAAGAGAGCAAGTTCCTTCATGGCTAGAGAAAAGAGACCCAAATGAGTGCTGCTGCCAAGCAGAGGTTGCTGCTTTCACTTAGCAGAATACTGGACATCAGAATTCGCAGGACAGAGAGTCACAGGATATGAGGCTTCTCAATTTTGTATTAATCCTTGGCTTTTAATCACATCAAATTAATATACCTGCCTATGCTACAAATTCCTCTCCTTGAACAACAGAATATGTGAGTTTTAAGGAAATTTTCCTTCTTCTGATTTGAAAATTTAACCAAAAATAACATCTTGCTGAAATTGCTATCTTAATGATAGTAGAATTTGACGTTAAATAAGGTTTCTGAAATACCAGCTATATTCTTAAGTGTCTGCAGAAGCTGAAAGCAGCAACACACCTCCTTTGATAGGCATGTTAAGGAATTAAGTAACATGAGCAGAGTGAACTCAAGCTAGAACTGTAGAGCCAGGTCTACGCTAGATGGCACTTGAGGCTCCATTTATTCAGAATATGTCGAATTGCAGTAGCTGGGGTTTTGGTTCTCAACATTTTTTGTGCCTGTTTGACATGAGTTATTAGTAACTCTAAAATGAGATTTAATCATTCTCACACAAGTAGTAACATAGCAGGGAATAAATATTTCATGTTGTAACACATACTAAAAACATTTTGGCATCCTACATATGCCTCTGGAATAGCTCTGTGACATCCTTATGAAAGTCCTTTGGTGTATTCTAGAAAAACTATTGCTTAAATAACATTCATAATTGCCCTC